>CM074505.1:1429801-1622450 GCA_037389245.1 Oryzias sinensis
CCCTACCGGCCACCCCCATGAAAAGTTTCTGGAGGCGCCACTGATCACACGGTTCATGTTCTACGTTGGTTTACATGTTCTCCTCGTGGTTTATTCTTACTTCTTCTGTGGTTTTAACCCTTGTGCTATCTTAGGAAATCTAGGAAATCAAAGCAAAAGTTTAGATTAAGCCTTGTGCTTTCTTGTGGGGTCCAGATGACCCCACCCTTCCATTGAGGTGTTCTCCCTACCGTGACAAAGGTGGATAAAGGTGGAAAGATTTCATGTAATCCATGGAGACCAGTGAGGTTCAAAAATCATTGAAGAAAAAAGGTTCAGAGCACTGTCTAGTGGGTCTAGATGACCCAACTGTTAAGGTGCCTAGGATAGCACAAGGGTTACCGTGGTTCATTCCTGATACATCTGTCAAAATTTCACGTAAAGACCACAACTTTTCTCACTTTTTCCACGTAGATTCACGTATGACCAATTTTCATCAGTGCTATTTGCACAAAAATGTACGTAGTGGGGGTGGGACACGGCCTTGAGGGCCAAATTTCCCCATTACAGTCCCTCCTAAGAGCAGCTGAATGTACAAATGAAAAAAACAATGTATCACATGTTCACACAATTGCACAACAATAGATCAGAAATAGAAGCTACAGACTGTTTAAAGGACAGCAATAGCAAGGATCATCAGGGGGTTTACTGGTCAGGTTGTTCAGACATGAACCAGCTGCAAAAAAGTTAATAGAAATGTAGAACTTTAAAACATTTCACCATAAGAAAACAAACAGGGGGCGTGGCTGAGTCCATCGTTCACAACAGATTGCAGTCAGCTGAGTCACCGCGGTTGTGTTTTACAGGCGACCTCTGCTCAGGAACGAAGGGAAACAGGAAGTGGATGGGTTGTTTTTAACAGAAGTGAGACTCTGAGCAGGTGCAGAGGACAGTACGGCTGTGGAAAGGCAACATGAGAGCTCTCGTCCTCTTGGTGTGCTTCTCAGCGTGCTGCCTGGCTCAGAGACCACAACCATGCTGTAAGTTCACACATCTTTAGCCAAAGCCAGCTTTTTGACCTCTAAATGGGCTAAAATGGAAATCTCTTGTTTTGTGACAGTATCTCCTCCTCTGATGACTGGTTTCCTCTCTGTGGTGAGACTAACATTGGATTGCTGTTGTTCACTGTCCTGAACTTTAAATCTTCTTGAAGCTTAGCTACAATAGTTTTTTTTTTTTTTCAGAACACTCAAAATGAGAAGCTGACAGCCTATGCAAAGTACTTCTACGATGCCTTTGGGAAGCGAATCCGCCTGAAAGAAGTGGGAACTTACGCCAACCAAAGCTTCCACTTTGATGCTCTGCTGCTCTTCAGAAAGGTAACGGCTCACCTCAGGCGGCAGAGTTGGGAGCATTTCTTTACACGATTACGTCTCCTAGGGTGTTCTGTACAAGATCAACCACAAGAACCAGACGTGCACCAAGAGGCGCCTGGGTGCATGTTTCCACCCGCTGGCGGTTCCAAGGAACGCCACCCTGTTGGGACAGGCCGTCCTGGGCGGCTCCTCCGGACCCGGACAGGGGGTCCTGGTCAACACATGGACCGGACAGGTGCACATGAAAAACAGAACAGGTGAGACAAAATAAGGAACAAAACAAAAGAGCGTCATGGGTTTGCATTGGCCTCACATGACTACTCCAAAGTTTCCTGTTCCTCCTGTTGGGCTGTCATGTGACCCCGCCCCCTCCGTCTCCACAGCTGAGTATATCAGCACCGTCACCGAGTTTGGCTGCCTTCCCATCAGCACGCTGTATCACACCAACAAGAATGGATGGATGGTGACCAGGTGAGTGTCTTACCTGGTGAGGCGTGGAAACAGATATTCACACACCTGTGCAGGTGTGTGCGCAAAACACAAAGACTCAACGACCTCTGATCATCAAACTTTACCTCAATGAACAATAACTGAGTCAAATAATCATTTATTGGCTGTAATCTCTCCACAAAAATCCAACTCAGATGGTTGACCACTTCCTCTTCCAATGATACAAAAGTGAAGTGGAAGTTCCCTCCAATTTAATTATACGTGTCAAACGTTCTGAAGTCATAGCAAACGTTCTGAGTTCTGACACTTGGCTCCACCACACTTTACCTCACCAGTTTTACATCTTTTCCTCTCTCCATCATTGCACCTGTTTGCCAAAATCAGGAACGTTCATGTGATTTCTCGGTCATGTGCACTGAGCGAAGCATCTTGACAGAAATAAAAACAGATGTAGGGGGGGAAATCCCATGATCATAAGGGTTTGACCTCTTTGGGTGGGTGGAGTTTTCCTGCCCCAGGTGGAGGAGATAAATAAATATCTTGGGGTCTTGTCCGTGAGTGAGGGAAGATCGGAGTGTGAGATTGACAGGCGCTCCCTTAGAGACAGGGTCAGAAGTTCTAGTCCGGATGCCTCCTGAACGCCTCCCTGGGGAAGTGTTCCTGGCACGTCCCACTTGGCGGAGACCCCGGGGAGGAAAGAGACTACGTCTCTCGGCTGGTCTGGGAACACCTCGGTTTCCCCCCGGAGGAGCTGGAGGAAGTGGTCTTGGAGAGAAAGTCTGGGCATCTCTGCTTAGACTGCTGCCCCCGTGATGCCGGTCCCGGATGAGTGGAAGAATGCATGAATGGACACGGTCATTTGTATTCAAGGAACTGGCCAAGGTGCTCAGACACTGAATTTTGGCATGATTAAACCTCTGAGAAACTTAAGAGTGGAAACGGGGCGTGGCTCCACACCAACGCTCACAGCTCATAGACGAAATTCTAAGAAACTCCTGCCGCTCTGCACAAACTAGGTCCAAGAAAGCGATGCAGGGCTTTGGATTTGGGCTAAAAAAACGGCATCATCACTGCTCTGAGAATCGATCAGAAAGTGATGGGAGGGGCCTCTCCATCCGTTCCAGATCCTCTGTGGCTCCACCCGGCCCGTCTCCTTTGGTCACACCCCTAAAACCTACAGAACAGTGCAGTCCTCTCCAGGGACTTTTTATTATTTTCTTGATATATTCACTTTTATTTGATTAAATGGTTAAACAGTGACTTTCAGTGGGGGAGAAGTCATAGCAAGGTCAAAGTCTGATCAGTAAAAACTATTTCTTTACTTGTGTTTAACAATTTTGTACTTTAAAAAGTTATGAAGTTTCTTCTAAAAAGAGCCAAACGGTTTGATCAAACGTCAACATGAGAAAAAGGAAGCAGATTTCTTTTTGTTTTTTTTTTTTTTGTTTTTTTTTAACTTGTCCTGGCCAACAGCTGGGCAGACAGATGGGAGCTGAGGGCCTCTTGTGTTGGACATATTTTACTTTAACAAGAGGGGTAGCAGATTTCTGAACAAACTGCTTTCTTCTTTCAGCTTCTTCAACAATGTCATAGGGTTAACAGATCCTGAAGAACTAATCCCGCCCTCTTTCTGTGAAAACGCCATGCTGGACGAGGAGGAGGAGGAGCCAGCGACATTCTACAGCTTATTTTGAAGGCTTCTTTACGGAAATATAATGCAAGCTGCTGCACAAATCATCTTTTGCTTGCTTGTTTTCTGAACCTGCACTTTGCTTGAATTTGAAGTCTTTAGTTCAGCAGAAAAATATGTATTTGTCTGGATGTAGTGTCACGAGATTAATCGACGAATTAAAGGCTTGAAGGTTCCAGCTGTGTGAGTTCTTCATTTTTGAAGGCCTTCATCTAAATTCTCCGGGTTGCAGGTGCGTCATTTGGCCACTAGATGTCAGTGTAGACCAGAAGTGGCATTAGCGCTGATGAGAACTTGATAGCATCTCCGCTCTAACATTATTTAGACTCATGGGTTTTAGCAAACAATTAAGAACATTTGGCCATAGAAAATACAAAGTTTGAGTTTTATTTATCTGTACTACAAGTTAACACTTTGCAAGGGGGCGGGGCGTGACTTGGTAGCAGAAGTAGCACACTCCCCTGAGCTGCCCGACCTCCTGAACCCCAACATCGTGATGCGGGGCTGCTGACTCCAGCCACAACAGTCTGGCGTCTGGATCCTCGTCTGAGAACTGCAGCAGAGACCCCGAACCCTGCAGCGCCCTGAAGCACTGCTGGAGCACCAGGACCGCCTTCCCCTTCCCCTCTTTGGACCTCAACAGAGCATCGGTGGTGCCTTTGTCCACGATCAGGTCCAGACTGTTGGGACTGTAACGCCTGTCCAGCTGCGTGCAGTCCAGCTCTACGAACTGGAGCCGGGAAGAGGGGTTGCTGGGCCGGACGGCTTCTAGTCGAGTCTTTTCCTGCATCAGCTGCACAGCCACAGGTGAGATGTCCGCACAGGTGACCTGGACGGAGACGGGAGAGTGTCTGTAGATGGAGGGCCCCAAAGCAGACGTGCCACAACCCATATCCAAGACCTGGACCGGAGAGTCCGGGTGGGAACTGGACCGCAAGAGAGGCATGAGGAAGTCCCGAACAGAGTCAAAACCGAAGAACCACTCAAAGTTTTTGAAGGAGGAAGTCGTGCCCCTGCTCTCCGTGTAGAAGCGGTCCCAGGCTGACCTCTTGTCCATGTTTTCCATCAAGTCAGCTAAAAAAAAAACACACAAGAGATTTTAATCATTTCACAACTCGGCAAAGGGCAAACCCTCAATGTGAATTCACTTTCTCAAATAATCAACTCCCATCTGCGTCTGTCACGTACTTCCGAAACCCTTGTGCTATCCTTGGCACTTTAACATTGGGAGTTGGGTCATCTAGACCCACTAGACAGTGCTCTGAACCTTTTTTCTTCAATGATTTGTGATCTTCACTGGTGTCCATGGATTACATGAAATCTTTCCACCTTTATCCACCTTTGTACTGGTAGGGAGAACACGTCAACGGAAGGGGGGGTCATCTAAGATAGCACAAGGGTTGAAGGTCTGTAATTAGGAAAATGCTTCAATCAGGAAGGTCTAATAAGGATTCCTTGTTTCTGAATACCTGTGAAGCATGGAAGATGTGTTTAGGGCTAAAAAGTATTTACATGAGTTCAGTGTTGCATTTTCAAAATAAGAACTAGGTTCCATGAACATTATCTTTGTGAAAAAAGGTTTTGTGCAATAATTTAAATCCCATCCACATGTTGGGTCATGCAACAAGTGTACAACATTCAAAGTGTGGGAAAAATAAATCTAAACATCACACGAGAAAGAGAGTAAATAGCAACACGCTTTTACTTTGAAAAACTGATTTACGTGTCTGAAAAACTTTTTATAGCTTTTCCGGTGCCTCTCAAAATACGTGCAATGCAGGCAATGTGTCTCATCTTTTTTTTTGGCCTCTTCTGCAAACAACACCCCCTTTTTTTAGTGTAATAATGAACACATCATCTCAAGATCACAGATATAGCATAGATTTAAAGAAAATTAAGCTTGAAATTGCCTTTATTCGTTGAGAATCAGGTGCAGACGAAAAAGAGGCCATTTGAAAACTATTATATTTGTGACGTTGGAAATACGCTGGGCGGGGCCACAAGCTCCCAGCTCCGCCCCCATTCTGATCATCCACCTGCAGACAAATGGATCCATGAACGTCTTTGTTTTCCCGGTCGGAGCTGGAATCTGGATCTAAACTACGACTGGACACATCTGATATTATCTGATGCTTTTGTTGCTACGCTAATGTTAGCTTGGGAGTTTGAGGGGCTGTAAGCTAGCGGGAGAGACTGTAAAGAGAAGGATGATGGGAATTTGTAAACTTTCACCTGAAACAGAAACACATCTTTTATAGCTCTACTTTACTTCGTCTTTTTTTCTTTTGTTACAAATTTGCTCTCTCCTTTTCTTTACTTTAGAAACTTGTGTTTGGTTTCCCCAAATACAAGAATTAGCCATTTCAATTTTTAGTAAATATCTTCTTTGCTATATTTTACAAATTTCATGACAAAGTTCCAAAAAAGATTTTGGAGGCCAAACTATACATTAAAACAATTATTCTTTTAAATAACCGAAAAGCTGTAAAATGTCTTGACATTTGTTACAAACTATATATTTTTTTAAATGTTATCACCCTACTTTTATATACTCACTACATGTTTTTGTATGTTTGTTTCTATCCTTGTTTTGATTATTTTACCTTTTTATATGTTTGTATTGACACATAGTAATAGTTTTGCACTGAAACTGACGTTTACAATAAAGCTAAAAATAAAATAAAAAATACAAGGATAGGTGATGGGAAGAGGGGTTGGGTTGCTCCGTGCCATTTATTTTGGCTTAACACAGTATCATCACAATTAATGACTATCGCCCAGTGGCCCTCACTCTGGTCATAATGAAGAGCTTTGAAAGGCTGATCCTCCCGCACATCAGGGACCACCGTCCCACAGACCCCCACCAGATCGCATACCGCAAAAACAGATCCACAGAGGACGCCGACGCATGGCTGTCCACTCCACGCTGAACCACCTGGAGCAGCAGCAGAGCTACGTCCGGATGCTCTTTGTGGATTATAGTTCTGCCTTCAACACAAGGACAGACTTTGCGACAAACTACTTACTCTTGCCCCCCCCCCCCCCCCCCCCATGCAATTGGATTAACAACTTCCTCACAAACCGATCACAGACTGTGAGACTTGGCCCCCACCTCTCCTCCACCCGCACACTGAGCATCGGCGCCCCACAGGGCTGTGTGCTAAGCCCCCTGCTGTACTGTACTGCCTCTACACTTATGCCTGCAGTCCAGCCCACGACAACAACAACTGCATCATCAAGTTTGCCGACGACACCCCGGTGGTCGGACTCATTCCCAGGGGAGATGAGTCTGCCTACAGACGGAGGTCCTGAAGCTGACAACCTGGTCCTCAGAGAACAACCCCACCCTGAACACCAGCAAAAGCAGGGAGATCATCGTCGACTTCAGGAAGCATGGTGCAGACCCAACCCCCCTCCATATCAACGGGGAGGACGTGGAGAGGGTCCACACCAACAGGTTCCTCGGCATCATCATCTCAGCCGACTTCTTCTGGACAGCCAACAGCAAAAAGGCTCAGCACTTCCTCAGGAAGAATAACTTCAGCACCAACCTGCTGCCGACCTTCTACCATCATCCATCCAGATCTGCTCACGTACTGCAGAGTTGTAGAGACGACTCAGAAGATCATTGGATGCCCTCTCCCCAGTCCCTACCCTGACTGACATCTACTCCGCACGCTGCATCACTAGGGCCCAGATCATCATCAACAGTTCACACCCCGGCTCTGACCTGTTCCACCTGCTGCCCTCTGGGAGGCGCTACAGAGGTATCAGAAGCAAAAAAAAATCTGCAACATCACAGTCCACTCAAAAGTCTACCCAACATCAACACTCTACCTCATTGCTGCCTCTTGCGCATCTGATATGTTTGTAGACAATTTTGTACTTAATTCTGAACACAAATCTTGGACATTCTTTTATTACAGTTTTTATTTGCACACTGTATGTCGTACATACTGATTTATTTAATATTATATTTTGTTATGATTGCACTGGAATGGCTTCAATTTCATTGTACAATTGGACAGTGACAACAAAAGCAAATCTAATCTAATAATGAAGAATAGTCCGTCCACTCCATGCAGTGAAACAAGCCCTGATGGAAGCTCCTGGGAGCTAAAGCTAAGCTAGCAAACACAGAACGACGTCATCGATACCGAACCGGATATAAACGCGGGGAATTCTTCACGAGGTTCTGGACCTGCACGTACTTATCAGTGATGAGTGTCGCCGTGAAAAACAGACATGAACTCTCCAGCTTGACCTCAAACACTTTGAGAGCGGCGACATCTTGGCTAGATGTCTGTGGCCGCGCTCGCGAAGACCTCTCACTCTGATAGAAATTCGGAGGACCGTCTTTGTCCTTCCAGCCGCTCACTTTAGGGGGCGCCATAGCGAACCATCTGATGGTCAATTCACTTAAACGCCATCAAAACATCTAATTATACTTCTACAATCTTTGTTTTGATCATTTTCCCCAAACAAGTCAATATTAAACTTTATTTAAGTAGCACTTGTCCATACAGACTGAGATGGATAAAATAGATTCAAAGTAACATTTATTTCTTTAAAAATGCCTTTAGCTTAATACTTTGTTATAGTAATAGTGCATAAATTATCGTTTCCATTACGGACTGCAATGTAAGGTATGACTGTTACTCTCAGAAAATGACCTTTTAAATTTTTTTAAAATAATTGTTCCAAACAGACAAGTTTCAACTTTAATCACAATTATTTCACATTTTAATGCATGTGTGGTGGGGGAGGGGTATTTATTTTAGATTTTCCATCCAATTCTGGAGGTTGATTTATTCCTGCCTATTTTTACATGATCTAACAAATTGAAAATGCCCCCCCAATTCTCGCTTTTTGTTAATTTATAACATTTAAGAACACAGATCCTTCCCGCCACTCGAGTTGTAAACTAACCTTCCGTTGACGTTCACCGCCATCTTGGAGTTGGCGCTGAAAAAGCTTCAAACACGTTCAAACCTTTTGAAGTTAAAGATGCAAACACTACTGGCGTTTTATTGATGCTGCTTTACAAGAACAATACACAAATTTTGTGAATTTTGAAATGAGGAACGCGACACGAAGATGCAAATTGCTTTAATAAAACTCAATGAAAGGCAGTGTAACAAAGGAAGAGAATCAAACGAAGCAAGAAGAGAACATTTACAACCACAACAGAAAAAAACTGTACAACTCTGGCTGGAGTCATTTCTATGTCAAGTTTTTTTTTTATTCCAGACAAATGAAGATGAAATTTTTGGAGCGACAGAGGGGTAAAAGAGGTATGAAATGAATTCTTGCCCCCACCCCACCCCAAGTACTTGACTCAGAAACTCATATACAGATGTATCAACAATGTGAACCTTTTTTTGTTTGTTTGTTTGTTTGAGCGCGCTGCAGCCGGCGGGTGCAGCGGGACGATGGAGGGCTGTGGTGGGGAGTGTTATTTGTACAGGATGTCGTAATGGCCGGGTCTGTACAGCAGGAAGATGCGAGGGTCGCCGCCCTCTGGGAAGACGTGGTGATTTACAGTTCCTCCTTCCCCTCTGTCCATGTACTCCACCAGGATGGACACGTTCAGGGCCTGGGCCAAGGCGATGATGTGAATGTGGTCGCTTTCTTTGGACATCGGCTCCACCTCCTGAATCGAGCAGAGCCCCGCCCACACCCAGTGAGAAGTGTCGTTCCTCGTGGAAAACACGAATACGGCATCCACGGCTGACGTTCATTGAACGAAGGCAAAGACTACTGAGCGAGTGGATTCAGGAACCGCGCTAGCGCAATGCTAACCAAACGGCCCGCGTTTTGCAACTGCGCGGTTGGAATCCGCACTCCTCACAAAAGAAAACCCTGCAGGGGAGTTTTTGTCACTTGGGGGCGCGGTAACCTTCCTGGTTGATCTGATTGGCCGAAATATGCAAGTCAAATCCGGCAAGGCATTGGGGCGGGACTTCCAGTTTTTTAGAGGCTTTAATAGAAAAAAAAAAAAAAAAACAGCAGATCTAACATGGATTGAACCGTTACCGAACGGCCAAGAACAAGATTAGAAAGTGCAGCGAGCTTTTTTGTGCTGCAAGTTTTTCTCATGTGAAAATCACATTAATAGTATATATATACACATCTACACTTTGGTTAGCCCGAGACAGAGCTACTACGCAAAGTACAGGAAGCGTGTGTTAGCATGTGCCTAACAAATGCTAACAACGAAGCAGCATCTCACCAATGTAGTACAAAATTAATCTGCTCAAATTTTTATTTTTTAATGTTGCTTCATTTAATATTATTTTTCATTTTTGTAATGTTTATACATAGTTCTGTTAGTTATATAGGTGTCATACTTAATTTTAACCACATGCTAACACACGCTTCCAGTACTTTGCGTTGCATAGTAGCTCTGTAACTAAAGTGTACATTTAACTAATTAAGTGATTTTCCCACGAGAAAAACTTAAAAATACAAAAAAACCCAGCTGCACATTCTTACTTTGGTGTAGGTCGTTCATTAACGTTTTAATCGACGTTACATCCGTCCCGCTGCCTCGCCGGATTAGACATGCAAAATTCAGCCAATCAGATCCACCAGACAAGTTAGCGCCCCCAAATGACAAACACACCCCTTGAACACTGCTCGCAAACCCAGGAGCGCCGCCCGGTTAGGATTGCAACCGTGCAGTTGTAAAATGCGGGGTCACTCTGTTAGCATTGCGCCTGCGCGGTTGTAAGGTTCACTCGCTCAGTTCCTGAATCCACTCGCTCGTCTTTGTGCTCGTTCAATGAAAAGCAGCCGTGGAGCGCCACCCACAAACGTTCTCACCTGCTGACAGAACTCCTTGATGGAGCGTCCGCCCTCAATGAAATTCAAAAAGAAGCCGTTCTCGCGCTGCAGGTACCCTGAGGTGAGGAGCCGCAGGTACACGACCACGTAGTCCGACACGTTCTGGTCGTTGAAGGAGCTCAGCAGCTCCTGCAGGCTCGGCTGCTTCTCGCACAGTTCAATCAAATCCATGAACTGCGAGAACAAACGGAGATAAGTGAGACTTCAGGTAGAAGTCGCTTACATTGGAAAAATAACCAGAGGTGGGTGATTCTGTAAAGTAGGGTTAGAAGTCTTTTAAGGCTGTAAAACTCCTACATACACGGTTTCTACACTTTTTCTCAGACATTCACTTTTTATTTTTACACTTTTCTCTCTCGTTTAAACCCACACAGTTCAAACCTTCACAGAAAAAATGATCCAGGATTACACAATAAAAACAAGACAACCCAAGATTTATCAAACTGAAGCCATCCTGTACAGGACAACATGGGATGGAAGTGAGTGACTGACAAGGTCTACAGCCAATCAGGATGCAGAAGAGTACGTGGTTAAAGAAAAATAAGACAAAGAATGCAAAGGGTGACACTGTAGACACTCCACGATCCACTGGTCAGTGGATCGTGGAGTGTCTAAAGCAGGGGTTCTCAGGATTTTTGTAACGGAGGGCCAAATTAAGAACTCGACATTAGACTGGGGCCAATTTTGGTGAAGAAAAATGGATAAACAGAAAAAAAGTTGTTTTTAATAACTTTAATGTCATTTGTACAATTAACCAGAACCTCCAGATGTTTTCCCAGTTGCAGTCGGAGGTTGCTGTCCAGATCTTCTACTTATTTGTATCATTTGACAGACTTATTGTCTCAAAAACTTTCAGTTGCTCTGGACAATGTCAGCTACTTTCAGCATACAAACTCTCCTTGCTACGCCACGGCATTTCCAAAGCCACACCGTAGCTAGCTTCTGATACAGCTTCACTGGATTTAGCCATTTTTGTGAACATTATCTGCTGTGCAGCATAGCCTCGTTGTAGTAGATGGAGCTTTATATCAGGCACATGACGACTCTATCCAGCCCATGAGGTAGGACAAAGTAAGCATTTGTTCATTCAGCTTGAAAGCGCCTTTTCTCCTTGCCAACACAACTGGCTTTCCTCAAAGAAACCTGCACTGGCTCACTCCGAATCCCGCTCATCCTCCCGTTCCACTGCAGTCCTCACGGTCCTTCCTTTCTCCACACAGGCAGTGGCATAGAAAATGTTATCTGCCCTATTGTGGTGAAATTAATACACTGTATTGTTGACACCGGGGTGTAATGATCTTTCTTTCCTGCAGATGTCGCCAGAAACCATGAAGCACTATTTATCCCAAGCAATGTTCAGCTGATTTAATAACGATCATTTAGGATTTATTAAGGACGGCATAAACTTGCCGCCATTAGCCCACAACGGGCCACGCTTTGAGATCCCCTGGTTTACAGTGTTTACCTTCAACATCAGACATGTCCGTCCGTCACACGCGTTACTTAGACAGTAAAAAAAATCTTCTAAAAACAGCAGAGCTTGTTGGGAAGATATTTAGGACAGTCACCCCGACCCAGGGCTCAGCGGGACACTTACGGTGTTGTGGAAATCTTCAATGGTGAACTCGGTGAAGCCTTCATTAACCAAGTCCAGTTTACTTTTGGCGGCCACCGCTTTGAACCTGCAGACGTGCAACACGCATAAACGGGAGTTCATTAGAAAAAATGAATAAAACATAAATGAGTTATAACACTGAATCGATGAAGAGGCTTCCAACTGTGGAGGTAAATGTGTAGCGCGATCTCAACTGCAGCAGCAAAGGAAAGCGATGTGTATATATATATATATATGCCGATGATCACGATGTGTTAAATAAAGCATCAGTTCAGAGAGAAAGTTCACCTCTTACCACGTGTTTTTGTCCAGAAGATGAAGATAAAGTTTGTTTTAAAGAAGTCGGCACAGCGATACAAACATTTAAGCTATGTGACCGGAACTTTTATTTTAGTCATGGGGTTGTCCCTTTTTGATGCACACCCAGCAGCCAATCAGAATCGAGAATTCCCCCGAACCATGGTATAACAAGCAGGATTGCACAGGTCTGCCACCTGCTGGCAAAAACATGTTTCTACACCCAAGAAAAGGTTTTGAAACAAATGTTCCAACCTTTTCTGAGGAGAGAATTCTACAACAAATATTAGGGCGGGGCATAAAAACCCAGTTAACCAATCACAGAGACTTAGGAAAATGTCAGGCACTTAACTCAAAGAACTGCCCCAGCCAAACTCCCCTTTGGGGCCCTAATAAAGTTATTCCATCTTCTGATTGGTTAACAGAATGCCCACCCTAATAAATGTGCAAGGATTATCTCTTTGGGAAAGCTTACCGCAAAATGTGGTGCAGACCCTTTTCTGGTTTGCCACAAAAGCAAATATTTTAACCTTGTGGGGGCAGACTGGTGCACCTGTGGCCGGAAATCTGGGGTTGTTTTGGGTTTTATGGCTCAGTGTATTCAGATTTAAAAAATCTGAACTTTGGTGAAAAATTTGCGTCAACCAATCAGGAACTCAGTTTTGACCTGTCAAGTGTTGGTGTAATCAGTGGGTTGAATTCAGATTCTCCTTAATGTTTTATTTTATTTACATGGAATCAATAATAAAAAGATCCTTTATTTTTACTCTTCTTCTCTCCTCGGACGAATGCGGGACGGCGAGTTGTCAAACTGGGTGACAGAGACGGAAGTACCGCTGAAATCGCCCGTCGTTCAGACGCCGCTCTTGCAGCAGACAGTGAAGCTCGCCGAACCGGGAGAATCTCTGAATGATGCCATGAATCCAGTCATGGAGACAGAATTACCCATGTTTAAGTAAAGCTCTTCAAAATAAATCAGCCTGATTGCTAAAACATCATTCATGTCTTCTATGCATTGTGAACGAGATAAACAGTCAATGCTTCTGTAACGATGAGGAGTGAAAAAGAATTGAACAGTAGCTCCTCCCACACATTTTGACAGTTTGTGGATGACTTTTCCTGAGGAAAAGTCAGGTCTCTCTCCTGACGTATTAAAACTCTTATTATTGCTGTTCTTTAGGATGCATTGCTCAAAGGCAGCTAGAATGCAAGGCCACACAGTCTTGTTCCTCTGGGTACTTTTTGTTCTCCTCTTCGAGGATTAAATGATTTTTACCTGTCAAATGCTGTGCTTGTGTGTACTAATAAGATCAAGTATCTTGGGCGTGTCATTTCGGAGGACTTGTCAGATGACGCAGACATCTACAGGCAGTGTCGTGTGGTATATGGCCAAGCCAACACTCTTTCTAGAAAGTTTGGAATGTGTACGGAAGGAATCAAGGGGACATTATTTAAAGCTTTTTGCACTCCTCTGTACACAGCTCATCTTTGGGCGAACTATAAAAGTGCCAGTATGAGAAAGCTGCAGGTGGCGTACAATGATGCTCTAAGAGTGCTTTTAAATAAGCCAAGGAGGACAAGTGCTAGTGAGCTTTTCGTTTCTCTCAGAATTAAAACTCTCTGGGCTTGCATGCGCTCGCTTATGTTCAAATTTATCTACAGATTAAACGCTTCAGAGAATACTCTCATCTTGGCTATAAGCAACATTAGATTTAGTGCCATACGTTTCCGGTCAAATTTATGGAAACACTGGAGGGACAGTATTTTTATTTCTCATTTTAATTAAGGTTTTTATAGTGTGGTATGTATATGTAATCATTTTTATCTTGGTATTTATTCTTATCCTTTTTAATTTATTTATTTTGATTAAGTATTTTTTATTAACGTTTTTATTAACTGTAACTATACACTGTACCTCAACTTGTGTATTCTTGACACTGTATTTGTTTTAAATGTAGTGGGTCTGTGTACTCCTTTTTACTGATTGGACCATGCGTCTGGAATAAATTCTATATATCTATCTATCTAAAGTGTCGGTCCAGGTACTCCTTAGAAATCTGTCCCGGGTTTCTGGGGCCGTTATTTCCTGTATCCAGTCCCTTTTACATGGAGTCCGGTCCAGTGTTTCCAACAGTCTTTCTTGTTTTAGAAGATAAGGTCAGTGTTTTCTTTGAAGAGTTGTTGTTTCGTGGTCCGGTTTGTTGTGCTGCAAATTGGATCCAGGTTTGGAGCAGATGTTTGGTGGATGCTGCATCCAATCGGGCTTCCACTGAGACGATGAGGGTCTTTCAGGTTGTGGAAGCGGGGTTGAGAGTTGGAGCCTCTTTCAGTTTCCTCCTCTCAGACTCCCATATCCTCTGTCTTTGTCGTTTAAGGTCTCCTTTTTTCTACAACTGATGGCACTCTAATTAGAGGGCAGGCCTCTCCTCTCTGACCTGCACAGGTGAATTTTGTCAGGGCAATATGCAAACCTTCAGATCGGCACAACATGGCGCGACCGTCACCTTTATTAACCCATTTCTGGAAAGACGTCCAGCAGCCGATTTGGAACTTGTCGTTTGGTGAAAACGCAGGACATCATGAACCCAATGAGACAGAACCGGTCCTTTAGAAAACACTAACCTCTGAAGCTCTTTGCTGTCTTCTAACAGGGATTCGAGGTGTGCAAAACCAAAGGCCCTGTAGAAACAGTTTCCGTCAGGCCGTGTCTTCCGAATATGAGAGTACTTTTTGTGGAGATCCTGCGACGACATCAAAGGGCGTAATTTTAAAATCTATGCGGCAGTCGGAACAGCAGTAAACGGAATGTAAGGAGAGCGAAGACTGAGGCGGAGATGCGTGAGCCGACCGACCTTGATCTTGAGCTGATAAACCGTGTCGTCCTCCGCATATTCTTTCTGCAGCACCGACAGCTCCTGTCTCTCCGACACCAGGGGGTTCGTGTTGGCGATCTGCACACTCACACAAACACACATCACAGTTTGTGTATGCACTGAGAGACTCTCTGCAACTTTTACTACAGGTTTGGATTCACACAATTGCTGTTGTTCTACTGTATTTTCCGCACCATCAAAGAATGGCCTAATTTAAGACTATTAAAAACAGTCGCATAGAACAGAAATTGGTGTAGTGGCTGCGGTTGCAGTATACATCCACTAGATGATGCTGCGCTAAAGGGAAGGTCAACGAAAAAGTCAGAAAAGTCAGTCTGTCAAACTTTATGAATAGAATACAAACCAACATTCTGACAGCTCGGTTCACTCCCAAAACAAGTTGGTGCAATCGCGATACAGTAACTCTTGAAATAGTGGACAGCCAGAACAATAACTCAACGTTGTCCAAGCGTTAATGTCCATATTCGTGTCTTGTCATAAAGGAAGGCACCAAGAAGGGCCGCCTCTAAATTCACTGATTAGCTAGTTGGGAAGTGTTTTCTCTGTTGTGGGAAGATTTCTCCTCAATCACTTAAAAACTATCTAGAAGTTTTAAACAGCAATTCAGACTCCACGCTGACTATTATTATTATTATGACATCACCGATTTCCAGAAGCAAGAACCTCATAAATATGAACAATTAAAGCCCGTGTCCCACAGCCACTATATCCCATAGCCCGGATGAAAACTGGTCACTGGTGATATAAAAGTTATACAACGGTGGTTCATGCATAAAAAGTCTGTTAGACATAAGTGGAACGGCTGTTGAAAGACACAGATTTGTGTATGCATCTTGCGAAAATCAAGCACAAATGTAGTTTACGTAATAATTGTATGTACAACAGGCACAAACTGTATAATTCTCAAAATTTTAAACTCAAAACCAAATTCACGTAATGATCCGTCGGCCGGAACCCTCAACGGACACCTACGCATATCGACAAACGACGAACACGAGAAAGAAAAACATTTCATGCGACGAAAATGCTCAAAAAGTACTTGGCTGTGTGACACGACCTTGAAAAAGATTTTAATCCACGGTGATGAAAACATTAACATTTTATAAAAATAAAATTGAAACATTTTCTTTACAAACAAAGAAGCGTTGCACTGTAGTTTACATTGGCCAATCTTGTAACATCGATGCCTACTAATTTCCCGTAGAAAGATTCCAGGGCACTGAAATTTGGAACTGTACATTCGGACACCCCCCCCCCCCCCCAATAAAGAAAGTGGAACGCCCTATATAGTGCACTGAGAAGTGCTTCATGAAGGAATTTGGACACCATCTACATTTGCAAATATACACCACAATGCATTGTGGTTGAATGACTTTTCAAATGAAAAAAAAGGATAATTTTCGCGATATTAAGCTGTGCAATACGCTAATCGCGAAAGTCGGCAAAAATTGCGATTAATGGTTACCTTAAACGTGCACAATGGCAGCTTGAAGTATTTAAAGAATCAAATAAATTCCTTCATGCGTTTGACAATCGATGGATGCATTCACGTTGTTGACCAATCGGATAGACACATTCACGTTGTTGACCAATCGGATGGCCGCATTCACGTTGTTGACCAATCATTCGGATGCATTCACGTTGTTGACCAAGCATTTGGACGCATTCACGTTGTTGACCAAGCATTTGGACGCATTCACGTTGTTGACCAATCGGATAGTTGCATTCACGTTGTTGACCAATCATTTGGACGCATTCACGTTGTTGACCAAGAGTTTGGACGCATTCACGTTGTTGACCAATCATTTGGACGCATTCACGTTGTTGGCCAAGCATTTGGACGCATTCACGTTGTTGACCAATCGGATAGACACATTCACGTTGTTGACCAATCATTTGGACGCATTCACGGTGTTGACCAAGAGTTTGGACGCATTCACGTTGTTGATCAAGCATTTGGCCGCATTCCAGTTGTTGACCAATCATTGGATGCATTCACGTTGTTGACCCATCATTGGACGCAATCAGGTTGTTGACCAATCTGATGGACGCATTCACGTTGTTGACCAATCATTGGACGCAATCAGGTTGTTGACCAATCGGATGGACACATTTACGTTGTTGACCAATTATTTGGACAAATTCACGGTTTTGACCAACTATTTGGACGCATTCACGTTGTTGACCAATCATTGGACGCATTCACGTTGTTGACCAATCATTGGACGCAATCAGGTTGTTGACCAATCATTGGACGCAATCAGGTTGTTGACCGATCAAATGGACACATTTACGTTGTTGATCAATTATTTGGACAAATTCACGGTGTTGACCAACTACTTGGACGCATTCACGATGTTGACCAATCGTTTGGACGCATTCACGTTGTTGACCAAGAGTTTGGACGCATTCCCGTTGTTGACCAATCATTTGACGCATTTACGTTGTTGACCAATCGAATGGACGCATTCACGGTGTTGACCAACTATTTGGACACATTCACGTTGTTGACCAACTATTTGGACACATTCACGTTGTTGACCAATCGAATGGACGCATTTACGTTGTTGACCAATCATTTGACGCATTTACATTGTTGACCAATCGGATGGACACATTCACGGTGTTGACCAACTATTTGGACACATTCACGTTGTTGACCAATCGAATGGACGCATTCACGGTGTTGACCAATCGGATGGAGCCCTTTCATGTCAATTTCTGCCTCCTATGTAGATGAGGGTCATTTGAAGTAAAATGTATGTTGACTCTTATTTAAACGAACTGTTCGGTTGTTTTGCTATTTGTTCATGTATTGCAAGTTCCATCGTCAACGCAATATAGATCACTTAAATCGCAAATCACGATTTTTCCTCATTCCATTTAAAGATTTTCTTAAACTTCAACTCTCTGAAACGTGAAGATCCAGACGTGATCATGACTGACATCAGACCAGTACCGAGCTCAGCATCTGAGCCCGGTCCAGTGATGGGGTTTCCTCACCTCCTGCTGGATCCGGTCCTGCTGAGCGATGATGGCCTCATCATGCGCGAGGCAGTTCACACCTGGAAGACACGAGCGCTTTTAGCTTTACCTGAGAGCAGCAGCCACAACAACAGCACCACAGAACTCTCTAGAACCTAGAGCCACTCCAAAGTACAAACAAAGCAAATTCAAAGATCGTCTCTGCATCGTCCGCTGCACTGGTTGGGAAATAAAAACAAAGTCGGCGCGCGTGTTTTTTGGGGAAAAAAAAAACTCACGATACGAGAGTCAAAGGGTAGCAGCACAGGATGCTGATGAGGGTCCAAAAACAAGTGGGATGTCGTCTGAACCTATCAGAACCGGTACCGCTGTCTGTCTGTCTCTGTGACAGACACAGACAGACAGACAGCTAAGGGTTTAGCTCATGATGCTGCGTCAAAACAAAACTAATTATCGAGGAAAAGACATCCGTCCTGCAGAGTCCGCACGGGTTCTGGCCTCCGACGGGTCCTCATCGAGCTCTGGCACGGGGGAAGGGGGGCTATCGGTCGGCCGCTGCACTACAGCGTTTCCTTTGTGTGGCTCGGTTGTCGTTAGCCGAGCAGCTGCGACCCGTTTACAGGCTACCGGAGCCCCGGGCGGACATCTTCCCGCTCGGAGCTCCGGTCACATCCCGTCCGGATGTTCGGCAGAACTGACAGGTCGGCACGCGGGGTTTTTCGCGCCACAGGGGCTCCTCTCACCCTCCATCTCTCCCTGTGATGATTCCTGCTGTTCCTCCGCCATCTTAGCTGTGGAAATCTGTTTCCTCCTTCTTCATGACCTCAGCGATGACGCACTTCCGGGCGGCAGCTTTGCTCTTTTTAAAACACACAAACACGATAAAGTCAACACAAACTGTTGTTGTTTTTTATACTACACACACAGGAGAAACAACAATAGTGTCACCAGAACAATAACTTTGTCCTGGGCTGAAAGGACCATTTTTGTCTCACAATTCTTCCTAAATTTGACCCGCCACTCACTCAAAAACTCTGACAGCTACAGAAAAAATATAAAAAAATACAAATTATTTTTTACTTGAGGATGTGACCTCCTAACAGACTTGGACTTCTCAAATTATGAAAGCATCCGTTTATTAATTTGAAAAAAGGAGGAAAAAACTCCCCCCCCCCACTTAATTAATAAAGCTGTAGTCTTAAGGTCGTGTCAAACAACCACTACGTACATTTTGTGCATTTTCAGTGTATGAAATCTCAGTCCTCCGTGATCCATGCGTGATCTACGTCAGTGGTCCCCAGGCTTTTTCATGCCACGGACCGGTATGACGTCACACAAACTTTCACGGACCGGTCTTTCAAATATAGGCGGATGATTATTGTAGCAATACTAGGATGAGGGAGGATCAAATACGTGACAAGACGAACCCTGAGCTTTTATTTTGACTCGCTTAACAGTTGACATCGCACAGGTCTCATCATCATCTCCCCTTCCCACACTCTCGTGGTGCAAAAGAAAGTACTGTCTATTAAATTTCTTCTTCTGTCTCCTGGCTGGGCCTTTTCCCCTCTGCAAAGAAACTTTCCAAAGACGTTTTGTGTTTTACTCATTTTGCTAGTTCCTGGATTTTATTTTAGCGGTAACTTAACATGTGACCGAGAAGAGCGCCAAAAATGACATAGACTGATGTACCAGAGAATTGGGCAATTTTTCAAAATAACACATCTTTCAGATTCCAAGATAAATAAAACAGAAGTAATGCAAGTTATATATTCTTTCTCTGCAGCCCGGTACCAAATGACCCCCGAGCTGGCAGATGTCCGGGAGCCTGGGGGTTGGGGACCACTGATCTACGTCATTCATAAATGTTCCTTTCGTTTGTCGATGTGCTCAGATGTCCGTCGAGGGTTTCAGCCGACGGGTTTTAACGTGAATTCAGTTTTGTTCTGTTAAAAGTTTTTGGTCAATTGAGAATTACGCAATTTACGTAGTTTATACGCAATTATTACATAAATCTTCTGCAATTACGTGTGATTTTTGTGAGATCCATCCAGAAATGTGTGTCTTTCCACGACCGTTCCACGTTTGTCTAACAGACTTTTCATGCATGAACCACTGATGTGTAACTTTTAGATCACGTATACGGCGCACAGATCACGTTCAGATGACATCATTGATGCATGAATCACTAATGAACTGCATGTAATTAGCGCAATAATCATTAACGGTTCATGTTCCACGTTGGTTTACGTGTTCTTTGTGTGGATTATACTTCGTGTTTTTTAACGTGTTTATTCGTGATACATCTGGGAAAATTTCACATAAAGACCACGGCTCTGTCCGATTTCACACCCTAACCCCTAACTACTAAAAATAAAACGATATAATGCAGGACTATGGAGTGCCCTGGATTTTGAAAGCAATTCAGACACCATGCTCACTACTTATTTATTGGCAAATAGGATGTCATCCATGTCAAGAAGTTAAAATCTAATCAATATGAGCGTTTTGCGACGATTATTTATGAGCCCACTGTCTTCTAAAGATATAAACGTTGATGGTTTATTAAAAATTATCAAAATTGATCCGATGCAATGCATTGAGGTCTATATTCGTCAATCTAGTGAGCATCAATGCACGCTGGTTTTTCGTAGAGACTTCTGGGAAATTTCTAGAGCACTGGATTTTGGAATTGTAGATTATGACAGAACTACAAAAGGGGGAACGGGCTAAATAGTGAGTAGAGAAGGAATTCGGACACAACCCACAACTTTTCTCACCGTTTCCACATCTATTCACGCATGACCAATTTTCATCCGTGTAGAATGTGCAAAATGTACATAGTGGCTTTATGACACGGCCTTAAAGCTGAATTTCTCAAGACGCTACACAAAAGGTGGGAAACAGGAAACCAAGCAAAAGTAGTTCTGATAAACAGGGAAAAGGTTTTGTTTGCTCAAACGCACTTATTTTCTTTAAACAAACAGTTATTCCCATAGTAAACCCATCTAAGAAACCATTGTTTAATAATGGTGACACTATTTATCTGTGGAGTCTGAGACATACCTGCTCACCTGAAATCTAGATTCTTCTTTTAACTTTTTCCTTCTGTTTTCTTTTAATTAGGCTGCTTCAGGTAAAACTAAAACAATCTTTTTCTTTTAATCTGTTGTTTTCAGATGACTCTTTTCCTAAAAAAAGGTAATTTTGGGTTTAAAAAGAGACAACTCTCATCACTCAAACATGTTCTACCCATATCTCTGGCGTCCACCTGAATGCTAGCATTTCTTTTTTCGTTGAGCTCTGAGTTTATCTGGAGAGCATCTCAGCAGATGTCCATCCCAACTGGATCCATATGGAAGCATTTCTGTGGCATAATTAAAAATAAACGTCTGCAACAGAAATGCTTTTTCGTTTTCAAGATGCAGCTGCATTCAATGACTCAAAAATAAAATGAAAAATCAATCCACCAAATCAGTTTTCTTTTTATTCTTCAATATCGCTCTTTTTGTCACTTATTAAAATGATAAAGAAAATGGTTTTTGACATTTCATTGTCAAAAAGTTCTCTAGTAAATGTGTAGCAAAGTTCAATTATAAATATCTATTTGACAATTAAAATGGATCAACAGAAATGCTTTTAAATTTTCACAATGTAACTGCATCAGATCAGTCAAAATAAAAATGAAAAATCAATCCTCCTAAATGCTTTTTCATTTTCCACTTCAACACTGCTTACTCTGTCACATAATTAAAGCGAAAATGCAAAGAGGGGATTGCATTTTCGTTTTCACATCTCCCCCGCAAAAAGTGTAGCATAATTCAATGCCAGTCAGCATTTGCAGGATGGAGGCAGAAAAACCAGTTTGGCGGATTGATTTTCATTTTAAGTTTGAGTCAACAAACGCAGTTTCATTTTGAAAATTAAAAAGCATTTTTGGTATTGACTTTTATTTTTAATTGTGTTACAGAAATGCTTCCATAGTTTCAGGGCTTTTGTGTGACAAAGATGCCGTCGGAGAAACTCCTGCACAGTACTCAGACATGGAGTCAAAGACTTTATTGGCTTTTATGAACCTTTTTGTTTTTTATGTTAAGGTCCGCCTCCTGGATGTTCTTTTTGATTGTCAGTGCTTCCCATGTTTTGTTTTTAGAGCATTGCTAAGGTGGGCGGAGTGACCTCAGGTCAATGTGCCCCTCCCACTTCAGGCTGCACTTTCACCACGCAGATCCATGGATGACGTGTTTGGTCTAGCGTGAGTCTCCATGTCCGGGTGTTGACTCACAGTTTGGGGTTTGTGTGACATTTTTGCTAGAAAAACCAATTGTTGGCTGTTTTTGCTAACTCTTCCTGTCAGAATGCTTATCGTCTACAGTGGGAGGTATTTTCCCTCCGGGCTTCAACTGACTGCTGCAGAGATAGTAAACAGAACAGAAGCCTTCTGGCACTAAGGGCTCTAGAATCAACGCTTTTCCTCTTCCCACACCAAACACTCACACACCCAGGCAGGGAAAACAAACAGGGCAGCAACAATAAGACGCACTACCACCAATACTGTCCAAGGACAAAAAAAGACTCCCTCATTTATTATACTAACATAAATACACATCTACCCCCCCCATCTAAGCACTCTTTGTGTTTAGCAGCTTCTGAGCTGGGTGCACTCGTGCAGCAACGTCTTTGGTTTGAATGTATAATGGTTTTGTTTTTTTCCTCTTTGAGGTGATTGTGAGTTTACCTAACAGAAATCAGTCAGATGGGGATTTTTGTCAAATGACAGACAGTTCCCTCCAACAGGCCATTTTTCTGAGAAGAAAAATATATAACATTTCAGGTTCATTCCACCCCTCAAATCCCTCCCCACACACATCTGGGACACATATGGAAACATTTAGATCGTTTATAACATTTAATTGGACCAAAATGGATCATAAATGCTAAAAGAAAAGTTGGCAGAGGAACTAAAGGCTTAAAAGGAACAAAGCACCCACTTTAACCTTTGTGCTATCTTATGGGGTCAAAATGACCCCACCCTTACATTGATGTGTTATCCCTACCATGACAAAGGTGGATAAAGGTGGAGAGGATTTCATGTAATCCATGGACACCAGTGAAGATCACAAATCATTGTGGAAAAAAGGTTCAGAGCTCTGTCTAGTGGGTCTAGATGACCCCATTACCAATGTTAACGTGCCTAGGATAGCAAGAGGGTTAAAAGCGCCTGATTATCAGCTATGATCTCCACTCAGAGACAATGTGGACGTTCTTTTTCTTATTGTATTTTACACTTTTTATGTGTCAACTTCTTTTCTTACATATCATTTAGAGATGGCAACAAAAGTTAAAAAAAGAACACTTTCAAAAACAGAAAATTTAAATATTTTTAAGTAGAAAATATTTTCCAACACCTAGATGTCCCTTAAAAAAGCTGAATAAAAAATACAAGTAGTTTAGGGCAGTATATTCCTGTTCACGTGATTTAAATGTAGAAGTTTACAGCGAGCTTTTAGTAATGACTAATGTGTATTTTTTCATGTAAACCCAGATTTAATGTTGAAGAAAGGTTTCCTTTTTCTTTATTTTATTACTGGTCCTCAAAGACAAAATTGACAATAATTTTCTGCATAATATTAATATGAGGGTTCAAAGAATTGGTTGGCCCTCCCCCTCACACATTTTCACCTCCTCTATTCTGGCCCCCTGCAAAAAGTTTGGCTTCTGACTGTTCTGGCTGTGCTCACTAGGGGGCACTGTTTCCAACAAATGTGGTGCATCTGTTAGACTCTGAATCCAGATCTACCACCCTGCCAGTGTCTCAGCTCTCCCTGCACTGCCTGCTGCTGGTTACCTGGACCAGGTGTGTTTCTTCAATCAGAATTTGGAGGCACGTGATTAACCCTTGTGCTATCTTAGATGACCCCCCCCCCTTACATTGACGTGTTCTCCCTACCATGACAAAGGTGGATAAAGGTGGAAAGATTTCATGTGATCCATGGACACCAGTGAAGATCACAAATCATTGAAGAAAAAAGGTTCAGAGCACTGCCTAGTGGGTCTAGATGACCCCACTCCCAATGGTAAAGTGCCTAGGATAGCACAAGGGTTACATGTTTACATAAAACCTTATTAGCCCTTGTGCTATCCTAGGCACTTTTTCATTTTACAATTTTTCTTCAATGATTTGTGATCTTCACTGGTGTCCATGGATTACATGAAATCTTTCCACCTTTATCCACCTTTGTCATGGTAGGGAGAACACGTCAGTGGAAGGGTGGGGGGGGGTCATCTAAGATAGCACAAGGGATAAGGCTTGGATTGTGTTTTCTTGGTGTCCTTCAGACAGATGAATTTGATGTAACTGAATACCGACTCCACACAACATTTCACAAAAAAATAATACTTCATGTTTGGCAAAAATAGAAATCCTAAATTTATTACTGGTGTCACAGTGCTCCACATCTGAGAGCTCCGAAGGACCTCACCATTATTTAACATATGAACATAAAAAACTCCCTAAATACATTAGATAACACCTATTTTTTTTTCCTAAGCAGGTTTGACGTTTTGCAGATAGTTTTGAGCGCAAAATGCCATATTTGTATGGGTGGGTGGGGGTGGGTAAGTGGGGTGGCCCCACCCTGTGAAAACATACGACCTGACAAAATATGTAACACAAAAATATTATTAAAAAAGGAAAACAAAGCTTTCACAAAATAACAATACACAAAGCAGACGTTTCTGACAGTTTCAGTGCTTCTGCTGAGAAACAGGGGCCTGGATGGAGGGGAGGAATGTCTCTTCCAGGTGTGGCCGGAGGTTACAAACCAGAAAAGTTTAGGATCAGATGCCAAACCTACATGCAAGTGTTGCAATCAGCATTTCTGATGTACCCACTTTCCCACAGTCTGTGACTCCTCCCACCGCGGCTGATTTCCTGCTGGATGAATCCCCTGAGTGCTTTCAGTATCCCCTCACGGTGTGTGTGACGCGTTCACCCGTCAGCTGATCAGAGCTTCCAACAAAACAGGGGAAACCCTTCCAGACTTCTAAAAGTCAAATGCTCCGGTCAACACTGAGGTGGGGGTCTCAGGGGTGTGTGGACCATCCAAAGACGGGGCGTGTCCTCCTCTATGAGCTGTGAGCGTCAGACACGTGGAAACTGTTGGTCACACTGTCCTGGTCGTCAGGATGCTCTTGGCTGGCCGGACCCCCCAGGCCCTCATCAACGTCCTCCTCGTCCACAATAGGCGTGTAGTCGTAGCTCATCGGAGGGTTCTGGAGGTTTTGCAGGACGCTGCCCTGTCGTGATCCTGCATCCGATGGGATAACGGCGCCGCCGTTCAGATGCCTGAAGCCATCAGGTGGAGGTCCCACAGTATAGGTGGGTGGGATGTGAGGATGGTAGTAATGGGCCTTTTGCTGCAACGAAACGAAGCAAACCCCGCTCACTCATGGTCTAGTTTTCACAGGAAAGCTTGAGAAGTGAAGTCAAGCATGGGCATGCCCAAACAACAAGTCAAACGTGATGCACTTACCGCGTGCACCGAGCTTCTGACAAATTCTTCCACTCGGCACATGCTCTCATCTCTGTGCACATAGCGCTCCCCCCTGGGGATGGCCGGCCTGCCCAAGGAGTCAAACGCAGAGATGGTGGACATGCTTTCACGGCAACGGGCCTGCCCCTGCACCCAAAGGAACGCACACAGGCAACTATTAGCCCAGTTATATGTTTCTTCTTTCCCTTTAAAGACCGCGTTTCTACAGCAAAGGTGACTCTGAGGAAGTTAACAGACGTTTGGTCGTTTATGATCATCTGTTCTGTACTGGGATAATGGACGACACCCAGAACATTCAGAAATCCTACTTTAAACCAGAGAAACAACTTTTCCTGTTTCACAAAAGCAGATTCAGTAGAACAATACTGCCAGCTGATAAAAGAGCTCAGTGGCCTTGTGGTAGAGTGACCGCCCTGTGACAGGAAGGTCGTAAGTTCAAATCCAGGCCGAGTCATGGTCATCAATCCAATCCCTTCAGCATGATGGGGTTGGATTGGGGGGGTTAAAGCCCCGTTCCCCCGGGGGTTGTCAAATGTTACACATCTAGAAAATGGGACATTTCACACTAAAAAACGTTGCATTGTGGTCTATGTCGGCCAATCTTGTGAGCATCAATGCATACTAGTTTCTCATAGGGAGAAATTTCCAGGGCATTGAAATTTGGAACAGTACAGTTGAAGCTCAGAGACGCGAGTCTTTCTGCCTTTTTTCGGAAGTTTTCACACTACATCTCCCATGATGCATTGGCTTAAAGGCACAGCGCACAATGAGTCGTCCTTGTGAAACATCTTGAAATGACAACAAACACTGGACAGCCGGCCCGCGGGCCCATTTGACCCGGCCCCCTGAACAATACCAGAGAGAGACCCTTTTTTTTTTTAAATTTCTAGGCTGGCTACGTGATCAAGACTCATGGAAGCATGGAAAACGGAATCCCTGATATTGTTTCCTCACGTCAATAAAGCTTTCCCATAAAGATTTCCCCATTGTGGGGAAAATAAACGTATCGAATCTTTATTTGTATTGAAATGTGAGCGAGACTAAGCATTTTGCTACTGCAACCTCACTCACAGTCATAGGACGTGAAGCCGTGCGGGGCGGGGCATATTAGAGCATGACACTTAAATAAGATAAAATCAATCAATCAATCAAAATCAAACCTGACTTTTTATGTAGCGAACCCAGAGAGGGTTTTATGTTTTTTTAACTGATTTCATAAAGAGTCTTATTATATATTTGCTGATTATTTTAATTTTTCTTTTTTATTTGGTGAAGAACACAGAGAGGATTATTTGAATTCAGATTGGGTTATTAATATTTGGGTATGTGAGGCTTTTAATTTAGCCCCCCCTCCGACTGTCACACCATTTCTGTTTCAAACTGACCCTGGCCCCCGATCAGAGGATGGACACTTCATGTGGCCCTCGCTGGAAAAATGTTGGGGACCCCTGGTGTAAATCTTAGCATGTGTGCAGATTTGAAAAAAATCACAACCATGCAGCATGTTGGGTTTTTTGTATAGTAACATATTTATTTGTAGGAAAGTTTTAAATGTCGTTTCATCTGCTTTACCTCTAACAAAAACACTCAGACCACAACCTGGGGCTTATTTTGATGAGTTTTTTTCCTTTTAAAGTCGGACCAAAGTGAAAACCGCCACGGTCTTTGACTCTGTCTGCTAAACCGTGTGTCATTGTTTACCACCTTTCACAATATAGCGGCACTCTTCGCATACATCAATTCAAATTAATTGTATTTCTAAGGCACCTCTCATGAAAATAGAACAGCTCAAGGTGCTGTACATAAAAACAAACAAGAACGCAAAAACACTAATCCCCACTCATGCAATAAAATAATAAAATAAGCCCGTTATGATAAAATACACAAACACCAGTTAAAGAGAAATTAATATAAAAAGAAGAGAGAACCCAGAAGGCGCCGTCGGCCAAGGACTCAGCATCTAAGCAACACAACTCATCCCCAGCACCTCCCGTCCCACAGCCCCCCTGGACCCGGGGCTTGGGGGACCCGGCACAAGAGATGCCAGAAGACAAGCAGGGCCAAAACTCTGGGAGCCCGAACACAAACACCCCAGCCAAGGGTAAGAAAACACTCATGAACAGTCTAAAATGTAGAATTGATAGATAGAAAGTTAAAATATAAAAACTAATTAAGTAATTAAAATAAGTTAATGCATAAAAAAGACTAAAAGACCTGGAATATTAATTGGACTAAGACTGGACTTGGATAAGACGTAAAAAGGGACAACTGGACTACAAAGCACTAAACAAATAAATATGTGTTAAAATATAAAAGTAAAATTTTAGATCCCACATATGAGATCTAATTAATTCAATTCAGTTCAATTTTATTTGTAGCCCAAATTCACATCAACAGTCGTCTCGGTCGGCTTCGTATCGGTAATTGAAAAAGTAAAACCTAAAATCATAAGGATGATGAATACATAGAATTCAATTGGAAAATACTAAAATGAACTAACAAACTGACTAAACTAGACCCCCCCCCCTTAATTAAAAGCTAAATTAAATAGATGTGTCTTTAGTTTCTTTTTAAAAGCCTCCACAGTGGATGAGGCCCTCACATCCTCTGTTCCACAGACGAGGCCCGTCGTTTCTAGGCGAGGCCTCGCCGTGGTTTTTTGTCCTGACCTTCAGCGGGCCCACGCCTGAGAACCTGCGGGCTTCATAAAGCTGGAACAAGTCTGATATAAAAGATGGACCGAGACCGTGAACACTCTCATAAACCACTAAAAGAATCTTAAAATGAAGCTGATGGGACACCAGGCTAGCGTAGCGTCTCTAGAACTCATTGGGTCATTCTATGTACCCAACAGCACAAACAGTTGTCTAGTCACTAGTAAGGAAGAGGAACCCCCCCAAAGGAAGAAGCCAAGTAACATTCAGCATATGAGGGAAGCACGACATTCTGAGTTAAATCATCGCCACTCAGAAAGCCTCAGCCCCCCAAAACCTTAGCCCCCCAGGACCCCAGGCCCGCATGCAAGATGGTTTCTAGACTGACCGCGAGGGAACCCTGGCTCTGCCTCAGGACTCCCGACACTTTCAGGGGGAATTCTTCAACCTGCAGCCCAAAAACACACTGTCTTGTTTTATCTGTCTGTTTCAAACGCTCGTCTTTGTTTTTTTTATTATTTGTATTTTAAATAAAGAAAATTGAACAAAAGAAGATACTAATACACACCCAAATAAATCCCCCCAAAATCTCAGCAGTGAACACAGTTTGTTTTACCCAACGGCTGACTACACATTTAGTTCTTATATATGAAGCATATACAAAGAATATTTGTGATTGATATTCGATAAGATGGGCTTTAGACATTACCGGTCCTCTGGAGTCAGGGGTGACACAACTTATTCTCCGAACAGATGCCTGTCTGGTCAGAGTTGATACTTCTTCTCTGCAGAAATCAGAATGTAAAAGGAAAGAAATGCGTTATAACATGATTCATTTTCCGTTTTATACTTAACATGCTTCTTTACCAAACCCCCTCATTTATTTGTATTCCTGTGTTTAATCTGCCTTGTGAGGATTAGATCTCCTTCCATCTGAGTTGATCTCATCTTAATTTTGCTCAAAACATTTCTTACGTCTTCACTTTCAGCTCCTTCTTGAGTTTCCTGTTCTTGCGCTTGTGGTAACATGAGACGGAGATGACGAGGATGACCATCAACAGCAGGATTCCAGACACCACCGCCACGATGAGAATCAACGAGCTTTCAGTCAGAAGAGGAGGTTCTGCAGCAACAGATGGATGGATGGATGCGTGAATTCAACATCTGTATCCAACAGCGAGGGATCATGGGGGTGCAACTCCCAGCTCCCATGATAGCTCACAAGGACTTGTGGCCATCTTACAAATGAGAAAGGTTTCAGAAAAAATGGCGGGCTGCGGCGGAACAGCAGCAGCGAGACAAGATGAGAGTTCAGGACCAACCGCTGATCTGGACTCACAACTACTGAGGACTTAATATTGACCTCAAAGAAGACAACTGTCAACTCAAAGCTGACCTGAAAATGTCCAAGCTCATGCTGCACAATGGGACCCTTCAACAACCGGCCCATAACCTTCCTCATGGATGTAGAAGTGGTTGTCCGGTTGTCCTGAAGGAGTTCTGATGGGACTCAAAAGCTGCCACTCCGACTCCCTCTGCTACAATCACAGCGGTACGGACACAACCCGGACCTGGGATCATCTAGCAGTTTTCCTCGCTCTGCGGATAGAGGCTACGTATGCTGCAACCCGGCTCAGGTCCAGAGAAGGACTGGACCCCCCCAACCTCCTGCTGGTCGGTAACACCAACATATTCCACACAGATGTCCGCTATCGCTCCAGGGGTCCTCCTGCCATGCCGCCATCGCAGACAGGCCAGCAACTGCAAAAGGAGCCCACTGCCGCCAGAGATGACGGATACCTAAACTTTCAGTTCTTTACCTCCACCTGAGTCTCCCCCTCTCCCTGTTCTCCCCAACATTGACAATAATTGGGGAGTCCATAATTAAGAACGTCCACTCCGTTAACACAGTAACTTATTGTTTTCCCAGAGCTACTGTTGTTCTGGAGAAACTCTCCGAGTTCATTTGCTCTTTTCCTTTTTCCAGTTAAGGCCGTGTCCCACAGCTACTATGTGCAATTTGTGTAAAGATGTATGACCAATGAACCACGTTACAAACACAGAAGTAGCACGAATAAACCACGCAAAGAACACGTAACCCAACGTAGAACATGAACCGTGTGATTATTGCACACTGTGCAGTGGCCTCATTTGGAAGTGGTCAATCAAAAAGGACATCACCCTTTCCCTTTTCTGGGATCTGCCTCCTGACGTACATACTGTTGATCGAAAGGCGGGAACACCCTGGACACTCTCTCAGGGCAGATGGATCCCGATCACCCCCCCGGGTCCCGAGAGGCGAGCCGGTGGCCGGACAAAGACCCGCCGCGGGATTTCCAGCCTGCTCGGCCTTCTGAACTTTATGATAGTGTTCTTATTTTCATCAGGCCATAATAAAAAAGGATCCCCTGACTTTAGTCTTCTTTTTATTTTTACCCTCTCTGGCTAATGCGGGACAGCAAGCCTTCAAACTCGGTCAGAAAGAGAACACAAATGCGGAGAACACACTGAAATGATTTCTTATTCCATTTGTTCTCTTTTATAAGAAAAATGCCAAACATAGATGTAAAAAAACTCCAAAAATGTGACTTTCATCAGAGAAAAACCTCTCACACGCGTCTGTAGCATAAAGAATATAAAGAGTTTTTTGAACAAGGGTTGAGCATTTGCTGCGAGTCAAAAAGGAGGCGTGAATGTGACACGTGTGAGCGCAGCATCACGCCAGGCTTGGTGGATTTGTTCAGAAGCGTCGCACATTTCTCCCAAAAGTCCCACTTCCATAGGATTTTATTCTTCTTTATTATGCATTTTTTGGCTGCTCCGACTTGTACTCTGAAGCGACTCATAGTCCGAAGAGCACAGTATGTCAAGAAACAGGGAAAGAAACTTTACCTTTCAAAGTAACCTCCACCTGAGCCTTTGCCTCCCCCACTGTGTTTGCCGCCGTACACTGGTAAGTGCCTTCATGCATGGAGGACATGGGCTCCACAAACTCAAGTCTTCCATCAGGATGTGGCTTTGCACCCATTGGCAGCTGTCCACCCATTCTGCAGGTAGAGAAAACAGCGGTAACAGCAAAGATTCTGCTGGAATTTGTTTTGCAGGGAGGGAATAAAACACCTGGATATATAACTATTCTTTCCTTTTTTCACAGAACTTTTCCCATCTAAAGACGATTTTCTGCAACTTCTCACTACCATTCTTTTTTAGAGCAGAGATTGTTGCACTGCTCTGAGACACACAAAAACATGGTCTTTAAAGAATAAAGGTATAAGACTAATAGATCCATGTATTTGTTGGTGCTGTACCATTGGCCACAGTGACAAACCACAAATTACAGTCAGTAATTGGTAAATAATTTGATCACTGACAAAAGTGGGAAGGTTTCAACTCAGAAGAGAAGCACAAAGTGAGATGGAGCAGGAACATGGAGATGAAGCTGCTAAACCACCAGAAGTAACAGAAATGCCCGCTGCAATGATATTTTTCTTCTGGAAAACAGTAAGAAAGAAGCAAAAGTTAGCTGCTGTTTAGCTTTTTTAATCCAATTGTAAACACAGCCATTCAAAAAAAAATACTGTGCTTGATCAAGACCACGTGTCGTCAACATGTAGACGCCTTTCAGACCTCCCCACTAGAAACGCTCGCGTTCTGACGTCTCTACACAAGCTTTAAAGTCAATTTTCAGACTCTACATACTAAACGGGCGGCCACTGAACGCGCATCAAAGGTTAAAACAGTTGAGCTTTGACCAGTCAGGTACTCGGATTTGGTAGTGACGTATGGGCGGAGTCCTTTTCAAAACACAAAGTGTCAACCGTTTGAAAATTGATCACGGAGGAGAAATCCATTTCAGCGGTTTGTGTCCAGCTGGAATTCTACGAAACCAAGTCTTTCATTTATCGGAACCGAGCTGTGAAAGCAGAGGCCTGGAGCGAAATTCACCAGATTTGTTCCGCCTCCGCATTTCCAGCCATGATACGCGCGTTAGTATCGACAGTGACAGTCTGGTGTGAACACTGTATGCTTAAAGTGCGTTAAAAAAACCTTGTTTAGCATGTTCGTGAACACGCTTTAAATGTCCGCTGTGTCGGTGACGGGTGTGATTTTTGTTCAGTTTATTTCTGGGCTTCTTCTGTTGGACTGTACGCCATGAGCAAGAATTCCAAGTCACTAGAACTCCTCAGTGATGAGCATCAGGTGCGCACCTGGTGGTTCTCATAAGAGCACCATGTGCACTACCAGAGAGACTTCCAGAAGGGGGGAGCAGAGCCAGAATGGGAGAGGGAACCCGGACGGGGGTCACCCGCCTCTTGGAGCCATGCTGGATTGGGAGCAGCTTGATCATTCCTGGAGATTCCTGTGCCAAACCAGGAGGCGTGAGGACCGGACGGCGTGTTCCCCGGCGTCGTGACAGCCAAAGTGAGGACGGGCCACCAGCCGAGGACTGCAGGCTGGAGGGGGATCCGCGTTGGTACGGAGAGTACTCCTTTGAGAGTACAGAACCGTGAAAGACGGAGTGGCCTGAATTGGCAGAGGGGTGTGGTCATGAGACACCCCTCTTCAAACTAAGGACCCCTTTCTTGACCTTCCTGATATCGACGGCTATACAAAGCCTTGTTTAACAGTTGCTAGAAGGAGGTTGTGTTCAGAATTCCAGGGCCTGTTTCATGGGTTTTTTTTGTGTGCATGGTTCTATTGTTTTCATTCTAAAGCTTTTCCCTTTTTTCCCCTTCTTTCATGATTTGTTTTTACTAAGAACTCTGGTTCTTTTTAATGGACCTAAGACTCCTCATGTTGGACTCCAACTGTCAGGTGTCGTGGTTGCCCTCGCACACCTGCCCGAGGATCGGGTCACAGGCACCTGTTCTGTATCCAATCAGACAACCTTTATTAGTCCATCACGCCCTCCAGCCATTGTCGGTTCATCTGCTCCTCTATGCAAGAATTCACAGATCGCTGCTGAAGCCAAGCTAAATCAAGCTAAGTTAAGCCAAGCCAAGCCAAGTCAACTGCAGTCTCATTTAACACGGCCAAGCCTAGCCATGTGAAGATCTTCTGGAGTCTTCTCCTCCACGCCATCAACGTCCCCCAGGAAGTTCACTCTGGATCTAGAGCCCCCCTGCCTGTTCACCGCCTCACCAGATCAACCACCTACGACCATTGCCATCCAGTCTTTCATCTTTACGTTTTATTAAACTGCACTGCATCAAACTGAAACCCCGTCTGCTTTTGGGTCCAGCTAGCTCAATACCCGACTCCAATTGTGGAGTTGAAGCTGAACTGTAGTAGTGGGGCCCAGCAGACCAATTGCCCTGTTTGTGATATGTCCTTTGACCTGTCTGCACGTTCCTCTTTCAGTTTCCCAGTCGCCAGAGCTGCACAAACACAACAGACTCATTGAAACGAGCCCATCAGGAAAGAGAAACTGCTGTTTTTGCATATCTATCACACTCAGCAGTTATCTTTCACGAGTTCGTCCGTGCTGCATTTGCTTTAGGCTTTCTCTGCTTTCACGCTTCCTGTTCTCTTCTGGTGAAACCGCTTCATTTGTCGGCTGTGGGCACAAGCCGCAACACGACACCGTGACGCGCGCCATTACTTCATCATCTGCTGACAACAGGTTGAGCCACTGCTGCTGCAGCGCACGCCACCGCCTGCTCACAGGCGTGAGTGAAAACGAAGCAACAGCAGATTCAGAGAGCCGCTTTAGCTCGTAGTCAAAGCGTAACCGGCAAACATTACTCACTAGGCGTGTTTCTGCCATGACTAAGTACAACTAATACCATCATCACCAGCTTGACAAAAACAAAACAACATGCTTTATATTTATTCTTCCTTCCTGTATATTCTTGTCATTTCAGACAAATCTGCTGTTTTGCAGAGAAAATGGGGAAAACTCAAACAAAGATGGAGTTTCATCAAGACTGTGGTTGGGCTGGACTACTCCATCTGACAGAAATCATCACTTTGGTGTTTTGGAGACAGAAAATGACAAAGACATCACACCCATTGACCGGAGTAGGTACCATAACCGTTGGAACCATGGAACGTCCGTTTGGGGTCCTTTGACTAATATTGACGTCCATAGAAGAAAATAATATGTAGTCTGTTGTAAACAAACGTCCCTTTATTATTGTTATGATTATATTGAATGCACGTTCGCTTATAGTTCTTTTAATCCGTGTGCCCAGTGCTTTATTATTGGCGGAACGGACCCGGAAGGACAACATTTTGCCGTGTCAACAACATTTTCAGCCACGGCTGAACTCAAACTGGAATAACAAGCGGATTGTGGCAACATGTCTCTATAAAAATTACAAAGAATATTGTCAGACACAATTTTTGAGGGAAAATAACTGTAGGTTACAAAAGGGAACGTGAAATGAAAATTTGTAGAGCCCGAGCAGATCTCCACGCTACGTAGTTTGTCCAAGTGGGGTTACCGTAGTGTGACGTTATCTTCAGTCGTAAGGACCCCGAATAGAAGTTCCAGGCCAAACGGTTTTGGTAGCTACACCGTATGTGCGAACTGGACCCCTCCCCCCTGGCGTTCCAAACAGGAAATTCAAATGATCTGACTTTTTGTTCAAGTAGAATTTACTGAACAGAAGTTAACAACCAGATAATAATCGTCAATGTAAAAACAAAGAGTTGGGTAAAGCAAAAACGAGGATGGGATTATACAATTTATATTATATTATTATATCATACATGATTATAATTACCGGTAAGTGTTATTTAAAATCATAAATGAAATATCCCCCGGAAAAACTCAAAATCTTTCTTTCAGAAGAAATCAGCTTTACAGAAACAACTTAACATGGGTCAAATTTAGCCAAAGTTGATTTATTTTGACTTTTTAACTTTTTTCCCCAAATTCATTTATTTATTTATTTTATTTTCATTATTTTGTTTTGTTTTTTACATTTTATTTATTTTTCATTATTTGAACTTTATTTTTTCCTCAATTTTATTTTATTTTTTTTACCATTATTTTTACTTTTTTGGGGGGCTGTAGCTAATTGCTGCCAACCAAAATGAACATATTTCAAAATATTAGAGAATTGTCGTACGTTTTGTTAAAATGCACTACAGAAATTTGCTTCCTATAATCACATATTTACTTGTTTTGCAGATGAATATGGAACAAAAATGTTTCCTCAGAGACCAGAACTAGCACTGTTTCAAGCTAAAACATTGGCTGAGGAACAAGTATGTCATACAAAGTTCAGCATAAATTCATGTTTTTGTGTAATGACAGCCTTCTTTTGTCTTTTTGTAAAAGAAAAAAAGATTTCCAGTGATAAAAAGGAAACCTGAGTCACTCTATGAAAGGACAAGCTCGGCTGGCCTGATGTGCAAAAACAGCAAGATGAGCTCTAGAGATTGAGTGTCAAAATAAACAAATAGCTTCTTTTTGTTTCCGGGTTTGGTCTTTTGATAAAAGGGTTGAAATTTATGTTTACATATTGGCTTTTCTGCCTCTAAAGGTCATCCATCTGTGTCACGATCAGGGAAACGGACCAATCAGGGGGGTCGACTCCTTCGGTCTGTGAAAGCTCACCTCACCTCTGGTGTGAACACGACTAGCAAAACAGCCTCTTGGGGATATTGCAAATGAACCCTGGGGTGGTTTTGACTGCTTTCAGGTTAGAATAGCCCCTCAGACTGGAACTACATTGATCCAACGGCGCTCATTTGGTGGCAGCGCTGACCGTCATGAAAAAAGCATGCAGAAGAAAACCAGCAAATCCCACTGATACCTGTTCTATGATGTGATAACAGGCCCATTACTTCCTGTTTACCTAAAACCAGTTTAAAACTGTTGGTCTGTCTTGGCAGGCCCACAGTTATGTCAAAAACAGTCGTGACATTTAACAAACGAGGGCTAAATTTGCTTTTGGTTTTTAATTTAAGGAGTAGCTGTGTCAGCCGGAAGAGCTTAGGCATGAGTCCCAACTGCCCTAACAGGTGGGTAGGGGCTGTCTGTGAGTGAAAAGGTCAAACCTGTACAGGCCACAGAGGTCCAAACGAAATCTCAAGGTGATAGACAATTCAATTCGTCCCCCCCAAGTGCTCTTACATGACATGATAAATGTGCACTCCTGGCGTGCATTTTCACTTTGAAATGAAGATATTAGTGTGGACATCCTACAGGGTCTTAAGTACAACGTGCACACCTTACCAACAACTAGAGTGTGGCGTAAGGTCACCACACGACCAGTACGTCATAAGTGCGTGGAACTTCTATTATCTCTACAAATACTTGGAGACATATAGGCACCCACGACAATGGTACGTTCCATTTTCATGACGTCACTTAAGGTGGCTGTGTGAGTCTTAAGAGAACTGCAAGACTCACTTGCTCTCCCCCCCATAGGATGCAGCTGCCCATCTATAAGACCCTCCACCGACCCTTACAAGCCAAAAACACACTGCACTCAAATGGGTCAACCGCCGTACAGGTCAACCACTGTACGGGCAACCACCTAATGGGTCAACCGCCGTACATGTGGACCACCTTACGGGTCGACCGCCATACCGGTCAACCGCCGTACAGGTCAACCGCCGTACGTGTCAACCGCCGTACGGTAAACCACCTTATGGGTCAACCGCCGTACGGGCCAACACCCTCACGGGTCAACCAACGTAGGGGTCCATGTGATTTAAGCTGCTTTCAGATCTCATGCAGAGAACATGATTCACGCGTCAAGGGTGTCCAGCTTCAATGTTAAGTCAGTGTTCAGACCTTATTAGAGACACAAGGTCTGTCTCCTGATCATTGTAAATTAGATTTTCAGTCAATACTTCCATGTAGCGATCAGGCTAACAACCTTTAGCGGTAGCGTCTGGACTCTCGAGTTTATGAACACATTTTTTGACGAGCGAATTTGACACACAAATGCCGTTTGGTTTGAACACACCTATCTTCTTTACACATCAACAGCAGAATGGTCTCTTTGTGAATCTGTAGCTTGATCTACTGTATGACTTACAATCCCTCCAAAACCTTCCAGTGTGTAAGCCTGTGGACTACCGTCAGTGTTTCCTTTCAGACACAAAGCAAAACAAACCATCAGCAGTTTTTGATATGAGATGAATCCATTGCAATTGATTTTCTTGAAAGGTCAACAGCAGTGTAATGGTAAAGCTAAACGCTCGACATCCAAACAGACAGAAAGAGGCGGACAAGCAGTCAGAAAATGCTCTGTTAGAGACAGCGCTGAGAGAGTTTTTACCTGGTCCAGGTGACATTTTGGGGTTTTGGGTTCCCCCCGCTCGAACACTTCAGAGCAACGTTTTTCATTCCAATAACCCATGAATTGTTGTATCCCGTCACCTCTGCATGTGGAACGACTGGAAGAAGGAACAGAAAACATAAGAGCTCTCTTTAGGGAGACGACAACAGACCATGTGGGGTTTACTGAAAGAAAGGTCCAAGACATCCGTTATTATGTTTGAATTTAAGGCCCTGGAGGTAAAGGAAAACCTTTCTGTGGAATACTCACAGTGCACCACCAGGCTGTTTTTAATCCTTTTTGGGGCCGAAAAGGCCGGATGCCACACCAGGCAGTCCAGTTTCTCCCCGTTCATGCTCTTCTTTGCGGAAAGGGAAAACTGAATGGAGACCACTCCACCACTGAAGCTGCGATTGTCCGAACTCCCCAGCAGCTCGGTGTCCCAGGAAAGTCGAGGAGCCGGGTGTCCGGAAGAGCGGCATGAGGCGGCTTTCTGGGAAGGTTGTCCCTCCACCAGAATGAAGGAATCAAGGGAGGTGATGGGAATGGCTGGAGGGGAATTTCAGATGATTTGAGATTCAGACAGCTGACACTAAAACCATCTCAACCTTATTCTTTCTTATTGTTCGTTTGGTAAACGTGGATTGGAAACATAGGGTTCTGCCTCAAGTCGCTGTCAAGATACTAGAGAATGGATTTGGTGACCAATGGGTTTGTCACCAAACCCTACCTTTCTGACAATGGGAAAATGGGCAGGGCTAAGACAGTTGGTGATTGGAGCACGCCCAATTGTTGGCATGTCAGCCTAAAGGCCACGTTCACATTCCAGTGAGCTTTTCATCCCAAACATAAAATAAAATAAAGCTTTTAGGCTCTTAGTGCAGCTGTCAGGGATCTAACCCCAAGGAACAACACTTTCTTGTCAAATGGCAGCTTGAGTCACAGGATGTGAAGACTTTCTGGCTGACAACAATTTTCCTTTGCCTTAATGTGACTTTAAACTTCTGAATCAATATTTACGTTTGGGCATTCCCAATGGCATATATGAACTGTAATAGTCAGCACAAAGACAGATTTCAACTTCATCACATTCCGGAAAATCCTGTCAGAGGAAACTAATTCTGTTTTTTTAATGACTTCTGTCTGGAAAAAAACCATGGATGGAAACACAGTTGAAACAAAAATCAAGTCTCAAAGATTCTCATGGCGCTGTTGTGAAGTTGATTAATGCCATGTAGAATCTTCTTCCTGGAAATGTTCCACTAAACAGTTACAGGAAGAAGACTTTGAATCTACATCCCATAGCTCTACTTGATGACAGCATTCAAATGTAGGAAGGAAAATTACTTCATAAAGACTTACTCCAATGAAAATAGTGTTTTTAACATGTTCTTTTTTCATTATGAAGAATTCATCTGAAAATTCCATTTCTGAGTATTTCTGTATGCAAATTCGTCTTGAACAGATAAACAAAGGCAATTTGAAAAAGATTGTAGGGCGGGGCCAAAGCCTCCAAGCTCCGCCCCATTCTGATCATCCACCTGCAGACAAACAGATCCATGAACGTCTTTGTTTTCCTGGTCTGAACTGGAATCTGGATCAGAACTGGACGGATGGATAGATCTGATATTTTTTGTTGCACCAATAATGTTAGGTTGGGGGTGTAAGCTAGCAGGAGAGAGTGTAAACAAAGGCATGATGGGAAACGTGCGCAGGCTAGCTCTGCGCCAGCAGTAGCGTCCACAGTTCTAAGGAACTCCTGCCGCTCTGAAGAAACTATGTCCTAGAAAATGACACAGGCTGGTTAATTTTGTCTAAAAAAACGGCGTCATCATCGTCAAAAGACCTCTTTTGAAGACAGATCAAACGATGATGGGACTGGGACTTTTCTTGAGCATTTTTTTCCTCTTATCTCTTCTAAAACATTTAAAAAAGCTTCACCTCTACAATCACTCAGAAACACTTTGGTTCCACCTGCTTTTCTGCACAACTCAACCATAAAACATAAAAAAATGGACTCACTCCAGACTTTCAGAGAAACCTCGGTGTCAAAGTTTCCGTCTGGGAAGGAGACGATGCGGCAGATGTAGATCCCTTCATCGGAGATGTCCGTGGTCATGATGATGAGGGACGAGTCCTGGAGAGGATCCCTGCTTTTGAAGCCAACCCGCTGGGCCCATTTGGGAAAAACTGAAGCGAGAGGACAGAGGGATGTGTGAGGAACCTCAGCAGTAAGCAGCCCAGCTGAAAAATACAACCTGTGTTTCACACTCATGTGACTTGATGCAGAATACGCTGCGCTTCCAACAGGAAACAACAGAATTTTCAGTCAGTCTCCTGGTCATTTTTGACTTGATTAGATTTTAGCTTTAAGAGTTTAAGAGCAACCATTTTAGTTTTTGGTCTCCTAGGGGTGTCGTACAGGTCTATGTCATTTTTAGATGAATTGGCAAAAGTACAGTTCAAGATTTCCTTGGCAACAGAGGTTTTTTTTCAACCACGCCCACATTCCTTCTACATTAATTTCGTATGTCATATTGTTTCATTCAGCTTGAGCCAAAAATTCATGTATCAATTAGAGAAACCCCCTCCCCCTTTTGCGAGCTCACCACACTTACACCGTTAAATAATGGACCCATTTTTTCCACAGGTAGCTTTTCAAGGGTGCTGGCGGAGTCAAAGGAAGCGAGAGATCATAATCCCTAGGAGGAATTTATACTTGTAGAAGGTACTAAAGAGAAATTTTGAGGGGGGGTGGGTTGAAATGGCAGCCTCTATCCAAGGTCAAAGGTCAACAAAATGTATGTTGTGGTTTTAGACTTAAGCTGGCGGCCTGTGTAAACATAGTAGTAAACATCGCGAAAACAAAAGTTTTTCTTTTCCCGTGAAAAATGGCCAAATTTTACACTTTTAAAATGACCTACGGTGGCCTAGACCCGCCACTGCAGCAAAAAAAAAAAAAAAAAAAATCAGTAATCGTGCAAACAAAAAAAGAAACAGCAAAAAAACAGAAACACTGCTGCGCATAATAAAAAAAAAAAGAAACGGATACACTGAGAGAGAAGGAGAAAAGAAGAACAGGACTACGAATTGGAAAACGAATGAGAAAGTAAGTGGGGGGCCCGTCAGGGCCTTCAAGGCCTTCTCTGAAGGCCTAAAAAACATCTGAATCATGTGTTAATTATATTTTGTCCATACGTACTCATTAAATCATTCCAAATGGTCTGTCCGTTCTCTTTTATTGTGTTTATGATGCTTATGCTGTTTCCAGACAGACGTATTTTCACATTGGAGCATTTAACCAATCACATTTCAGCTGTTCTTTGTTGCCGGGCAGGATAAGGGCAGTCAATGTGAGTTCTGCAGACCTCCTAAAAGGTCAGCAAATCACGGTAAAGTGACAACGTGCCCCTTTGGCTCAGTCGGTGCGGACTTCGAGTGCAGCAGCAAAGGAAAGCGATATCTATGCTGATGATCACGATGTGTTAAACCGCTTGTTTCTGTCCAGATGATGAAGATAAAGATTGTTTTAAAGAAGCCACCGCAGTGATACAGAACAGTTAAGCTATGGAACTTCTTTTTAGGCGTGCGGTTACCTTTTTAATGCACACCCAGCAGCCAATCAGAATCAAGAATTTACCCGGACCATGGTATAAAATGTGTTAATCTGTTGTTCCCTTGAAAGGAACCAGTAAGCAGAAGAAGAGCAATAAATCGTTTCAACAACAGAATTTCTGCTGAACTGATTCAGGAGGATTTGTGAGAAAGTGCTGGTGTACTCAACCTGTCTGCCCATCGGTTCTGTGTGCCGTGATGATGTTCTCTGGTTGAGCACTGGTGGTCTTCTTCAGCCAGGTGACTTGCACCACGCTATTGCCCTGGCCCGGCTGGAACACACAGGGCAGGACGGTCTCCTTCTCCGTCAGAGACTGGATGGACCGGTTTCGAGGAAGATCCACGAAGGTTTGGTGTGAGTCTGCAACCAAAAAAACAGAGGGACTCAGAGCTTACAGGCTGTCAAACCACTGCACACTCCACGCCATAACTGGGGAAAAACGGCAGATCTTCTGTAAGGACCGATCTGAAGGCAGAGTTGCAGAGTGTCCAACCTGCCAGAGATGCTCAATTTGGTGAGTCAAACCTTTGGCTTAAATGACAAACCAATTCTTAAGTCTGTAAGTCCTCCAACGTCTATTTCTAATGAATGTTTTTCCATATCAAATTGTCTCCATAGTAACTTGAGTTTCAAGGGTCACGTTCACTCCGCCCTCACGCGCTCAGTCGACCACTTTCAATGCAAAGTTGAGGTAAACACAGGTTTGTGTGAGCTTCAGGCTTCCGTGTTCAAAACGCTCACACGTGGCTACACACATTGTCAAGGCTGTTGTTGTGCTCAATGTACAAAACACACGACCATCAAACTTACGTTAAATATTAAACTAGGTCGAACTTTGACCAATCAGGGACTCCGACTTGGTAGTAACGTTTAATTTCCTGAAGTGCCAACCGTTTGTAAATTGCTTACGAAGGAGAAATGAATAATTGTGGTTTGTGTCTGGATGGAATTATTAACACAAAGGCCGAACCTGAATTCTCCCCCCGACCCGTCTGGCTTCTCCTTATTTTTCGCATAAATGTGGATGATCGGCGGCTGTTGATGACATCATAGGGTGGTAGTAACGTCCACATTTGAAGACACTGGTTGAGTCCGAATTCCCGCCCTAACCCCTAACTACTAAAATCTATATAGTGCGGTAATATGCAGCGCCCTGAATTTTAAAAGCAATCCGGACGCCACGCTCACTACTTTAATTTTTTTTTTTTAACAGCTAATATGATGTCATCGATTCCATGAAGTTCAAATCTAATTGATATGAGCATTTTGCGACACTTATTTATGAATCCACTGTCTTCCGAAGATAAAAACCGTTAATGATTTATTAAAAACATAAATATAAATAGATTTATTTGGTAAAAAATTGTTCTGACGCAACGCATTGTGGTCTATATTCGACCATCTAGGGAGCACCAATGCACGCTTGTTTTTCACAGAGACTCCTGGGAAATTTCAAGGGAACTGGTTTTTGGAATTGCAGATTCGGACAGCACTAGAAAATGGCAAAAGCCCGATATAGGGGTTAGGGTGGGAATTCGGACATAGCTTCTACTTTTTCTATAACTCTGCGCTAGGAGGGATAAATGTTGGAGGGTGGGGAAAAGCCGGAGGGGTAAGAATGAATTCAGATTCGGCTTAAGACTCTTTTAACTGCAGGTAGCGGACATGCGCTAGCAAACAGTAGAAAAACGAAATAAGAAGAGGAAGCCCCGCCCTGCTCATCCACTGTGAACGCCACGAGGTAAACACGTTCAAGAAGGGGTGTTTGACGTGTTCAAGAACACGTGTCCCATGCCCGGTTGGTCTCCCATCAGCTCATTTAAAAGCAGCTTTAAATAAATGATAAAGGAATTTAAGCTTTAAATATTTAGATTTTCCTACAGATTCAGAGGAAAATGCTACACCTCGTACTTTTCCACGTATGAAATGTCGGTCTTTTGTGATCCATGCGTGATCTACGTCATCCATACGTGTTTCCTGCGTTTTTCGATGTGCTCAGATGTCCGTCGAGGGTTTCAGCCGACGGGTCTTTACATAAATTCGGTTTTGAGCTGTTCAGAATATATGGTCGGTTGAGAATTATACAGTTATTATGTAGTTTACACACAATTATTACGTAAATCTTATACAATTGTGTGTGATTTTTGTGAGACACACAAATGTGTGTCTTTCCAGTAGCGTTCTACATTTGTCTAACAGACTTTTCACGCATGAACCACTGATGTGTAACTTTTAGATCACGTATACGGCGCACAGATCACGTTCAGATGACATCATTGATGCATGAATCACTGATGAATTACAGAGAAACATCACAATAATCACACGCTTCATGTTCTACGTTCTTTGTGTGGTTTATTAGTACTTCTTCTGTGGTTCTAACGTGGTTTGTTGGTGATATTCACTTTCTCACTTTTTCCTCATGTATTCCCGTGTGACCAGTTTTCACCCGTGCAATTTGCACAAAACTGTACGTAGTGGCTGTTTGATGCGACCTTTAAATGATTTTGTGCTGGACAGAAAAGAACCACAAAATAACCACCACAAAGACACTCAGAGCAGAACAGGATGTTTACGACAGGAGCTGAGCCCAAAGACAAGATATGTGGCACAACGAGTTGCTCGAGATTGGCTCTTAAATCAAACGTCGAAGAGTTTGACACCATGTCTGGACCTAACAGACAGTCAGAGGGGCCCCAGAAACCAAAAAAAACCCCAGTAGTGTCTGCATTTCCAGCTCCACCGCATTGCAGCTTTGTGGCTGCAAACACTAACGGCAGAAACTGCGAGGCCCTTCTGCCTCTCTGCGTGGACGCACGCCGCCGCTCTCTGACAGCACGGATGCGTCTGAGCTGAAGGCCTGTCGACGACCTCACAGGCAGACAAGCTGCTCCTGACTGTTATTAAACTGCCGCTCTTGACATCAGGCTGCAGTTTCTTCTCCGTGACGCGCATTTGTCCCTGCTTTAGTTCACTGGAGAAGTGATCACAGCAAAACCACTTTTCTACGTCTCACTGGAGGATAAGCTGATCTAGTATGTTTTAGATCGCTGACATTCCTGCTATCATTTGAACAGAACTGTTTCAAACACATCAAACTATCATTTATTGACACATAATTCATGATTTTTGGATTTTCTGATGCAGGAAGAGTGTTAAAGAATCCTGACTTTTACACATTTTCACACGAAGTGGCTGCCAATAATTTACCTAACATGACACACCCTGGAATGTTGACGCAACAACTGTCAGCTTTGAGCTTTACTTGAGAGAAGTCAACTTATTTCTGTAATTTAGCTGTTTTTCTTTATTGTTCCAGGTGGATTCTTTCTGTGGGGAGTTTGCATGTCCTCCACGTGCATGTGAGGGTTTTCTCCAGGCACGCCAGCTTCCTCCCACCCTCCAAAAGCATGATTCTATATTGCCCCTCATGTGTGCATGTGGTCGTTTTGTCTCTGCATGGTACTTTGATGGACTGTCGAACTGCTCAGGGGGAGCCCCGCCTTCACCCAACAGTGGATGGAACAGAAACCCCACGACCCCATATGGATGGACGGACGGACGGACGGACGGACGGATAGATAGAGTCAGGACCATAAATATTTGGACAGAGAGACATTCTTTCTAATTTTGTTTCTGTACATTACCACAGTGAATTTTAACTAAAACAACTCAGATGCCATTGAAGTGCAGACTTTCAGCTTTTATTCCATCAGTTGAACAAAAAGATTGCATAGAAATGTGAAAAACTAAAGCATTTTTTAAACACAATCCCTTCGTTTCATGGGCTGGTAAGTAATTGGACAATTGACTTCCATGTTATTGCATGGGCAGGTGTGGGCAATTCCCTTGTTATGTCATTCTGAGTGAAGCAGATAAAAGGCCTGGAGTTGATTAGAGGACTCGTGCTGCATTTGGAAGATTTAGCTGTGAACAGACAACATGCGGTCAGAGGAGTTCTCCATTCAGGTGAAAGGAGCCATCATTAAGCTGAGAAAACAGAAAAAAACATGAAACCAGAAATCGCTACAGTATTAGGAGTGGCAACATCAACAGTGTGGTCCATCCTGAGAAACAAAGAAAGCACTGATGAACTCAGCAACGCAAAAAGACCTGGACGTCCACGGAAGACAACAGTAGTGGATGATGGCAGAACCATTTCCATGGTGAAGAGGAGGGAGGCGGATCAACATCCAAGTCTACCATTGAAAGAAGACTGCATGAAAGTAGATCCAGAGGGAACACTGCAAGATGCAAGCCACTCATAAGCCTCAAGAATAGGAAGGCTAGACTGGACTTTGCTTAAAAAGCATCTAAAAAAGTTCTGGAAAAACATTCTTTGGATGAAATCAAAACCAACCTCTACCAAAATGATGGCAAGAGAAAAGTATGGAGAAGGCGTGGAGACGCTCCTGATCCAAAGCACACTACATCATCAGTAAAACACGGTGGAGGCAGTGTGATGGTCTGGGCCTGCATGGCTGCTAGCTGGGACACTAGTGTTTATTGATGACGTGACACAGGACAGAAGCAGCCCAATGAATCCTGAGGTGTTCAGAGACAGACTGTCTGCGCAGATCCAGGTGAATGCAGCCCTGTCTGCGCAGATCCAGGTGAATGCAGCCCTGGCTGCGCAGATCCAGGTGAATGCAGCCCTGGCTGCGCAGATCCAGGTGAATGCAGGCTGTCATTGCCAACAAAGGATTTCAACCAAATATTAGTAATGACCATTTTGTTTTCAGTTATTTTATTTGTCCAATTACTTACCAGCCCATGAAATGAAGGGATTGTGTTTTAAAAATGCTTTAGTTTTTCACATTTGTATGCAATCTTTTTGTTCAACCCATGGAATAAAAACTGAAAGTCTGCACTTCAATGGCATCGGAGTTGTTTGATTTAAAAATCACTGTGTTAATGTACAGAAACTAAATTAGAAAAAATGTGTCTCTGTCCAAATATTTATGGTCCTTACTATAGATAGATGAATGGATAGACAGACAGATGTAAAGAGTCTAGAGACTACAATACATAAGTATACAGTAAAGGGTCAAGTAGGTGGGTGGTTTGGAGTTTTCCTTTTCCAACCCCCCCTGAACCCCGCCCACCGCACAAGGGGGCTCTTAGTTTCATGTGATAAGTGTGCGTTCCTTGAAGAAGTGAGACAATCAGATTGTAGTTTGTGTGGTCGTCCTACAGGCACTGAGACATCAGCATTTGTGCCCGTCAGGAAGGAGCCAGAACTCGTACCTCACTAACGGCTAAAGTGTGGTGTTAGGACGCCGTACAACAGCCTCACCTGTACGTCATAAGTGGTTGTAACATATATTTGCCCTTAAGAATACTTCACGATACACTTAAGATACGCACGACGATGGTACGTTCCACCTTCATGGCGCTCCTTAGGGTGGTCTACGAAGCCTCTAGAGAACTGGACCTGCTCTGTCTTTTGAGATGCAGACGCTCCACTATGACCCTCTATGGGCCGGACTCCCCCCACCCCATCCCCCCACCACACTGTATGGCTTTACAAAGAGTTCAGACCACCTCTTTTTAAAAGGTTTTTGATTGTAACAGACCTTAGATCCTTCTGCAGCTTGAAGCCTTATGAGGCATTTTAATGTGTGAGTGACTGGAATGTGATTCATGCATTTTCCATCAGACCTGATGAGTGTGCTGTGCAGACAGGTGATGTGTGTTTTTTTCCCATCAAGGTGTGTGAGTCTGTGGCCCGGAACCTAAAGGCTGCTGTGGAATCAGAAAAAGCATTTTCTGGCATCTGCTGTCGTGTTGTTGAGACCTCAGCATGGTAGACGGCTTCTGGTTCTTTTCTACTTTGCAGGCTCAAAGGGCTTTACAGTCACACTCACAAACTGATGGCGGCTCCGCATGGGTGGGCGGGCGAGGCGGGAAACAATCAGAGGTCAACTGCTTTAACCCTTGTGCCAACTTGTGGGGTCCAGATGACCCCACTCCCAACGTTAACGTGCCTCTTATGTCAACAAGGGCTACCTCGAAAGCCCTCTGCTGATCCCACACAGCCAGAACCACAAATGATGAACAGCAACTTGTTTTTCCAAAACCTCCACCGCCGTGTTCCACCCCAGGAAGTGAAGACAACCCGCCTGTTTGAGTGGCGTGACATTTTCACTAAGAAAATGACACAATTATCGGTGTGACAGACCGAGCCTTACCAAAGATATGTAGGTTCCAGAGACACAGCCAGAGGATGGTCTGCAGAGAGGTCATCCTCCTCCTCGGGAGTAGCTCCAGGTTCACGCAAGCAGAGGGGATTTCAGCAAACATCATCCGTCCAGCCCAGAAATGCAGGCGGCACAAGGCGCTCTCATGCCTGGTGCTGCCAGGTCACAAAATTCTTTCCAAAGTGAAGTCCTGCTCCTGCTTTCTCAGGGTTTCTATAGTTGGAAGGACAGGAGGCTCAGCTCGGCTACCTGTTTGGTTTCCACCTGTTTGAGCTCTGTCTCTCCCTCTCTGCTTGACAACCACACACATGTGACAGAAGTCGCCTTTCCGGTTTGGCGAAGCCGACGTGACAGTTATTTTCTCGCCTTTACATGCTCAGTTTGCAGGAGAGGCAGGCCCCAGGAACCTGTTCAAACCACTTTTCCCTGAATCACGACACCGAAACTTAGCGGGCCTCCTCCCTCTGAAGGAAAAGCCTGGCAGCGACCCTCCTTGAGCCGGACCGGGAGAGGTTCTGCTCCAAAACACCTGAAAAGACTTTGCCTGTCTTTCATTTTTTTCATGTTTTCTCTGTTTTTCCACATCATTTGTCTTCTTCTGAATGAAAATGAAACAGATCTGTGAGTTGGGGAACTTCCAAGCTGCTTCTGATCAGCAGCGTTTGAGTGTTGTTGTGGATTCCCCTCCAGGCCTCCAGTCTGCCTCTGCTGCCCCCCTGTGGCGTACGGGAGGCTCTGCTCTGCAAACACACCCACCGTTCTGATGGGTTTGAGACCCACTCAGTTAAAAAATGGGGTTTTAACATGTTCTAGTAGCATTTTTGTACAGAAAATAAAGCTGAAAATCGCATTTCTGAATATTTCTGTGTTCAAATCATGGTAACCAGGAGCAGACACAAAAAGGTGGGGGGGGGGGGGGTTGACATTACACCTGAGCCGAGGGGTGTCCGTGTCCCAGGGGTGGGTTCTGGTCCTTGCCCCTGGGCGCTGGGCCCCGCCAAACTTCCAACAGTGGCCGAGCCTGGTCGGGCCATGTTTACAACACCCCTTATGGGCTCCCCTTTTTCCCCGGGGTGCTCCCCTCCGGGGTGGGGGTGGCTGGCCCCTGCCTTGCTCCTCCCTGGACTAACCCTGGGCCGGGTGGGTGGCTGCCTGGAGTGCGGAGCGGGTCTCCCTTGGGGGGTCCTGGCTCGTACCTGGAGTTGGGGCGGGGGGATGCCCGGAACTCCTGGGCGGTGATGGGGGGCTCGTCTGGGGCTGTGGGTGCCCTTCTCGGGTGGGGCCCTGCATTGGGCTCTTCCGGTGCGGTGGGGGGGCTGCTCTCCTGGTCGGGCTGGGGCGCCGCTCTCTTTCCCCCGTGCTTCCCTGCTCTCTGGCTCTGGGGGCCTCACGGCGGTCCTGGTGGCCCTGGCCTGGGTGGCGGATGTGGTCGCCCGGGGGGCGGTTGTTCCCTGCCTGCTGCTGTGTGGCGTTGGGGGGTTCCGGCTGCTGCTGCTGCTGCTCACCTTTGCACTAATAGTTTGCATGATTGAATGAATGAAAAATTTCACACTAGTTGGTTTTAAGGCATAAGTATGCGTGTGAACACTATCTGTTTTGTGTTCATGTTGACATGTGGACATTTTTGCAGCTAGCAGGTGTGTTGATAACATTTCAGTGTGTGTGTGGACAGGCCCCGCCCCTTTTGTACTACATTTGAACCTTACCGTAATGATAAACAACCAGTAAACCTGTCTGATCTATGCTGCTTCATGGTCTTACCCCCCCCCCTCCCAGTATCACCCTCCTCCTCCCTGCTGTTGGACAGGACAAGTTAAAGAAAAAAAAAAAAAGAAAAAAAAAGGGCGGTTGGATAAAGCTTTGTGTGATGCAGAAGCTTCTACTGAAGGCCACAGGTTCCCTCCTCTGCTCCATTCTGATGCATCCACTTGACCAGATCCATGAACATCTTCATATTTTTGTTGCAGCTGTAAAGTCCGTGTCCACAGCCACTACGTAGGTTTAGTGCATATTACACGGATGTAAAGTGGTCAGACGTGAATCTACGTGGAAAAAGTGAGAAAGTTGTGGTCTTTAGGTGAAATGTTCACAGATGGATCAGGAATGAACCACGTTAAAACCACAGAAGAAGTAGGAATAAACACGCTAAGAACACGTAAACCATCGTAGAACATGAAGCGTGTGATTATTGTGATGTTTCTCTGTAATTCATCAGTGATTCATGCATCAATGATGTCATCAGAACGTGATCTGTGCGCCGTAGACGTGATCTAAAAGTTACACATCAGTGGTTCATGCATGAAAAGTCTGTTAGACAAACGTGGAAAGACACACATTTGTGGATGAATCTCACAAAAATCACACACAACTATGTAAGATTTATATAATAATTATGCATAAACTACAGTAGGTAAAATACGCATAAACTGTGTAATTCTCAATCGACCAAAAATTCTGAACATCTCTAAATTGTAATTTCCGTAAAGACCCGTCGGCTGAAACCCTCAACCGACATCTGAGCAAATCGACGAACGCAAGAAACACGTATGGATGACGTAGATCACGCATGGATCACAAAAGACCGACATTTCATACGTGGAAGATTTGCGTAGTGGCTGCGTGACACAACTTTCAGGTTGGGGGTAAGAGGGGCTGTAAGCTAGCGGGAGTGAGTGTAAACAGATGGACCATTGGGAAATGGGGGCGGGCTTACTTACCAACTTAGAGGTGGGTTTCTCATGAACTCCTGCCGCTCTGCAGAAACGATGTTCAAGAAACCGACACAGGTTTGCTTATTTAGGCTTCTTCTTCTTTCTCTTTCGGCTTTTCCCATCAGGGGTCGCCACAGCGAACAAGTCGCATGGTAAACTTGGCAATGTTTTTACGCCGGATGCCCTTCCTGATGCAACCCTCTCAAAGCCACCGGGCTTGGGACCGGCACCGAAGTAGAGAAGGGAACGGTGATCAGCCTGGATTCGAACCCTGGTTTCTCGGACGGAAGGCGCCGCAAACCAGCACGAGCTAAACCGGCTCCGTTTGCTTATTTAGGCTTAAATTTCGTAATTAGGATCAAAGACTGCTGGGAAGGCTTTGAAAATAGATCAAAAGACGATCAGAGCGGGACTTCAGGTAGAAGGAAGGCCCCCCCCCCTCCACAATGCGTTTCTCATTTGACAGTTATTGAAATATCAGAACACTGATTATCGCACAAACACACGAGGCAAAATCTAGAGTTTTGTGTTGATTCTTTTAAAATATATCGGCAAATAGCATAATTTAAATCCATTATACCAAAAATTAAAGACCTAAGGATGCAGAAGTTATTTTAAATAGTTTTTATGGCAAATTTAAAAAAAAAAGACAAAAAAAATGAAAAGAAATGTGAAAAACAGACGTTCAACTTTGAAGGAGAAACCATAACAAAAGCAAATTTAGAACAAAACCTAAAGAATGTTGGAAAAGTTTATTTAGAAACTGAAATGATACATAAAAAAAAACACAATAACATCAGATTTGACAAACTTATGGAGCAGAATAACTGTTTCCCTAGAGGTTTGCATCTACTTTAATGGGTTCATGAATACATGTATTTACAGAGGAATGTAAAGGGAATCCTGATCCCCTTTGCTTTGAACGTTTCTGTGGACTCCTTCTTTCCATTTGCCGAATAAATTTTTTTTCCTTTGAGTGATAAATTACAGAAATCTTCCTACATGTTTGCTTTTATTTGTGGGTTTGTGCTTCAGAGCTCTAAATACGTCGTAAATTAACGGTTCTGGAGCATCAGCTGTTTGTCAGAGGGAAGCTGCACAAAGGCCTTAATGAGATGCAACAGAGTGTGAAGTAAAATGGCCGCTAAAAGCAGAGTGGTTAATGAGGTTATTAAAGACAGAACAAAACAAAAAAAAAGTGGACTTCCTTCCTTCCTGCAGCGTCACTTCTTCATGCCGATGGTCTCATACGTGTCTGTGGCGTGAGGAGTCAGGCCCTGAGCACAGACGGAGAGTTTCAGCGTTCGTTCCCACGCCGCATTACCGCTGCTGCGTGGACTTACCGTGTAGATGCCCTCCTCCACGTTCTGACGGGACGAAGCGGGAAAAAAAACAACGTTAGACAGATCCCCAGAACCCAGAAAAAAGAGCTCAAAATGACCGTGGAGTCAGAGAACTGCTGAGAGTGGCGTCGTTTTTCATTTGCTCTCTGAGGTCACATCTAACCGCCAACATCGTTTCCCCCTGCAGACTCTGACTCCCACAGGTTTAACTGCACACTGTGGTAGATACCTGGCCGCCTTTGGCTCCTTTAGCCTCTCTGGCGCTCAGGATCTGCACAAGGAAAACAAAACAGGAGAAGTTTATTACAGACGCAAGGTCACAAAAAACACAAAACATGAGACTTGAGGATACAGTCAGCCCATGAAATTAAGGGATTGTGTTTAAAAAATGCTTCAGTTTTTCACATTTTTATGCAATCTTTTTGTTCAATCCATGGAATAAAAGCTGAAAGTCTGCACTTCAATGGCATCTGAGTTGTTTGAGTTAAAATTCACTGTGGTAAAGTACAGAAACTAAATTAGAAAGAATGTGTCTCTGGTCCTGACTGTAAAAATAAAACCTATAATATAAGTATGAAAACAATCAAATAACCAAGTGTCATAAACTGAAACTACTGCTGACTAAAAAATGAAAAAGCGACCGTACCAAAACCTCCAAATAGGGGGGTGCTATCTAAAAGTGCTGTGCCTGACATTGTTGAGAGTTCAGAGGATTTTGTTATTTGAAATGTTAACATAGAAATAGAAAAAAGTTCACTCTGAACCTCTTGACACTGGAATTTATTTCCAGCTTTGAGAAGATAAGACATTTTTTTATGTTTTTGCTTCCAAGTAGACGGAAAAAGGGGTTTGATGCATATCTGCATCAATAGGTGTTTTTAACAAGCTTCAGACTAACATTTAAGTTTCTACACAGAATCTAGAGAAAATGAAACATTTACAACCAAAATATGGGACATAAAATATAAAAGACACGACATCTAACTGTCACTTCTTCCAAAAGGATGTCTGATGAATGAAATCCTCTTTTTTATGAACTCTCTCTGTTTCTGCATGAACCTGCGTCACCATCCTTTGCCCCCGTCGTTAAATGCTGATGGAAATGCGCCGAACAGACCTTGATCCGGCAGTACAGCGCAGTCAGGATGATGCCGTACAAGAACAGGATGCCGTCCAGCACGTAGCAGATCTCCGGCTCGGAGAGCGCGTCTGAGGACACACAGGTGAGCGTTGAATGTAAAGACTTTATTTAGCATTCCAAACAACGAACTACAGTTGTTGTGTTGGGATTTTTCCAAGTGTCATTTGTAGAAGCGATCATCTCAGCAGAAAAGAAAGGAGGTATTTCCCTCCCCATGTAACCAGGGCGACCCCATTCTGAGTAACGGTGTGAGGAGGGGGCAGACACCCTCAGAGAAATCGTACTCGGCTCCAGGCGTCTGTTTTCTTAAATGTCCTGTGTTTACAGAATTAACTTTTTGACTCTTTCAGGAGCTTCAGTTCAAACTTCACTCGTTCTTTCTTTGGCCTCCTGCTGAGGTTCCTCCTCTGCTTTTCCTCATCGTTCACACAGATAGCTTCACATCAGACTCAGAAGAACCACCCGTCCGCCCCTGAAGGTGTCGTTCTGTAGCTATTTCTTTTTTTAATGCTTTTTATTTAAGTGAGACAACTAAGTAAATACACTGGACAGATAGACCTGACAAACAAAAACCAAAGGACAACCAATACAAACGCAAGAAAGAAAGGGACAAAAACAAGCGTGTGAGTGAGCGAGTGACAGCGAGAGAGAGAGGATTCTGTCCTATTACATACTGACAATCATGCATTATGATTATTATATATATATATATAGGGATACATTAGATTCATAAAGATGGGCTATGGAAATATATATAAGTATACATTCATTATATTCTTGATAGAGCTATAAAGGCCTTACAGTCTAATTGAAAACCAGTATTATTTCAATCCCGGTATAGATGTCTAATTCTACGGATATTTGAAAAGTTCTGTAGCTCTTTCTACTCATCATCTCCTGATGTTCACATCTTGAGTTTGACCTCCACCTGTTGACCGTTTGGATTTTATAGCGTGAAACCTTCTCTGCCGCAGGACTTCACTGCAACTGTGTGCGAAGGACGAGGCGTTTAGTGTCCTCTACAAAACTGCCCTATAAGGAAATGCGGCTGAGATGGTGAGGCATCGACAGGCGTTGCATCAATGAAACAGTTCGGCTCTGAGAAACGGCGTCTGACTTCCTGAAAACGACGAGACTAAAGACAGAAATACTCAGAAATGTCACTTCAGGTCTAATTCCTTTGAAATAAACTTCACAGAATCATGTGAGCATGGGATCGGGTCTTTAGCGGTCTTCAGCACCTCAACTTTGGAGCGTGTGGGCATTGTTAACTGAGAGAAACCCCGGAATCAAACCAGCAACCTTTGGAGCAGCAAATACTGAATTCCACAAATAAAATGAACAGAAACATTTTCATTTATTCAGAGAATCTGTTGTCATGATCGCTGCCGTCCGTCTTCTTAAGCCGCTGTGTTCCTTTCGGGGTCGCGGGGTCACGAGGCTGCCAGAGCTCGACCTGGCTACTGTCGGGCGATGGCGATGATCTTTTCAAAATAAGACACGCTATAAAATGCTATTCCAGTCAGCATTCAAATAGCCCCTTAAAAAACTCCTTAAACTATCGAGTTGGAAGATCCCTTAAAGGCGTTTGCCGCTGCGACATCTGACAACCGACATCAAAAGGAAAATGTGAAACCAAGTACCATTACTCAGTACTTTTGCCCCTTTTGGGGGCTACCTGGGCGGGTTCCCAGTCTGTCACCGAGGGGCAACTTAGAGGCCCAATCAACCCATGAAGCATGTTTTTGGATGGGAGCTGGAAAACCCACGCGTGTGCTGAGAGAACATGCATGTTCTGTTCAGGCCCCCCCCCCAAGCCTGGACTTGAACCACTTCTTACTGTGCTAACCACTGCACCACCCCTAAAAGGACAATAAAACAAACAAAAAAAAAGGCCTTTTTTCCCTTCTTTGTGGGACGCTGGTTGAAGAATTTAAAGTAAAAAAAAGAAGAAAAAAAGCAGAAACGAAGAAGCTGTTACCAGCCAGAAGAGGTTGATGCTGAAGCAGATGTGAGATATTTCTATAAATAGCTGTTGCACAATGTGGCAGAAATATCTCCAGAATCTGAAGCTCCAGTTAGTTCACAGCAGAGAGCTGCATGAGGAAGCAGATAAGACTGATCCGAGACCCGCTTTTCCTCCTAAACGTCCGCTTGAACCTTTTCCGTTCGATCCCAGAGCTTCCTCCACGACGGATCCTCAGGTCCGAAGGGGGATCTTTGACTAGGGCAGCTCGCGGTCCGGACGCTAGACGGCCTCTTTGGGCCAGGCAGCGTCGGGAAAAACCCCAAAGGATGGGAACCGCAGACCAAAAGAACGGCCTCCGAGACATTCGGGGTCAAATCCAGAGTCTGATCACGCCAACAAGGAGTCACAGCGGGCTTCATGGAAGAGAAAGGCTCCTGATTTAACCAACGTGCTGTCTTGTGGGGTCCAGATGACCCCATCCCAACGTCAACGTGCCTGGAGGCACGTTGACGTTGGGATGGGGTCATCTGGACCCCATAAGACAGCGCACTAAACCAATCTTCACTGGTGTCCATCTTCTCCACCTTTGTCATGTTCCGAATAACACGTCAGTGTAAGGGTGGGGTCATTTTGACCCCATAAGATAGCACCAGGGATGACGAGAGAGGATGAACTTTAGCAGGTTTCTGTTCGACCAGTCAAAAGAAATTAGTGGCCAACATTTATTGATTAGCCTCATCGTCTGATTGGAGGCCGATTTCCGCTTCAGTCGGGTTTTTTTTCCTTCTTTCCTCTCACCAACAGAAACATCAAGTTTTCTGTTTAGAGTGTAAAAAGAAATTGACATCAGCTCTCCAGGAAACACGCCGAGCAGCTCGCATCTTTTACAATTTCAGGTCAGGACTGTCGAGGCGAGGCGAACAGCAGTGACTCTTTCTTTCCACGGCCTTTTCCTTCCCACTTTCTTCACTTTATTTAAGGAAATGAATCACTTCTCTAAAAATGTTGGATCACATGACGGTCTCACTTCAGCTGCTCGTTTACTGGACGCTTTTGCCGTTTTCTTTGAGATTTCCTGATCAAATTTGGAAAAATATTTCATTTTTGAAAAAAAAACTTGTTTTTGTCAAATTTAACAAAAACCTTTAAATGTACACACATGTATATATATATATATGTACACACTATTTAGGAGTATAATGTACCTCAAAGTTCAAACTGTCTTTGTTTTGTCACCCCTAACTGTTGCCTTTTGGACCTTTTTTCCGCTTATAAAAGCTTTTTTTTTCTTTCTTTAAGGCTGAAATTGAAATGAAGCGTTGCTGTTTTGTAAAGAGTAAAGTACAGGATGTTTCAAAGAGAAGTCTGTGGTGTCATTTCTAGACGAACGGCTGAAGTGGCCACAGGATTCGCCATCGGGGTTAAGTTCTCTTTTCACAGGAACTGTGATGTGGCGGCCTGCTTTCTGCCGCCGGTCGTCCGCTAACCTTTCAGCTCTGACGAGGTTCCGTTCGCCGGCGCTCGGCTGTAAGGGTGAAGGTTTGAATCTAGCGGACGCCAGATCCACCGGCCCCTTTTAAAGTGGTTTTAGGAAGGATAAAAAAAGAGAAGCTCACCAGCTCTCCCAAAGCTCATCCCCAGAAGAACGGCCCCCAGGAGCGGGTTCCTGCCCCACGCGGCCATGGCAGATGAGGCTCGGCTCGAGTGTCGGGCTCCTGCAGTCGACGGCAAAGCTCGGCAGCTCGTCTGCGCTCTGAGGTGGGTGTTGCATACTTCACAGCTCAGAGGGGAAGTTGTGGTCTGAGCTTGAAGTCCAGATCTCACGATACCCCCCCCCCCCCCCTTCTAAAACACAATCTGAGGGAAGACGCACCGCGGACGCCTTTTATCTTCTGACATCATTTAAACACCAAAAAACAGCTTTTCTACGTTTGATGACACGATAAAGAATGGAAAGGTTTCAGGACGGCAGCAGTGAGGAGAGCTGAAGGCTTTGCAGAGATAAAACATTTATTGGGTTTGTACACGGCGAGCGCGGAAAGCCTCACAGAGAACAGGAAGCGCTGGTCTGGAGATGTGTGAAAACAGCGCTTCTTCATTAGCAGCACAGCGCTAACGGTCAACCTCGCCGAACACGATGTCCTGGGTGCCTGCGGAGACGAAAACGTGGCGGTAAAAACAGGAACCAGCACGCCATCACCCTCACTCGCCCTCCCTCCCTCCCTCACCTATAATGGCCACCACATCTGCCAACATGTGTCCTTTGGCCATTTTGTCCAGACCGGCCTGCAAGACAAAAAACACGCCGCGTGAAGATCCAGAGCACGCCAAAGACGTTTCACTGCATTGATGTGAGGGGAGGGGGGGCCAACAGGAAGCAGGCAGATGGTCCAAAAGATAATGCCTGGAATGAGCCGTTTGTTTCAGACTCGAGTCTTAAACGCGCACCAGGTGAGCAAATCCGGGGGCTTTGATCTTGCAGCGGTAGGGCCTGCTGGAGCCGTCAGAGACCAGGTAAACCCCGAACTCCCCCTGCAGAAACACAAATCCCCCCCGGCTGAGCACACAGCAACAAATGCAGAGATGTGCCAACGAAACGTCACCAGAGTAGACCCAAACGGCGTTTTGACGGCCTCACCTTGGGGGCCTCCACGGCCGTGTACGTGGCCCCCGGAGGGACCTGGTAGCCCTCCGTGTACAGTTTGAAGTGGTGGATGAGAGACTCCATCGACGTCTGGAGGACGAGGAGAAAAAGAGGTTTGAACGTCTGAATTATTGAATTAAACTCCAATTGTACCACGGTCCGGGTGAATCCTCCATTCTGATTGGCTGCTGGGTGTGCATTAAAAAGTGATATGCCACAGGATAACCGTACAGTGAAAAAGTAGTTCCGGTCACCTAGCTTAAATGTTTTTTATCACTGCGCCGGCTTCTTTAAAACAACCTTTAGGTTCATCCTCTGGACAAAAACAACCAGTAAGAGGACAACTTTCTGATCCTTTATTCACGATCAGCATAAATATATCGCCTTAAATCGCCGACTCTTGACAGTAGCTGTGATGCAGCGCCTTGTCACGGTGCCGCACGTAACAAATTGTCTGCTTTTTGTGAAAAAATGATCCAAATCAGAAAAAAAACAAGAATTAAAAACTGGTTAATATTTATTCCTTTTGTAAGTGGCCATGGTATAAGCAGGTTAATGGTAGACGAAGTGTGCATTATCACTTCTTAACGCACTTTGCAAAAGCAACTGTCAGTTCAGGCTTCCACGGTGTGCGTTAAAAAGTGATAATGCACACTTCGTAGGCCATTAACCCTTACGTGTTAATCCACGGCTAAAGAAAGTTCTGGTCATGCATGTTCTATATCACTGCACTATATATAGATATATATGTATATTTGTGTAGGGGGGGTGTGGATTTTGGTTTCTGGGATGTGTTTTCCTGTTTCTCTTCCTTTACTCTAGTATCTTCCTCCATTCTTTGCTGCTTAACTCATTCCACAATTTTTCCACTATTTTAATCATTCATCTATTCAAAAGTTCAGCTCTTTCAGCTTTTTCCAGCTATGACTTTTGGTTTTTATCAAACTCTTGAACTTTTGAAGATATTGCAGGATTTCTGCCTCCATTAAAATACACGGAGAATCCTTGGTGCAGAAGCTCGCTGGTTCGATACCCGGCGCTTGTCCACTGCTGTTTTCACGTTATTTATGGGCAACTTTAATCATTTCTTTATTATTTTTTTCCCCTTTAAGTTTCATTTTCATTCAGCGGTACAGCATTTAAGCTGCATTTTCTTCTGGACATGCAGCTCTTTCTAGCCGTCATGGTGGTCTTTAACATCTAAACGTGGTTTTACATTTCAGGGTTGCCGTAGAATTAGGACAGACTTCTCCTAAATTCCGCACTGAGTGAAGCGTTGAGCCTCAGGATGACGGATACTCGCCTTCATCTCAGACCTCTTAGGCGGGGCCACTTTGGCATCATCCACCTTTATCTCCCCCTCTGGCATCTTGTTGAGCGCCTCGTGCATTATTCTCAGAGACTGCCTCATCTCCTCCACGCGGCACAGGTATCTGGGTCGCACAAGCACAGGAAGACGAGCCAAACTTCAGCTTTCACACCACGACAACATTACAAAACCCCAGCAAAGACCACAAACGTTGACCGATCGAGCTGAGTGGGAGTGGGGGCGGACGCTCTCTGCAAGAGGCGCTGGGGACACGTGGTTTTGAGGTACTCAGAGGAACCAGACCGCACGCAAACAAAGATTTTTAAAAAAGAAAAGCCCCCCCCAAAGGCCAAACAACAGAAAGGGATAGAAAATCGCACTCGCCTGTCGTAGCAGTCTCCGTTGCTGCCAATAGGAACGTCAAATTCCACTTCATCGTACTTATCATACGGCTGGGACTTCCTCAGGTCCCACTTGATTCCCGACCCTCGCAGCATCACGCCACTGAAAAATGGAGGACAGCAGGAGAAAGGTCAGAAGTTCAGCTCTAGAACTCATATTTTCAAGCTCCGCCCACAGGCCGACCTGAAGCCGTAGTTCAGGGCCTCCTCGGCGGTGACCACTCCGATTCCCACGGTGCGATTCTTCCAAATGCGATTGTTGGTTAACATCTGCAAAAGATTGGTTCAGGAGAAAGAGGATTCATGTCGTTCTCTCCACCATGTTTAAATGACAGACATGTACGGAGTCACTTCTGTGCCATTATTTCAAGAGCGTAAAACATACATTTTGTGTGTTCAAAAATATAATTTGCACTTGAAACAGGAAGAAGATGCACCTCAAACTCAAAACTCTGTGCAAACAAAATGTTACTCTTGAAACTTAAAATAGGTGAAAAATTGTTTTTTAATTTTTAAGTGAAAAATTACATAGGAGTTTTAGGGCCAGTTTACACATTTCGTTTCTAAATTACGACTTTTGAGTCGTAAATTTATGAGAAAAAGAGTCATAACTGTTAACTTTTGAGATTTTAAGTCGTAAATTTTCATGATAAAAAAGCCATAAATGTTACATTACGAAATTTTAGGTCGTAAATTTCTGAGAGAAAAAATCTCGTAAATTTCTGAGGGAAAAAAAGTCATAACTGTTAAATTACGGTATGAGATTTAAATTCGTAAATTTAAGAGAAAAAAAACTTGTTAATTTAAGACTTAAAATCTCGTACATTTAAGAGGAAAAAAGTCATAACTGTTACATTAAGAGATTTAAAGTCCTAAATTTATGAGAAAAAAGTCATAATTGTTCAATAACAGTACGAGATTTTAATTCGTAAATTTACGATAAAAAATCTCGTAAACTTACCAGTTTTTTTTGTACATTTACGACTTTAAATCTCTTGATGTAACAGTTATGACTTTTTCTCTCGTAAATTTACTACTTAAAATTTTGTAATGTAACTGTTACTAACCCTGCGCCGGCTCCTTTAAACAACCTTTTATCTTCATCATCAAAAACAAACGGTAAGAGTACAACTTTCTCTCTGAACTGATGCTTTATTCACGATCAGCATAGATATATTGCTTTATATCGCGGAATCTTGACAGCAGCGGTGGTGCGGCGCCTTGTCACGGTAACGTGACAAGCCACGTAACAAATTGTCTGCTTTTTGTGTAAAAAACCATCCAAATCGGAAAAAAACAAGAATTTAAAAACTGGTTAATATTTATTCCTTTTGTAAGTGGCCATGGTATAAGCGGGTTAATGGTAGACGAAGTGTGCATTATCACTTCCTCGGCGTGCGTTAAAAAGTGATACTACACATTTCTTCAGCCATTGACCCTTACATAATGCACAGTGTTAATCCACGCCTAAAGCAGAGTTTTCGTTTTGTAAATTTACTACTTTAAATCTCGTAATTTTCTTTTTTCTTTTTCTTTTTGTGGCCCCAACACTCAGTTGTACCAAATAATTTTTGGAGCGCATAGAATTTTTTTTACGCTCAGTGAACGTTGGGCTTGAAATAATGGCACATAAATCCCTCCATAGAACACGCTTCCCGTGCGTACCTCCTCCACTTCGTCAATGCGTATGGAGAAATTCTTGCACCACTCGTAGATGTCGTCCATCAGACCGAGGGGCATGTCCTGGAACACGACAGAAGCGTCTTAGTTTCAACCTAGGAATGTGGTCAGGCATCGCAGACTAAACCCTGACATTTTTTTAACCCGTTTCCTCAAAGATTTCTGTTTGAGTGACAGCACGATTTAATTAGTGCTAAAAGTTCATTTGATGCCAAACCACTTAGTAAAATGGGAGTTCGATCCACTTTAAATAAACCTGGACAGGTTCGGCTGCCCTTCAGACCGAAAAGCAGATTTCTGGTACCTGATGAACTCCTCCGGGACGGACGTACGCGGCGTGCATTCTGGCTCCTGACACCCGCTCGTAGAACTCAAACATCTAGCAGGAAACCAGAAGAAAACCTCAAACGTCTTGTTTCAGATTACAGCGAGGCAGTTAGGCGTCCCCAAACTTTGAACAGCTAAAAATGCATTCAATTGTGGACAAGCAATTGTCTAAATATACTACACCAAGATTTCCTGCAGAACAAGAACAGATTTCCACAAAAAAAAAGACGCATGAAGGCAATAATAATGCACTAAGCGAGGGATGAACTGAAAAACCTTTTCCCACAAATAAGACCCCGGAGCTGACCTTCTCCCTCTCCTCAAACATCCAGAAGAAGGGCGTCATGGCGCCGATGTCCAGGGCGTGTGTGGTGACGGCCATGATGTGATTCAGGATGCGGGTCAACTCTCCGTACAGAACTATTAACAGAACCAGGTTTAAGCTTTTTACCCACAAAACAAACCACAAAAACTATATTTTAACACATCCTCTTTGTTAAAAAACAACAAAAATTGAAATGAATAATTAATAATAAATGGAATGTTCCGATAAATCAATAACAGATCATTTGAATAATAAATCACGTTATACATGTTTGTGCATAAAAACTGAAGGGATGAAAATATAACTAGTAACTAATCGTTACAGGAACATTTGGTTTGGGTGAGACAGGAGTACAAAAAGGAGTAAGAAAGTTCTGATGTCTGTAAGGAAACGTGTGGCGAGGGGGCGGAGCACCTCTAATCCACTGGGCCCGGGGCGGAGCTTGGATGTTGAGCAGCTTCTCCACAGCCAGAGAGTACGCCTGCTCGTTGCACATCATGGAAACGTAGTCCAGCCGGTCGAAGTAGGGCAGAGCCTTGAAAAATCAACACAAAAATACCACGAAAAACTTTAAAATACCAAGTTTTTATTTCCCTTTTATTCCAAAAAGCAGCGAGGTAGACTGCCAGTTACCATGGCTACGTGTTAGCTAACTTCTTCTTGTGTTCCAGTTTTGTTATTCTCTCTTCATTAACCTGTTGTGAACGGCCATGGCCCGCTTTTTTTTATTTTTTTTATATGAAGTGTGTGATGGCGTGCCTGCTCCCCCTTCTTGGACCCTTTCCCCCCCTTTCTGGGTCATGAGGCGGTCCGCGGCCGCAGCGTTCACTCGATGGTCATCGGTCGGTAACAACAAAATGACCGCAGATTACAGGAGAGAAGCTGAGGAGACGATGATGGTCGATCCTCTTCATCCTCCTCTACTCTATTCTACATTTTATCCATTTGGTTAAACAATTTCTAAACAGTTTAAAGTTTTGACTCATGAATTCAGTCAAATTCAAAATCAACAATAGATTTGAGAACTTTTCCTCAAATGAAAGTTTTCATAAAAGCTATAGATGGTTAACAATCATTTCATAAATCAGTCCATTCATGTGTTCAACATAGAGCATTGAGATTTCACGTGTGGCAGGCAGAGGGCCACTTGATTGAGATCAGCTGGCACACCAGCTGCTTCATTAGCAGAGGGCTGATAAAAGCCTCTGTCAGTAGAGCTTCAGACCTGCTGCTTCCAGGTGGGAAGGTGCAGCAGCGGTGCAGCCTTTGGCTGTGTGCAGGGCCCTAACCATAGCCGGATCGCAGGCAGTGTTTGGCCGCTCATGCGACTCCTGTGGAGAGTGCTCTTAAGCTGCGGGAGCCGCTGTTTTGGTTTCCATTGTTTGTTTCATCCCTGCTCTGCCCAACCCGGCGCACAGTGGTCCAAGAGCGGGGCCACGGCCGGCATTTCTGGGGATCGTGTGTGTGTGCTCCATACAGAGTGTCAGTGACTGCTGTCCATCCACGCACTGGCGAGCGGCGTGACGGAGCGGGATTGAAAGCTATTGGAGCGAGTTCCCCCTTCTGGCCTATCCCCCCAAGCACAACCAGGGCCTAGTGTCCCACCACCTTGGACTGGCGTCGGTTACGGCCACTGGATGCCAAGGGCGTGACATTGAGCCGGGTGCGCCGCCACAGAGAGCGCACAGCTGGGTGCAGCTGACTTTGTGGGCTGGGCATGATCTGCCTTATGGTTTGGTTGACTCTTTTGGGTATCTTTTTAGAATAGGAATTTTAGCATAATTTCTAATAAAGGTTGTCTATTTCTCTAAAAGCACAGTCTTGGTTTCCTGTGTCGGAGAGTCCTGTGCTTTTGGTTTTTAGTTTTCTGCTGGCGGCTTTCACTGGGGAAACCATAATGCCACACACGCATGACGTGAGCCTCTTCTGTCTCAACATGCTTCCTCTCACCACAAACATTGTTGTTGACTTCCGCTCAGTTTAAGCTCCATCAATTAAAACAAAGAAGCCTCCAAAAGATTCCTCTGCAGGTTTCAGCTTCACCTTTGTGTTTGTCCGTGAAAAACGGCGTCCTCAGAAACGGCAGCATCTCCCAGACGGCTGACAGGAAGGAGAATCAGCGAGAGGAGGTGGGCCCTCACTTCTAATCTACAAACCTGTTTCTCACACCGCTCCGCTTTTCGTCCCCCTGTGGGGGTTTTTGCTGTGGGGTAGGTGAAGCCTGCGTACCTGCAGGTAGGTCTTGTACTCGATGAGCTTCTCGGTGCCGCGATGGAGCAGGCCGATGTGCGGGTCGCATTTTTTGACGGACTCTCCGCTGAGCTCCATCACCAGTCGCAGCACGCCGTGAGCGGCCGGATGCTGCGGCCCAAAGTTGATGGTGAGGTTGGACACGTCCTTCTCAGCAGGAGGATCTTTGTCTGAAGGTGCAACAAACACAAAGGGGTTAACGAGAAAACACGGATTTCTGCTTCCGCATTTAAAACCAAGGATAGCTCTTTAAGGGGCGGGTACGTACCATTCCAGGGGGGTGGGACCCATTTCTCGTTAACAGCAGTGGGGTACATGACGGCCCCCGCATACTGCTCCATCCATTCCACGTCTGGCTGCCATTGTTTCTGCCTACAAGACAGAGAACAGGGATTGTGAATATCAGGCTTTAGTTTGGTAGTGTAGAGTGGAAATATGACCACTTATGCCAGAGACTTTTTAATGACGAAGTCATTGATCTCTAATTATATCACTTCACTTACACCCAAAAAAATTGATCCGTCGTTTTTTTCTAATGAAAAATAATATGCATATGTTTGACTTTGATACTTGATCTGCATTTGCTATGAAGATTCCCGAAACAGAGTTATGTCAATTTTTTGCAAAATAATTAAGTAATTTATCTTTGTCATGTGATTAATTGATATTAGGGATTATTAATGACCTAAAACTGTGTTGGTAAGGCATAGATATCTGATAACCGCTGCTCTTGCTAGCCAGGTCAACCCAGGTGTGCCACAGGGTTCAGTTCTAGGACTCATTTTGTTCTCCATTGATATCAACCACCCCAAATGCATCATATCATCTTTATGCTGACGACACTGTTGTTTATTGTTGCTCTCCTTCAATTTCACAAGCTTCCGAGTTTTTACAGTCTGCTTTTAGTTTTGTTAAATCTCGTCTGCAGTCACTAAAAACCGTCTTAAATGCAGATAAAGTAAAAGTGATGGTATCTTCAGACAAACAAGAATTACTGGAAGACGCTCGGGTTTCTAAAAACCGAGATAAGTACAAGTACCTTGGTTTTATGCTTGATACAGAGCTCTCTCTCAAACTACATGTTGCCTCTTTGATTCGTAAAAACTAAAAGTGAAGTTTGGGTTTAATTTCAGAAATAAATTCTGCTTTTCAGCCATCTCTGATAATGGTAAACGGCGTACACTTCTATAACGGTTTTCTACTTTCTTTGAAGGTCCAAAGCTCTTTACAGTCACAAGCCCAATTACCCATTCACACACTAGTGGCGGCTCCGCTGCCGAACACCTTCCCGACCTTCCGCCAGAGGCAAGATGGTGATCGGTGTCTCGCCCAAGGACACTTCGAAACATGGTCACAAGAGTGCCTCGTCCACCAGTCTTCAATCATCGAGTACTGTGAATCACTGAGGTTCGTGACCGGTTCTAGTCGCCTCACTTATCACTGTGAGCTGAATGTCAGAGCTGAGAGGCCCTCTCTGAGCATGTAGAGGCATACGCACTGAATGCCTCGTGTATAAGGCGCTTCTTGGTTTGGTTTCCTCTCATCTCTGTTCTTCAAAGAACCACCAGTCATCGCGCCTTGTGCTCTAACGATGTCTTTCATTGGTATGTTCCTCGTGTCAGGATCAACTCTATCCAAACTGAACTGAAATGGTCTGAGCTCGTTTCTTCTACTTTTTTTTTTGTTCCTCCCAGTGTGGCAGAGAAAAAGATTCCATACATCGGTGTTTTTAATTGAACTTTGTGACTGATAACTAGTGCACCTTGTAACCCCTAAACTTTGATATTCCCACTTTAAACGATGGCACCTTCTGTCTTACTGTCTACATTTATTGCAAGTTGCTTTGCTGATCTGTAGCTTGTACTGACGTTAAGGTCATTTTTTTGTTTTGTATTGTAATTATATTTATGCGACGTGTGCTGCTTGATCTCAGTGGGTTTTATCTGATCACATAAAGGTTAAAGAAAAAGACATGAAAGTGTACGACTGTTATGACATTAAACAGATCTAGGTGCACCAGACTGCTGATCACCAAAGGAGTTTCAATTATAAAAACGTGCCCCGTAAATCAGTGTTTTCCCACCTCTGCTGCCATTGGCTGATCTTATTGATCAATTCAATCAGGCAGGATAGAAAACATACAGCCCTAACAAGAAAAATCCTATCACTCTTCCCTTTTTATTTTAAATGAACCTTCAACAAATAAAATGAAAGATTAAAAATAATGTTCTAGCCTTTACCTTGACCAGTTCTGTGCGCACATAGTAAACAATAACTGGTGCGGTTCTCCACCACCTGAGAAAATATTATAACTAGCATAACTAAATTAACAGGTGATTAGGATAATCAATGCCTGGAGTTGCATTGGATGATCCACCCTGCTGCTGCATACAGGTCACCGGACAGCCGGTAAAGCCTCGATTCTGACCAATATCGGACACCATTGATCTCTTATTCACCCCATTCGGCTACAAACGTTGACCAAAAGGAAACAGCAGCAAAATATTACTATTATAAAACACCCGTAACGTAAGCCACTGTCTGGTCTGGTGTCGTGCTAACGTTAGCCGGTAGGCGGACAAAACAGAGTTACGATGCCCTAAAACTTGTCCAGCGGAGAAAATTAAAAGTCCTCTTTTATTTTCTTGTTTTGGTCATCATACCTGCTCTGCAGCAGCGTGCAGCCGGGGCTCAACACGTTACTGTTAAGTGCTAGTTTTGCTGAAGGACGTCCGAGCCTGCTAAGCGACCTCAGCACCGCCGCCGCCATCTTGGTTCTTAGACAACAACCGCTGTCACGCTTGTGACGTCATTCACATCGTTCTTGTGGAATGTCTGGGAGGCACGCGGCTGCCCCCTTCCGGGACGTTTGTGAATGAGCGGGAAAAGCAACAACAACGAGAAAAAAAACCCCGAAATTTGTCAATTCGTGGAAGCGTCACGCAATGTTTTATTTAAAATACAGGTAAATTCTATTTGTGAGGCTATAGTTTACTTGCTATATTTATACTTACGTTTACTTACTAAAAAAACATAAGGCATACTACTTTTTGCTAAGGATCTTGAACACTGCTTTTCCAAAACACTGAAGACATTTTTTGTCTGGCTTCTAACTAAATGTTGGCTTTTGTGTTTGACCGATTTTGTAACCTACGTTTATTTTAAGTTAATGTATTTTAAATATTGTTTTATCCAGTTTTTGACCAGTATTGATTTCCTGAGACATATGGTACACATATAAACCTTGTTTATTTGGATGATCATGGAATTATTTCACTGTGGCTGGTTACACAAGGTTTTGATTCAATTTGACTTACAACAATATTTTTTGTCAGCTAATCTTAAATGGTCATCAAAAAGTCATTTTTGTTATCATTTAAAAATTTTGATGTAACTTCTCATTTTTAAATGAAACAGGAAGTTGTTATAATAAATTTAGATTTTTTTATATTTAAAATCATTGAGAAAAAGGTCATTTTTGTGTCTTGAAAGCACAAGAAATGCATAGATTTAGGTAAAAGTTAAGACTGATTTAAAGAAACAAGTTTTTAAATCCAATGTTAAAATAAATATCCTAACAAAATTGTGATCTTGTCTGAATCTATGAGAACTTTTCTTTAATCCTAGTGTAGCATTTCCAACTCTACCTGACAGAAGCACTTCCATCTCCATTCTCATTCCATCTTTATCCCTAAACCTGAATGCATTAAAGTCATTTGGGTAGTTTCTTCCCACTGGGCACAGGATGACTGTCAGATAATTAATATACATCAATTGTAGATGTCTACTGAACATCTCAGACAATTCTTCTTTGTAACTCTACTAGAGGTCTACCAATAGTGTTCTGCGTATACATCTAATCTTTTGGTTTTGGTCAGGAATAAACTAACCCAAACGGCTCCTTCAGATAGCAACAGAAGCAGGGTGCAGTACACCGGTGACTTGTTCAGGGTCTCCCTTGCTTTTGCCTTACAGTACCTAGTTTGGAACCAGCAACCCTGTGGCCCCAAAAGAGATTCAGTGTGTTCTGACAAAGAATGGATGGATGTAAATTTGCAGCGTTTATTTTATAACTGGTAAATGTTTTAAAAAGTTCTTTACTAGACATCTAAAAATATCCCAAGTTTAGATGTCTACAAATAGATGTGTAGGAGACCTCTATATGCACCTTACATCTATTGTACTTTCTTAACGGCATGCTGCTGACAGCGTTTGCACCCTCCAAATGACTGTTTACATATACTCCCATCTCTATCACTAAGTCACTTTGTTGCACCTCACTTTTAACTTTATACTGTAAAACTCTACAGTTATTGTTCTGGTTTATATTGTAAATATCCTTATGCTGCTGACCTCTTGACCAGGTCACCCTTGAAAATAGATCCTGATCTCAATGGGTTCACCTAGTTTAACACATGCAAAAAAATCCAGAACACTATTGTTGGACCTCTAATAGATTGAAAAAATAGAGTTGTCAGAGATGTCCAGTAGACACCTACAGTACATGTATATTCGGTATCTAATAGACATCCCATGTCTAGTGGGCTTTAATTAACAGAATAAAAGTAGTTTTAATCTGAACCAGGACCTTAGAGTTGACATAACATCCATCACAACAAAGTGCATTTTATAAAAAACAGTGCTTTTATTAATGTAATACTGTGGAAAAATAATTACATACCATTTTTAAAAAATATTGAAGATAATGAAATAAAAAAAATGAGAGTTTGATAACGTTTGTTGTACATCTTATGAACAGTTTGTCTCTGCTACGAACAGTACGATAAGATAAACATTTTCTAAATTCAAAGACACAATAATACAGGGTACAGTCCTACCAGAGGTATAAAAGTACTGGAACAGGATCGTGAGAGAAATACACTGAAACGCACAAACGTACTGCACACGTGCATCCCAGAGTCACGCAGCGTGACGCCTTCCCCTCCATTCATTCACACTTCTATACAAACACACTGTACAAATCCATGTGGACACCCCCCCCCACCCAGCATCTCACTCTTCCTCTCACACACTCACACCCTGTCCATCGTGTGGAAAAGTCTTCACCAAACCTCTGCGTACGCAATCTCCTCTGGCCGCTTCGACAAACAGACGATGAGAAATGATTTTAACTGGAAATGTATGACGTCCCCTCCCCCCAATAAGGCCTCTCCCATCTGTTTTCTCTGTCTGTAAGAACCAGGCTTGCAGTTTTGGACAAAAAGGCCCCCAAAGTGGACTCGAGCCCCTTCCCCAGCCTGGTGTGTAAAACAACAACACCCGCCAATAGGAAGGAGCTCGGTCTGAACAAGTGAGGTCTACGGTGAAGAACAACATGGCGACTTGGCACAAGCACTTCCCGGATTGAGGCTCCGCTGTTGGCACACTCCCCTTCTCCCGCTCAAACGTTTGGTCCGTACGTACGTTACACGTGTAATGTTACAAAATAGAATACAAAGCTCTAGTCTGTTGTGCAAATAAACAGAAGACATAACAGGGATATAGATGTCCAAACATGAACGAATGCTGTAGATGTGAGCAAGCCTCTCCGCTCCACTCAGTCCAAAGGAGGCAACTGTACACATGGTTACTCATGATGTGCTTAATGATTCAATCAGTAAGACAACCAGCTAAAAGAAAACTAGAAAAATGTCGGCCAGAAGGATTTGACCGGCTGAGGTCTATCTTCTAATCAGCGTGTTCCATGTTCAGGTTCAGACTCTCTTATCGCTGAACAAAAGGCTAAGGCCTCCACAGCTCTGGGATGTCTCATCTTCGGGCCCACCCCCCTCTTTCCCAGTCTTGATTGTGACTTGCGTTGTCTGCTCTTTCAGAGCGTAGACGTTCAAACACATGGGGAGTAAGGGAATTCCACCCAGGCTGGAATTTCCCTTCCCCGTCTCTCCAAAACTCCCCCGTTCCTCTGCTTTGCTTCTGAGTTTCTCAAGCGCTCCCTGTCTCATGGATTTTCCGTCTCTGTGCATGAATGTGTGTGGGATGGATTTTCTGTGTGTTCTGCTGCGTTTGTGTCCGGCGTGGACTTATGATTTCGTGTGTTTTTAAGCTATTTATAAGACCCCCCCCCTGCTCAGCGGAGACGGCGAGCTGCGTCTCTGTCTCACACGTGAGTCTGCATTCGTTGCGTGTGTCGACTGTGGGAGTATTCAGACTGCTGCGAGGTGTAGGAGAAGCGAGTGGAGCTGCCGTATTTTCCAAGTCCGGTGTCCGATCCGCTGGGAGCTGGGCCCCCTGGGCTGACCCCAACTCCAGGGCTGCTGACCCCAGATCCCACTCCATACATCTCATAGGAGGGGCCAGCCTCCAGAGGAGCTAGGCTGGACGGTGCAAAGCCCATGCGGTAGGTCTGGTAGTGCGACGGGTATCCATAGTCATAAGCCAGTTGGGAGGTGGAGTCCAGGAGGCTGCAGTCCGCTGGGAAGTCGCTGGCTGTGGAAGCAGGATTGGCAGCTGGGGGCTGTTGTGTTTGCCCGCCGCGGGTGAAAGTGTTGAACTGGGCGTAGCTGATGTGCGACAGTCTGGACGATGGCCTGGGGTCATAGCAAGCCTGTGGGCGCCCCGGGGACGTGAGCGGACCAGGGGCCCCGGGGGTTCCTCCACTGGCAGTGGCTCCAGAGCCACCAGTGCTGCTGCTGATTGACGCCGCGCCCCCTGGTGTCCCTCCAGGTGAGCGGTAGTCAGAGTAGTGCATGGTGGGGCGGGAGGCAGGGTGGATTTCGTCATGGGTGGAGGCCCGCACGTTGTAGTATCCATTGGTCGGGTCCTAATGAGATAAACACAATCAAATGTAAAAAATGAAGATAAAATCTGCATTGAATGACTGTTTATCGCAGACCCAGACCCAGATGTTACTTCCTTGATTATTGTACTTTGAATTCCAGATTGGAGGCAGTTTAAAAGCAAAAGTGGTCATTTTCTCAAATGTCCTCTAGGTGGCTTTTTACACACGACACTCTTTCCTTCATTAAAGGCTCACTAGAAATGAAAATGGTGTTTTTAACAGGTTCTTGTTTACGAGCCATGTCTTCTTTAAAGTTCCACTCCGACCACCTTCTGATCATTCTGATGATGCCATTTTTAGGCTAAATCTAAAAATGATTAGATAAATTCTAAGTGTTTCTTGCATTCGTCATTTGTCAATGTTTGTCGAGGGTTTTAGTCTTTACATGAATTCAGTTTTGAGCTGTTCTAAATTTTGGGGAATTACGCAGTTCATGATTATTTTACGTAGTTTATACGCAATTATTATGTAAATCTGATACAATTCTGCGTTATTTTTCTGAGATGTATACACAAATGTGTGTCTTTCCTGGACCACGTTTGTCTAACAGACTTTTCCTGCATGAACCACTGATGTGTAACTTTTAGATCACGTATACGGCGCACAGATCACGTTCAGATGACATCATTGATGCATGAATCACTGATGAATTACAGAGAAACATCACAATAATCACACGCTTCATGTTCTACGTTGGTTTACGTGTTCTTAGCGTGTTTATTACTACTTCTTCCGTGGTTTTAACGTGGTTCATTCCTGATACATCTGTGAACATTTCACCTAACGATGAAAACTTTCTCACTTTTTCCACGTAGATTCACGTCTGACCAGTTCCCATCAGTGAAATATACGATGAATGTACGTTGTGGTTGTGTGACACAGCCTTCATGCCTTGTATTGTCAAAAAAACACAAAAACAGCCCTTTTACTGTGTAGTTTGTTTTTCCTTATTTTTGCTTTACTCTGTGCAGTGGTGGCTTTAGGCATGGGTGTACGGGCGAGTGCCCGGGGCGCAAATTTAAAGGGGGCGGGGGCTTAGTGCTTGGAAACAAACAAACAAACAAAATCTGCACCACTATCGGTTTTCTATTATCTGTTATATTAGATGTTGGAACGGCCAGAAACCTACGAATTGGCGCCCCCCCACAGCTGCATGTGCTCCTATCTTTGAGAAGCCGCCGAAAATGTTTGTGAAGAAAAGGGGGAGGGGTGCAGGGAACCAGGATCATGCCGTGCCTTTAGCTCATGCTAATAATGTCATTCTTTATGAACTATTGTAGACATTTTGATGACGTGTCTTTATTTTCCATCAATGTGTTCTTTGTCTGCCTGTCGATTATTTGGTGTCAGTATTTGACATAAAGTCAGCAGGTAATGCAGGAAAACAGCTGCACTTTATGACATCATAAATGAACAATAGATTATTTGTCTAGAAGAGTATTGAAGTTTTTTAGAGGATTTTTACTGTTGGTGTTGCACAAAATTAGGAAAATGTCGAATATTTTTATAGAGAGCATAATATTATAAGTAATTTAAGGTTTAACTTGATTTATTCTGGATTAATATTCCTGTCTTTCTTTATTCATATTTATGTTCAAAAACATGAGTTTTAAAGGTTTAAAAGTTTAGCTTTAGTGTGTTCAATAAATGTTTATCTCGTTCAGCCCCCAACCTAAAGCGTGTTTAGGATTTAGACCTCCCGCGCAACTGAGTTTGCCCCCCCCCTAAAATACGAGTTTATAAAATTCATGCATTTTTTGTGTAAAATGATCAAATAAAAAAAGGGAACACTAACGGATGTCATCAAATTACGTGTTTGCTGAGAACCGCCACTGGCTCTGTGTGAGTAAATAATAATGACTTCATAACACGAAACAAAAAAAAGGTTATTTTGAGCCTTATTTCCTTCATGTATGTCCTCTATTGTGAGAAAAGGCCACAAGAACATGTTAAAACACCCAAACCACAGTTTTCATCAGAGTGGGACTTTCCTGCTCCACCTTAAGCAGACCCCTTTATTCCAGCAGATATGTTCATTTTTTTTTTCAATGACACTTGAGCTGAAGCAGCGAGAAGCCTTTCCTCTTTGCTCAGAGCTTTCATGTGTCGTCCTGCGACCGTCCAGCGGGGTGAATCCCCGTCAGCTCAAACACAGGCTGGAAAAGCAGTGGGCTCCCAGCTGAACACTCATAATCCCCCTCTGCCTCTCCTGACAAGACTTTAACTCTCCCAGAGTCTTCTTCTCTCCAGTTGTGTTCTACTTTCTGTGCTCCTTCAGGCAGAGGAGGGCGGAGGCAGAAAACAAGCCTGGCAGCGGCAGCCGCCGGGGGATCTTACCACCTCCTGGGGTGGATTCATGTCTGTGTTTCCTCAAAGCAATCCAAGGCAGCGATCCAGCCAGAAGGGTGGGTTTGTTTGCCCCTCACAGATTATTCATGGAGGGAGACTTTCTGGAAGCTGAACTGGTGTGAAACACATGCATCACTTCGACCCGACCCAGCGGTGTCAGAGTGAAGCTGGGGTTGGTGCCGGCACGGTGGGCTGAGGACGCTTTCACCTAAAGCAAACCAAGAGCAGAAAAAACCCGCTCTCACCTTCAGGTCGTACTCCTGGCGGGTGTCCAGGGTGTCGCTCCGGAGGTCAGACTTGAGCTCTATGTCGTCTTTAAACGGCTGATTGGAAGGAGAGAAGGACACAGAGGGGAGAAACTAAACCATCAAACAAAAAAAGGAGAAAGAACAACGAAAAAAAAGGAGGGAAGGAGGCGACAGAGTATGAGAGGAGAAAAGAAAATTGATTAAAAAAAAGGTGATTCGAGAGGAAGTCAGTGTTTGCTTTAAGTCAAAAGGTGCAGCGCTGCACAGAGAGGGTTTTTCTACAACTACAGGCTGAGAAAACAAGAGTCAAGCGCTAACACAAGCGTCCCGCCGCTCACCGAGTACACCGCTTTGACCATGCGTGAGGCTGTGGACACGCTGCCCGAGTCCTCCTCCAGGCTGTGCGTCTCCTTGTTTATTGTCTCCACCTTGATGTCGGGTTTACCCAGAGTGACCCCGCGCCGGCCTGGAGGGAAAAAAAGAACCAAATCTTTTCTGTACAGCAACACAAAGAGCGTCCGAAACAGTGCTGCAGCACGCGGCGCAGGACTCACTGCCTTTGCGCTGGCGGTAGAAGATGAGAACCAGAACCAGGAGAAAAATGAAGAGCAGGATGGTGGAACCCACTGTTCCAACGGCTATAATCCCCACTGGAACCTCCTCTGTGGAAGAGACAGACGGTTAAAACTCTGGACAAAGAGCTTCTGTAAAGTCAAACCTTTGCATTTTTTCAGTTTAAAGCAGTTTCTAGCAGAAACAGCTATTGCCTCAGTCACATGCACCTGTGTGGAGGAAGGCCTGTAGACGGTCATAGACTCGCATCTTAAGCGTCGGTGTGTTTTGCAGCTCCCTTTAGGCTCATGCAGCCGCCTGAGGGACCTTCATGGAAATGGAACGTACCATTGTCCTGCTAGTGGTAAGTATTTGTAAGGTTAATGGAAGTTACAGGCACTAATGACGTACGGGGGATCCTGTTGTACGGTGTCGTTATGCCACACTAATGCTGCACGAACAGGGTGTGCAGGTGATGCGTCAGTGCCCAGAAGACGCCCGTCATACGTCCAGACAAACTGCTCTCTGACTGACTAATTTCCTTAACAGTCAGGCCACAGCAAGGAGCGCACAACCAACCTGGACGGAGTCTGCATTTATCACGAGAACTTTAGGGAAGTAAAAAAAAGAAAAGTCTGTGCAACACACCTCCACCTCACCTGTTTCACCCTTACGTGTTGCGCAACTGTTCGCCATGACCTGTCGCCTGTAGCATGCCCGTAGAAAATATTTGCATGAACAATCTTTGAAGGTTTCCTGCGGGTCATCTGTGCGCCCCGTACAGGTTTGCCCATTTTCCCCCCGCAGACAGCAGTTGGGACTAAGGCGTAAAGTCCTGCTCCCTGATCCGGCCCTGCCACAAACCTGCCAGCCGTCCAGCAGTGGACTGCTTTTATTAAGGAAGTACGGAACCATAAAAACTTTCAGGGAGGCCACTGAGGATTTGTTGCTGAAGAAAACAACTTTAAAGTTCTTTCCAAACACAGAGACTGCAGCAGGAGAAATGTGACCTCTCCTGACTGCAACTGAACAATCCCGCCCCAAATGACATCAGTTTGTTATTTGTACTCTGGGATTAGGTCCACTAAAATATCTGTGATATTAAACAGATGGCTACTCTACAAATATGTTAAATGCATAAACTACAGGAGGAACTCACTTTAAAATTTTGAAGTAAATCAGCCTCAAAGGTAAAACAAAAACCCAACCAGCTGGAATATAACAAACATTGGCAACAAAAAAACACAATAATTACTCATGAATCTATTTTGGCATTTGGTCATGGTTTGATTAAAAGCTTGGGGTGACTTTGGTGTTATCCAGCTGTTTATCAGTCATTGCAGAACTGCATTATGGTATTGTGTTAATGGATCAACGCATTTTTAAAGAAGATATGTGATTCTCTATTCCACTGATAGAGCAGCGTGTCATCTGCTTAACTTTGATCAGAATAACCAGAGTGCCCCACATAGTCTTAAGGTTTGGTGCCAAAATAGTAACGTAAATCCTGGAGAAGAACGTTTCCACACCTTTCTCCTCCAGCGTGATGATCATGGTGCCCGGGCCGAAGGAATTCCAGGCCGTGCAGTTGTACGTGGACAGGAAGTCAGACTCCATCACGTTGTTGATGGTGAGGGTGGAGAGGACGCCGCCGCCCTCGGCGGACAGTTTGCTCTGCTCCACCGTGTACCTCTCCTGCAGCGTCCCCCTCTCCTTCTCCCACACGTTCTCCTTCCAGGCCCACACCTGCAGCACACCAGGCTCTGTTACGTCCCCATCCCACACTCAGGCGGGACCAGAAGCACATTCATTCATTCACATTCAGTAGTGGCAGGTCTAGAACCGAGGGTCAGTACTGAAAGTAAGGTCATACTAATGAAATGGCAAAACACCACAGTGGGAGGCAAATAAAATGATAAAAAAAATCTATTTCTGACTGTTTTATTGTTATTTTTGTTAAGCTTGTATTGATGATTTCTTAATTTTAGTCAATAATTATGCTAAAATTGACTCAAAAAATGGGGGGGGGGGCAAGTGCAGGGCAGAGCTTTGCCCCCTGTAGCTCCGCCCCTGACAAAACATGACATCCAATGCCTACATGGGGACAAATCGGGATCATCTTAACGTGAATGAAATAAGAAAAAATATCGAAAAAATTTAAAGACAGATTAAACTGAAATGAACATTTCCCCCATTTTTTTAATATTTTGTTTAAGTTTACAATGTGTACTTTTGAGTTTACAGCTGTTTTCAATTTAAATGTTTTTTTCAATTCTACCTTGTCTATTTTTCACAAGTACAATCTGGTTTTTCCATTGTCTTTGGGCTGATGTTGATTTGCACCCATAAATGCTTCCATGAGTGGATTTGGGGGGTAAACTACTGAGCAGTGGTGCTGAAGGACTTTGGCACACAGCTTTCCAAATACCTTCAAACAGAGTTCAGGTTCAGACCGGAATCCGACGTTTGCATGCAAGTGATTTGGATCTTCACACTTTGACCCATTGAGAACAAAACCCCAAACAGGCGATGATCATTACTGTCCTCAGCGGGATCATCTGCAGGGGGGGTTGCATGTTGGGATCAAGAAATCTTTCTGATGCTTTTAAGTTTTATATCTTTTGCTTCTTATGACACAAAACCTTTTTGTAAAATAAACACACATCTAATTTTTTTACCACAAGACAGCTGATAGGCATACATTTGAACCTATACATGCTTATCACAGGTAAAAACATAAAAATATTTTAAATCCCTTGCTCTGTCTTGTGGGGTCCACGTGACCCCACCCTTACTTTGACGCATTCTCCCTCCAATGGCAAAAGCGGAAAGATTTTTACGTCTACCAGTGGAAGTTCAGACCTAAAAAACGAATAAATAAATAAATGAAATTAACTTTAAAATTGTCTGTGCGCTGTCTTTTAGGGTCCGTATGACCCCACCCTAAGGTTGAAGCGTTCTCACTCCAATGGCGAAGGCGGCCAGGATTTTACGTCTGATAGATTCTTGAGTTCTTTGTGTGTTTTGGACATGAGGGGTTTTTTAAGACACGATATTGTTTTTTTGGTACACGGTTGAACACATTGAAGTAGTGATGGGTCTGGCAACACCGACGCGTCGCCTCACGTGTGGAGCTCCTAAAGTTCAACCCCGTATCGGTGCGCATGTCGCTCCAGGAAAAGTCACATGACCCATACCACCACTGTGTCGGTGTGTCACAGAGGAGCCAAACGAGGAAGCGCGTCTACCAGCAGTGTCACCAGATTCTGCGGTCTTCCACCCAGTTGGGTCATTTTGATTTTGCGGGGAAAATTTGATTTGATCAGTTTGACGGGTTTTAGTTAGTTTTATTATGAGTCTAAGCTATCTTTTTAAAAATTACTGGATCTTCTCGCTTACATTACTGTCACTTGGGAGCTCAATCAGTCCAGCGGTGAGTTTAACAGAGTAGGGGGGGGGGGGGTTGATGCGCTCAGCTTCCAGCTGTTGAACGATTCTCGCGTCCCCGTTTTCCCCGCTCACCTGTGTTTGTACTGAATGGTGTTGAATGCGGTGTTTTGATGAGGTTTGTGGAATTATTTAATAGTTCTAATTTTTGTTTTGACTTTTTGTTTCTCCAGGGGGGTATTCCAGAAAGCAGGTTATGCTAGCTCTCACGATAAGTTTGAGGCTAAGGAAGTTGATAACCTCAGCTTTCGGTTCCAGAAATGGAGGTATGTTTCAGGGTAGGTCAAGTTGCCATAGCAACTCATTCTCTGAACATAACCTGGTCCGGAGCAGGTTTAGTTGAAGGTTAGTTTGTTTACAGAGAGGTGAAGCAGCATAGCGTGTCCATTTGAAGATGATTTAGTGGATGAAGAAGCTCAGATAATACTTTTGCCACAGTGAGATGGTGATAAGACCACATATGGATGTTGGAAAAATATTTTTTTTTACTTTGATCTAACTTAATTAGTTGTTTCAGTTAAGATAAATCTTTTTTTTGTAATTCAGTTTAAAAATAACACGTAGTTTTCAGACAGTTATTTTACTTTCATTCAAATTAATTCAATTAAGTAGGTGTAACTTTGGTGCTGCTGTTAGATCGGCACCGCAAAGGATTGTGGGATATCATTCCCTTTGCCTGTCTGGATGGATTTGGGTTTAAGTGTGGGTTTTTGACCAAATGTGTTTAGTTATTTAGCTGTTTTTATGTGTGACGGTAAATTCTCATTTGACATTTTGCTCTCCGTGCATTTCTCCCCCCGCCTTTTTTTTTGTTATAAAAATGAGAATATCTGCCGGCTCAAACTTAGACATTTGAGAGTTCAAGTAATATTATTAATTAAGATGGAAAACAGATTAATTGAATTGGAGTAATGTGACATTTAGTTAAATAAATATGTAAATTTGAGTTGTATGAACAATTATTGAGTTTTATAGACGTTTACTTTGTCTGCTCTTTTTCTACACGCAGAAACCTTTTCTTTTGCTGATGCAGCCGTGTTACTTTTTTGATGGACGTGTAATCTTCATACGCGGTCATTAAAACCTCAGACTCCGTCTCACTGAAGTACAGCGTTTTCTTTTTTTTCACCACGCGTTTCCATGGTGACTCCAGAAATCGGCGATCTATTGAGAATGTCTTTATGTACCTGCCGTGCACGCCCATTAACCCAGGGTTACCAAGTCGAGCGTAATTACGCCAACTCTTATCCGGTCTTTTGGAACCGACATACCCAAAGTAAGCAAGTTCAGGCGGATTTCAGCCAGAGTTCAGGCTTAAAGTCAGGCTAGTTTAAACATGCTTCCTGGAATACCCCCCAGTTCCTCTCATTTTCTGCTTGATCTGACAGAAAACAATTCCATTTCAAACAGACTCTTATTTGAATTGATTCCTTTTATGTTTTGGATGTTAAATGTGACTCTTGTTCTGCAGAACTGTCAAACTTAAAAGCACCTCCTCGATGCTGGGGCGTTATAGAGACAGAAATGGGAACCAGGAACTACAATGTGTTGTTCAGAGTTTCTTAACTTGTTTCTTAACCTGCAATGACGTTTTTGGTCCAGCAGGAGTCAGTATTGAGTGACACAGTATCAGCAGAGTCTCCATACAGTTTGGTCAATGTGCCGAAACGCTTCACGAGGCCTCATCCAGCCATCACTACGTTTACGATTGTGTGTGTATTTTGGCTGGCAGAGGGAAGATGTGGCAGAAAGTCATGTCAGTCCCACTCAGACACAGCGGTCCACACTCACTGAAAAAAGCATTCATGCACACTGCATGACTTCCTAAAAGCAGCAACAGTTTTGCAGTCAGGTGGCACGAGGCGGACTGAGCTGGCGCAAACATTCCTCCTTCCCACCTTTAGAGCCGCTAAATGCAGCTCGATTATGCAGCATTGAAGCGCTGGACTGGCGTACGTGAATTATGCATAAGTCCACATGTTCCCATAATCTGCTCACTTAGACTGCAGAGAAGCAGAACCTTGTGGCGTTTACGGGGACATCCTCTCTGGTCCTTTTATATTTCATGAAAGTCTTTTTGTCCCGACCCCCTGCCTCGCCGCTTGCATTAAGGGGGGCGCACGCTGCGAGTCAGGATGGATCAGTCATGGAGGCATGGTGAGCAGAGAAGCAAGCACTACAAATGTGTGACGCAGAGCTAAAAGCGGACCGGCTCCGTGTTCGCGTCGCTGTGTCTTTGTGACAGGGTGGAGGAGAGTTCGAGGGTGAGTCACCGCTCAGAGGAAGAGGGGGACGGTGCCGTAACACATTTACCAGAAATGGAGCCATTTAGGAAGAAGTAGTGGTCCCGCCAGCGTAATGCCAATGGCTGTAGGACTAAAAGCTACAACCATGGGCTCTTTGGGACCAAAGCTTTTCTCTGTCTGGCACCGTTTTTGTGTGAATAATGATGTATACTTATATTTGGACTTACTATCTTATCAGGAGGAGGGGTGCTGGCGATGTAGCACTTCACCTCTCCTCTCTCCCCTCTCACGGCATACTGGACAGGGTCACTGGAGATGATGGGGGGGCCTGTGGGACCAGAAATTCCATGAAAAAACAAGAAGACATGACAAGTATCTACTTTTTTCCCCCCAGCCCCCCTTCTGAAGTGAGGCGCAGCAAAAACACGACAAACGTGCACTATTTTACATTTCCACCCTTTTAACTTTGACATCATCGTCATTTTTGCACAAACAGAGGGTTTTTCTGACCGTTGACGGTGAGCGTGACCTCCGTCTCTCCTACTCCGATCCGTGGGACGATGGCCTTGCACACGTACTGGCCTGCATCCGCCTGGCTCACTGACTGCAGATACAGCTGGTTGCTGTTACTCAGAACCTGTGGAGGAGTGAAAAAAATCAACATAAAAAAGGCGAACCAAATAAAAGTCCATGCAAGAAAGGTGTGAGGAGGAGTGTACGCATCTTCTCTACTTTACACGCTTAAAAACTCCATGTGATCTACTACAATGACCTTACCTGCCTAACAGTGAACGCTTGAGAAGTAGTTTGGAGTTGCCAAGCAACCACATCGCTCAGCAAATGAGATCTGGGAACATTTTGGCTTAATATGAGATCACCAAGAGACGGGAAGCCCCTGATCATACAGATGTGGGTGTGAGCCAAGTTAATGGTACTTTTATTTTATTATAGATTATTTCCATTGTGCTGCAGCTGTCTTATGAATGATTTCAAAAATATTAATTAAAGCCACGCGCGGCGTTGTATGGTGGCCCTCAGTGTCTGAGCGGCTGGGTCAGGCCCCTCACTCGCCCTTTCTGCCCCGGTGGTTAGACCTGGTCAGGGCAGCCTAAAAAACACACTGTTTTCAAAATGGTTTTATCTCCATAGCAACCATTTTATTTTTCGGTTGCCTGAGGGCGATGAACAGATTGATGTAATTTAAGAAGAATCAGCAAAAGTAAATTTTTGGATTTCCTTGGCAACGGAGGTTTTAAAATCTTATTTAAAATTAAGAATAACATGTTAGTTCTTTATTCAAATTGTGGTGAATCAGGAGCAGATAAAACATGCAGTTTGAAAAGGATCCTGAAAATACGCTGGGCGGGGTCACAAGCTCCTGGCTCCGCCCCTTTCTGATCATCCACCCACAGACAAACAGATCCATGAACGTCTTTGTTTTTCTCGTCTGAAGTGGAATCTGGATCTAAACTGGATGGCTGGATCGATCTGATATTACTCTGCAAATTTTTTGAAGTAGTGGCGTTAAGTTGGGGTTGTGAGGGGCTGTAAGCTAGCAGGACAGCATGTTAACAGAGAGCTCTCAGCAATAGGGAGGGGAATAGGGGGTGGGGCTGCTTCACACTCGCCATTTTAGTGGTGAATTTCTAATGAATTCCTGCCTACCCCTAGACAATAAGCAATAGAAAACTTTCTTTATCCTTTCTGGGTTGGATACACTAAATGATCTGCTACTTACCATGTTGGAGCCCTTTTTGAACCAGGTCAGAGTGAGCGGGGGGTTTCCAGCCCATTTGCAGTTGAGCGTGACGTCCGAGTTGACATCAACTGTTTTTGGCTGTGGTTCCACTAACAGGATCGGCCCAACTGCAGACAGAGGAGGGAGAAAAAATGCAGTCTTTTTAAGGAGGTCAGAATGGAATCAGCCGCTCTGAGAGACTCAAACGTGGCTTTGGTCATCCTGTCACTGATATGTGGTAAGGGTACATGAACGCCACGTGACTCACACTGAACGTCTACTAGGATGCTGACGTTGGTCTTCCCCACAGCATTGAAAACCAGACAGGACACTGGCTCAGTGAAAAAGGAGTGGTCCGCTTTGGTGGTGAACACACTCTCCCTGGCGCCCTGGAGCACCACGCCCCCTTTAGCCCACCTAGTGTTGACATGAGAACATTGAAGGCTGCAAGGATAACTCGAATGGACACCTAGCCCATTCCCATTTAGACTTTAATTTAAAGCTAGAGAGACTCAAAGAAACGAGAGGACACTGACCTGTAGCCCATTATGGGGGGGTTGGCATGAGCCTGGCAGGTAAAAGTGACTCTGTCTCCTTCCAGGACAGAGCGCGGCTCAATGGACAAGGTCACTACTGGTGGATCTGAGAAGGTTGACATAACAAAGGCCTCATGGCACAGTTTTTCAGGGAATCATCTGGTGTCAGCAGGAATGCAGAGTTTACGACTGCATGAAGGAAGTGTGACGCGACACAATGTAAACATTTTGATAAGATACGAGAAGAGAAGAAAAGAAAAGGTAAGGTACCATACGGTACAAGATAAGATGTGATAGTCCTTTATTCGTCCTGCAATGGGGACATTTCAATGTTGCAGTAGTACAGATCCAAATAAAATAGCAGGATAAGTATTTACAGATAAATAAAAAGAGTAAACGTGTCGCATATTTACAAAAACTTACAGTAAGAGAAAATATATAATATAATAAGTACCCTGTTTCCTAAACTTTTCAAATCTATTACTTTGTTTGCATATACAGTACATTCTGGTATAGGGAAGCAGCCTTACGATGCACGTTCAGGGTGACGGTTGTGCTTTTGCCGGAGGGCACGGCCAGGTTGGAGGTCACACAGCTGTAGTTCCTCCCAGTGTCGGTGTCTACCGGGTGGATGGGGAGGTGGCTCTGTGTGGTCACCCTCTTCCTGTCTGCCAGCACCTCCTGCTGAATGAGGAACACCAGTTAACACACACGCAGGGAGGTTCACTGTCAGAAAGGGAGTCAAACTCGCCGTGATGCTGACGGCGCCCTCCACCGGGAGCCCGTCTTTAAGCCACTCGATAGTCGAAGGCGGTTTGGCCCCCCGAGACACGCAGCTCAGGTTGTAGGACTCTCCTGCATTCAGCAAGACCTCCGGACCCCCGTCAATCACAGGATCGTCTGGAGGGACTGGAACCGAAGAGGAGGGTCATCATCTCACGTGCACTCCTCACAGATATGTGCACAAAAGCTAAGACCTACTGAGGACGGTGAGTTTGGCTCTCCTGGACCTCAGGGCGGCATCGGGGGCCTGACATTCGTACACAGCGTCATCAGACAGATCGGCTGACAGGATCTCCAGGTTGTACTGACCCGACTCCTGGACCCGCAGCACTCGGTACCTGGGCCAGGCTGGAACACAAAAACATTTGGAAAACAAGCAAAATAAGAGCCTGCAAGTTTATTCAAGACCGAGTTTTTTCCAGTTACCAGGGATAATGCTACAAAGCCTTCAACCCAAAAAAAACCCTGTTTCTCTTTCTTTATTCTGGTATCTTCCGCCTTAACCTCCTTCCACAATTTTCCACCTATTTTAACCATTCAACTATTAAAATGTTCAGCTCTTTCAGCTAATTGCTGCAATGACTTTTGGTTTTTTAAATCTTTGAACTTTTCAAGATATTCCAGGTTTTTTGCCTCCATTGAAATACATGAGGAATCTTTGCGCTTAACACCTACAGTTTTTCGCCTATTTTAACCATATCTATTTTAACCACTCTACTATTACAATGTTCAGTTCTATTAGCTTATTCGTGCTATGACATTTGGTCCTTGAACTTTTCAAGATATTACAGGATTTCCAGGATTTTTGCTCCATTGAAATAAATGGGGAATCCTTGAAAACCTTTGTTTCTTTCACCATTATAACTTCAACATACTTTTAGCTAAAGACACCATTCAAATGTTAAACTGCTCACAAGACTTTAGACTACAACATACGTTTTGATATCATTATGGGATGGCGACGGTTTAGCAGCCATTTTGTGATCTTTAAATTTTCAACAATTCAGTCATTTCTTCAGCAAATTCAGCTTTCTATTCAGCAGCAGTGATCCCTTGATTATCACAAGTCATTGCCCAAATAGAACCCGTGATAAGTAAAACCCGTGAAGTAGAAACCTTTATTTTTTGGCAATTATTATGTACAATGAAATACACCTTATTATACTAAAAGAAAGAACAACCATTTAACAGGCTAATCAATTGTTTTTTAACAAATAAAAGTACTTTTAGGAAACGCTTTTTTCAACAAATAACTTCTGTAGTGTAAAGGTCAAATAATAATTTCAATCATCGATAAGAACAGAAGGCTTTAAATTGGCGGAGATTAGCCCCGCCCCAACGCACCCGAAAGTGGATTTTCAAACGGAAGAAAATTTAAAATGATTATGAAAAAATTAAAAAGTACAGTGGGACAGAGTGATCGTCTTTTCACTGCTCTTCATACTGAGCCGCTGCATCCTCTGCAGCGTTTCCTTCTGAAGCCCGCAGTGCAGCTGCAGGTGTGTTTGTTCGGGAGAGGAACATAGTGATAGGCAGTTGTTGTCGCTCTTTTTTCTTCTTTGCTAAAGATCCTTATACACCGACATGCCCCCATCGATTATGTTGAGAACTGTAATGAACGGCTCATCAAAGTGGTCCCATTCTTGAGCTACTCATTGAGTGACTTTAGCCAATCAGAATGCAGAACACAAATGCAATCCAAATCCACAGGAAGTAGCTGAACCGCGGAAAAGTAAACCGTGATGTAGCAAGGATCACTGTACAGCATTCAACCCTGCATTCTCCTCTGGAAATGCAGCTCCCTATAGTTATAGTGTCCTTCTCCATTTTTTGCCGCTTAACCTCCTACAATGTTTCAGCTATTTTAACCATTCAACTATTCAAATGTTCAGCTCTTTCATCTTTTTCCAGCTATGACTTTTGGTCCTTCAAATCCTTGAACTTTTCAAGATATTTCAGGATTTTAGCCTCAGTTGAAATAAATGGGGAACTTTGCAGAAGAAGCTTGCTGCTCGAGCACCGCATGGGATTTTTCACAAACATATCTTTGTTATTGTGCTGTTTTCACTTTATTTATGGTCAACTTTGATAATTTCTTTCTTTTATTAATTTTTTTGTGCCAATCATAACTCTCAATTTTTATTTTCATTCAGCACAGAGTTATTCAATCCTGCATTTTCTTCTGAAAATGCAGCTCCTACTAGCTTTTTTCTGGCCTTTCAATTGAAACTCCTCTAAATAACAAGTAAAGCTACAGATCACATGTCCGGTTGCCCCTCTGCCCATGTGGTCTAAGACACCATGCAGCTTGTTACAGCTCCTGCTGATTAGAAAACAGCAGATCTGTGTCAGGAACAGGGTAAAACCTACATCCGCCTGGAGGACAGCCGGCACATGCGGCCACATGACGCGACTGATGAAACTCCCCGGCACAAACACATTTGCACGCACAAAAACAAACTCCGCTCATCCCTTCCCCCATCCAGCGCCCAGCGGTCTCCCTAGAATTCACTCCGTCAGGGGGCGCCCATGCAGCAGGGGGTGGAAAGATGATGCATTCTGACGGCGGCATTTATCCGGGACTCAGAATGTGCAGAATGCATGTTTGCTGCCTGAATTCCATGGGAGGCTCTCCACCGCATGTGCAGCCGCTGCTGCCCGCCTAAACCTCCACGTCCTGCTGTCTGAGTGCATCTGTGCATGCGTGTGCCTCTCGTTTGAGTGCACTTGCATGTAAAAATGTCCAGGGACAAGACCGTGCACGAGTGTGGGGTGTGCACGTGCAGAGGGGACTGTGTTCATTCAAATGTTTTTAGAAAGCTGAGGCTGAAGAAATGGGTCATTATCGTACTAATATGCATTAAAGCAAGCAGAGAAGGAGAAACCACACTCACACTAAAAAAGAAAGGGCAGACAAGGAGAGGGAGAGGGAGGCCATGAAGAGACAAGGACGCAGTTAAAAGCAAGACTATGACAGAAGACTCAGAAAGGTAGACGAAGAACCGGAGCATGAGGTACGGATAGAAACACAGAGTATTAGATAAGGAAGTCACTAAGGACTACTATGACAGATACAGAAGAAGAGGCATGAAGACTTCACAGAGGAGGACACAATCCTGCTAAATAACCATAACAAGAACTAACCAAACAGTGTCACCAATCGAGCCCCCAACCCAAGGGTGGGCAAACTTTTTGACCCCACAAAGGGTTCCTAATAGGCCTGCACAATAAATCGCAAACTGTATCGCCATCGCGATATCAAGCTGTGCGATATGCGTATTGCAAAAATGATGAAATTGCAATAAATGGTTACCTTAAATGTGCTAAACAACCTTCTGGCAGCTTGAAGTATTTAACAAATCAAATAAATCCATTTATGCATTTGACCAATCAGATGGACGCCATGTTGTTGACCAATCAGATGGACGCCTTCATGTTGTTGACCAATCGATGGAGCTCTTTTATGTTAAAATGCTTACCTCAACGCACACAAAAATAAAAAAAGATCGGAACGATCCTCATGAATCCAGACGGACGCGTTTACTGGATGCTTTTGTAGCACGCCTAAATCAATAAAACCTGCTCTCAACATCAGCGTGTGTCTTCCATGGATTGTACTGTACTGTACAAATAATGCTTCCATACCGTATCATTAGGCTAAAAAGTTGACAGTAGCTTTTTCTCCCACCAGTGTCTACTTCAAGGAGGGGCAACTCCAGGCCTTGAGGGCCGCATTTCCACATGCTTTTCCAACGTACTGCTGCATGAGTCCTGCATGTTTGCTAACGGACCCTGCTCTGGCATGGTCTAATTGGTCAGTCATTGTCATCATTGGGCTTGATATGTGGAAATCCTGCAGACACACCGGCCCCTGAGGTCCTGGAGCTGCCCATCCCTGGTCTAGTTTATGAAGACATTCGTGGACGAGCATTGAGCATCAGATTTGACGCGTCTAAGGAGGCACCGGACGCATGTTTGACGCATGAATCGCTTTGGCGTTAACGCAGCACTGCGCCCAACTTGGCAGATTTGCTCAGAAGAATTTATTCTGGAGCCACGCATATATATGTATATATATTTTCTTCTGCATTTTTTTTATCCTACACAAACTCCTGGGTAACTGGTTAAAAATTCAGACGCCTCACTCAAAACAAGTTCACAAGTTCTGTCCAACAAATCCAAACCAGAGAAGCCCTGGTGACTAAAGAGGGTACAGTGCGTCGGCACAGTTGGGGCTCTCCGCGTGAAGTCTGTGCACTAAGTCGATGGTAACACAGGCTTCAATAAGTATTAGCGCTGATGTTAGGCCGCTGGTTTGTCAGATGAGATGAAAGGATGCTCCTCAACAGAACTGAAGGGTGTCAGTTTGCACATCGTGCCTGCGGGGCCGACACGCTCCCCATCAGACGAGTGCACTGAATGTGGGCAAATTTAGCACCGGACCAACGGTGTGTGCATGTTCGAATGAGGAGGCATGTGCTGTCTCTGTGCGAGGAACGTGACAGCCGCTTATCTGACTCCTCACGCCGTGTTTGCTCTCTTCAGCTGCAACTGCAATAGCTGTTAAGCTGCAGGGAGACTCCTCTTCTTACCTGGAGAGGATGGAGAGATTCTGCTAAACTGCAGTGGGCAGCTGTTGGGTACTAACGTTTGTCGTGAGTCTTTTTGAATCCTGCACAGGGGCAAAGATGCGTTGGATGTACGCAGCTCCTCGCTTCTGCAGCACTGTGGCCAGCACAGCATGAACCTCCATTATCAAAATGTGAAGCCAATGCAGAAGAGCCTAAGGCCAAAACACTCTGGTCTCAAAGGGCACGCATCAAAACAGCCGGCCCAATTACTTTGCATTATTGAGGCAGAAAACCGTGGTCCTCGTGGCTCTGCTGCCCTCATCAACCTTCCACCCCATCCACAGCAGCTACGTCCACGGTACTGTGCCTAATAACAGGAGAATTTCCTCAAACAAAAATCTGCATTTGGGTGAAGCCAAGCTTAAAAGCACCAACCATCAATTAGTAAGTATACTTGTAACACTGCTTGTTATCATCTTTTCTTATCTCCAGATGCATAGACTATTTTAAAAATATCAAAAGAAAGGGATTCTTGTGTGTTCTAGCTAGTTCTTTGTGTAAAACTCAGCTTCCCACATGCTGCTGATTACCTGATCAGGTGTGCTTTGCCAATAAGGAGCTTTAGAGACAGGTTTTCTGGAAAACATAAGACACTGGGCCTGCAGTTTAATATCTGAGAGGTTCAAATTAATAAGTTGAGTTTGGTCTGTATTATTCATCATGATAGATACCCTTCAAATCTAAGAGACATGCGGAAAAAATCCAATTGTTTGATTTTTAAATAATTTCTTGGTATAATGGAGACAAAATAAATATTTATCTTCTGCAAACAAACATTAATCCTGCTCCTCACAGACATGTTAGTTCATCTTTAGGAAGCTCTTCTATCCTCCACTGGTTACCTGTTGCCTTTTTGTACTAGTTATCTGTAGCAAAGACACCTGTCCACGCCCCTCAAACAGTCAGGGGGACTGTGACCTCAACCACTAACAAGACCAAAGAGTTGCCCAAGGACACCAGAACGAGATTGTAGGCTTGTTCAAGACTGGGATGGACTCAATCTACAATTAAATAAACAAGTAGCCTGATGAGAGGAGTGTTGTAGCAATTAATAGAAAAACGGAAGAAATACAAGATGATTGATAATACTGGTCTTCTTCATTGATCCCAAACACATCGCACGGACAACCAAGAAGTGGCTACATCAAAAGCCTTTTAAGGTTTTGGAGTCTCTGAACCTCAATCCAATAGAGAATCAGTGGAAGGGAGTTGAAAGTCCATGTTGGCCAGCAACAGCCCCAGAAAACATCACAGCTCTGGAGAAGATCTGCATGGAGGAATGGACCAAAATAGCAGTTACAGGTGTCAAACCTGTTGAAGATCTACAGAAAACCTTTGACCTCTGTCATTGACAACCAGGGTCATTTCCATAGTACTGTCTTGAAATGGAGTCACGTCATCTAGAGTTCAAATCTTCCTCAGGCTGATGAAGCCACAAATCCAGATGCCATAACTCAACTTCAAGACGTCACCTGGATAAAGGAGAACCTTCACAAAGACTAAAAATATTGAGGTGAACTTTGGTTGTTGACCAAATACTTGTTTTCTAAACTCTTATAAAAAATACGCTGGTTAAAACTAAAACAATCTAGCATTTTTTATTCGTGGATTCTCGTTAAATTTGATTGTTTTAGGTGTAGATTAACAAAAAAAAGTCTGAAAATCCTGAAAAGAACCAGGAAATAACTTTATGTTAACGTGGTTTTTACTTAGCAGCTGCTGACCTGACACTGAACTAAGATCATTTATTTATCTTGATTAATTATACAAAAGCATGGCTTACATTAAGGCCGCTCCATCTCCGTTCAGTAAAGTTAGGCAGTCCTATAGACGAAATCGTCTGTGGTTTAAAGGTAAAGTCAGCTGGGAGTTTGCTGATTTTGTGGCTGCAGATGCTGACAAAATGCATTCAAAGTATACAGGGCAGATTCATCGGTGCGTGGGAGATTTTTCTGCTTTCATGAAGCTAACCATCATGACGTTTGACGTCAGGATGGTGGCAGAAAACGGTCCCACTCTGACCCTGTGCTCTGCAAAAACAGGAGACACTGAAATCCTGTTTCAGCCTCATTCTGCCGTGGAGTAAACAACCTCAGACATGAACGCCAGAAATAGGAGGGGGGGAAAGGAATCTGAAAACATGAAAACCATCTCAGTCACATGCTCAGAGGCTGAGGACGGCCTCTGAAGTCTTACCCCGGAGGTCCTCGCCGATCCCCAGAGCCAAGCCATCCTTGGTCCACTGAACAATGCCGGAGTAGTTGAAAACAACGCAGGACAGGATCACCCTCTGGCCCCGAACCACCGACTGGTCTGCCGGCTCCTGGGAGAACCTCGCCGTCCTCACTGAGGGGATTGGGAGGAAGGATGCGTCAGAAAATGTTCTCAGCGTGTTCACATCACAGCGTCAAAGCCCTCCAGCCAATGATTGCATTTGTTTGTTTTCTGTGGTTAATTGTTTAAAACCCGCATTGCCCCAGCAGCGATGGACGGCTATAATTACCACCTCAGTGGCTGGCGGCCGTTAACCGAGCGGCGCAGAAAGAACAGGAGAGAAAATCGCCACAATAAAGGAGAGACGAGTTTCAAGCTGACTCAGCAGAGGCCGGATCAAACGCAGAGCGCCGGCCGCAGGCTTTGCCCGTGGCCTGCTCCGCATCGGCCTCAGAACTCCTCCCTCTCGTCTTTCTCCTTCTTCATTCCTGACTGTGAGTCATCTCGGAGGCCTCCGCTCCCCAACCGGAGCTACAGGGGCTGTCATTGTCTGCTAGACTCTCTCGCTCCGGTCTATGAGCCACCCCAGGGCCGCGCGAGCCCACCGACCACCCGACACCAAGGGGGGGCAAAACGTGACGAAGAGATGACGAGTTGTAAGTAGCCATCCTTCTACGCGCGTAGAAGAGATACGAGGCGATCTCTGGACAGGAGGTGCTTGAAACGTTCATCCTCCTGGTGATTCAGGGAAACTTAGGCCTCTGGATGTCCTCTACCCAAAATGCCTTGCTTCTCCCTCTGCCTTTGCAGGCTATATGTATGCATCCCCACTCGCCTCCTTCACTTGCTCCCTGTGAATGTCCTTTGGCCCGTACCCCCCCCCCCCCACAGCCTCCTCCTCCCCCTCCTCCTCCTCTCTATATCCATATATAATGCCGTCCGTGTATGTCCTTTTTACCCATCATGCTTTCTATTTCTGTGCTCCTCCTGCTTGCTGGTTGGAAGGGGGTTAGAGGCGGACTGTCACAACTCATTTATCACATTAAATATCACCCCTCCAGCATCCCCCCTCCCTCCCCCATTCCCTGATCCACCCATCTCTTACCCCCCGTTTGCTGTTTCTTCACCTCTTACCATTTACATTTCTCACTTGTCGTCTCTACTTTTTTATCGCCCTTTTTAGCCTTCTGTTTCCCCCCACACTCTGCCCCCCCCTCCCGTCCCTCATTCTCTCCGACGTGCACTTTCTCCGCCGCCACGTCGCATTTTTTCAGGATTTATAAAGGTGCAACATGGCCGCCATGAGAGAGGAAAGCAGTCAAGCAAAAACATTTCCACAGCAATCACAACCCTCCGACAACGCGGCGCATTAATATTCCACAGATAAAGGAGGATCCATGGGGGGGGGGGCACGTCGCTATCGAATCAGTTCATGGAACAAGTAAAAAACACACCAAAGCCTTCATTTGTTCCCTGAGGAACACCTAAATTAACCGAATAAACGAATGAATTCAAGTCGAGAGTATTGTAAAAACGATGATGACCTGTGAAAAACTCAAAAGACTACCAAATGTGCATTCAGTCTTTCTAAAAATGATTTGACATTAATGAAAAAGTAGTTAATAATGCAGTGTTTTACAGATATCAGACACATCAAGCTTTAAAGTCCACAAAAACCTTTTACAGGAAGTTATCGTCTGATCGTTTTCAATCAGAAATCCGCCCTTTTTCTTCTTCCACATGTGACCGCTTTTCTTCTTTTGTTTCTGTTTTGCGTTCACAGAAAACACGCCATTGAGTTTCCATGCTTCGTATTCCCAGTGCGTTAAGACAAGTTTTTTTGTTTTCTTTTTTCAGATTGACCCCGTTTCTGTGGAGCAGTTGGGACCTGAGCGAAGCTTCTCCTTAAGCCACTCGTTTTTTAACATGTTGTCCTAGCATTTTTCTGATGATGGAGCACGTATTTAAAGAAAATTAAGCTAAAATTAGCATTTCTGAGTGTTTCTTTATTCAAATTGAGGTGAATCAGGCGCAGATGAAAAAATACAGCTTGAAAGAACCTGTAGCTCTGACGTAGAGCAGGGGTGTTTCCGGCCCGCCAGATGGTTCAATCCGGCAAAGTCATTAAGAGTAAAAATTATAAGGATGTTTACCAAAAAGTATGTTTCTAGTCCATTCCTGTGGCGAGCTATGATTTTTTAAAGAAATAATCGAAATGCGCGATTCTGCCACTAGGGGGACCAAAGGAAAAGCAAAACAGGTGAAACAGCATATCTCTGCACGTGCCACAAGGGAAACCCAATAGCTCTGTGGGTTTCCCTTGTACTTTGGTTCCTCGTGAGCCTCACCACTGTTACATTGCTATAAAAATGATTAGTAGTGACACAATAATGACCAAGACGTTGTCAAAAAGTAAAAAAGGTCGGAGTGAAGTGCTGAGCTTCATGGAGCAAACATCCAAACCATTTTCGGAAGGTGATCTTATTGAAAAATGCTGAAGGCTGCAGAAGTCTTGTTCCCCAAAAAGCAGTTGATCTTTGCCAACATGAGTCTGTCATGGATTACAATTACAGATCCAACATCTCTGAGGAGGCTTGGGTGCCAAACGAAGGAATCCAGTCATTTATTGCATTTCCGGTTGCTGATGATGAAAGCAGCAACATCACAGATATATACAGCTGTGAAAATGTATTAGAGGTGTTGCAGAGACCGTCACAATGGAGTTTCTTGAGTTGATGGGCACAACAACAGCTGATGATATAGCCGGCTCTCTAGTTACTGTGCTGGACAATGTTGGAGTGAACTGGTCATGTGATGTTCGTTTGGTCACTGATGGCGCCCATTAAAGGTCTGGAAGAAGGCAGATGATGCCACAAACTTCAGACAGAAACCAGGAAAAGACATTTTATTGTGTTTTGCTCACTTGAATGACAGTAAATGTGTTGCTGCACAGGATTTGAATCCTGATATTAATGGACGGGTGAAGTTTCAGGAGACAAAGGAGGTTAACTCCAAATTCTTATGTTCACAAATGTTTGCAACAGTAATTTTTCATTGTATTGCACATTTACATTGTAGGCAGGTGTTTCCTTTTTTCCCGTAGCCCCTCTTGAGTTTATTATTGGGGTTGCTTCAGTCTCAGATTTAAAATATTCAGTCTGTATAAAATTGAACAGACCAATTTTTTTTAAAGTGAAATGCATTTTATTTGAGACCCATTGGTAGGCCTGCACAATATACCGCAAATTTATCGTTATCGCAATATCCAGCTCTGCAATATGCATATCGCAAAAGACGGCGAATATCGCAATAAATTGCTAACCCAAAATGTGTTTAAACAATCTTCTAGCAGCTTGAAGCATTTAACGAATCAAATAAATCCCTTTATGCTTTGACCAATCAGATGGACGCCTTCCCATTGTTGACCAATCAGATGGAGGCCTATTATGTTAGATGTTTGTCCCCCATGTCGATGAGGGTCATTTGGAGTATAATTTTTAAACTGTTTCAATGAAATGGGAATGATGTTCTTGTTTATTTTTCTATTTGTTTATTTACTGCAAATTATATCGTTATCGCAATATTGATCACTAATATCGCATATCGCAAGTTTTTCTCATATCGTGCAGCCCTACCCGTTGGGCTCTGTGAATAAATGTGTCATAATAACTGATTACGCTACCAAAAAAAAAAAAAGGCTGTCTTTTATGTTACTGGTCCGGCCCTCTTGGGAACATAAGGGGTTGAATGTGGCCCCACAGAACCAAAATGATTTTTGACCCCCCTGAAGTAGAGGTTACAGCCTCCCTGCTCTGCTCCATTCTGATCTTCCACCTGCAGACTAACAGATCCATGAACGTCTTTGTTGTCCTGGTCTGAGCTGGAATCTGGTTTAGAACTGGACAGATGGATAGATCTGATGTTGTTGCCATTTTTGTTGCAACGCTAACGTTAGCTTGGGGGTGTGAGGGGCTAGTGGAAGAGAGATTAAACAAGGGATGATGGGAAATAAGGCTATATTACTCTGCATCAACTGTCCCGCCTACAACTCAGAGCCAAATTGTGAATGAACTCCTGTCGCTCTGCAGAAACTATGTCCTAGAACAGTGTTTTTCAACCAGTGTGCCGCTCAGAAAAGCCATTCTGTCTGCCATCACTACATCTCCCATGATGCATTGGGTTAAAGTGACAGCATCTCTGCACTACAATGAGTCTTCCCTCTTAAACGTCTTGAAACCCCAACGAACACACATCCAACAGTTTTTAAATCTTTTAGATAAAATCAGAGGTCAACAGTTTAGTTCTCCTTCAAGGTTTGTGTTTATTAACAGACAAACATCTTCAGAAAAAACATTGTAAAGGAACTGTACATCATTACAGACTATGAGTTTCTCCTTTTTTCAATTTTTTGGGATGCTGGTGTGCTGCAGGATTTTTGTCAAGGATAAAGTGTACCTAGCCTCAATAAAGGTTGAAAAACAAAGTTCTAGAAAACAACACCGTTTTTTTGATTTTGTCTAAAATACACCATAATCCTAATTAAAAAAAAACAGAGTGGGACTTGAACCTGTTAACATGCACTTTGATGACATCACATTCTGGATTACATCACTGCAGTAGTTAATTCTGCTTGACTAAAGCTCTGTGACTCTGTGTGTACTGTATATATCCTATAAGGGCCTATATCATGCTAAATCAACATTTTAAGTGTTTTATACAGTCATTCCTCACTATAAACAACCCCAAAGCGGTATTTGGATCCATTCACACCTTTCTAAAAAGCCCAGCCCCTCCCATTTATTTGAATTCGTGACATCATGAGCCATGTATTTTGGAAAATTACAAAAAGCATTTGTCTAAGTTATTGGTGTTGTCTTGTAAAACACGAAAACAGTGAGCCAAAAATTGAGGTTTGAACTGAATTTTGGGGAAACTGAAGAAGCTAAAACAAACTAAAGACCGCCTGAGGCGAGACCTTTACTCCTCAGAAATGTTGACTATTACATAAAAAGCACGACAACATGTTAGTCTTTTGTTTGAAATGGACCTCAATAATTCTTTCGGGGGGGAAAAAAAGAAATCACTTGATAGATCTGACTGTGTTAGTCAATAATGGTTTATCCCTGCACCCAAAAGAAGAATGTATAGCTCCTTCCCATCCCGCTTTGGCTAAATGTTCTTCTCATCAAAGGCTGAATCACAAGCACAGAGTGGAAAATGAAAAAGAAAAAGACACGTTTAACGTACAACTTTTACTGATTTAAAGCATTTTGCAACCTTGACAGCAGCCCGAGGGCAAGCAAATCCTCTCCTTCAACACCTGAGAGGTGCTAACTAGAGGAATTCCCCCAACTGCCTCCGTAAACCGTAACAACATAATCCAAGCTGAAGGCTTCTGATCGCAGGCTAAACAATCTGCGAAGAAAACAGCCGTGCAAAGGCTAAAGACTGATAACACTGACTCATCCCAACATGTGCTCATCGCCTCCCAATTTCCATCTTAACACTTGTCAACATGTAGGTGCCTGAGTGTCTTAAGACGGCGATCCACAAATTGCAGAGCGGCAAGAGTGCGGCAGAGAGGATAGGGTGCACGCCAGGGCGCTTGCATTCTTTTATTATGTGGGTTATGCTGCAGTGACATATTTAGAGTGTGTCCTGATTTCCTCTGGTCCTTCATATACCACCGGGAGGCTCTCAGCACCTTGTCCACACAAAGACTATGGTCACTGAGGGCTTTGGCCACGACCACACAAAGCATTTAGCGTCGACAACCACACAAACACACGACCACGCTGGCCCCCAAGCGTGTAATCAACACACAGAGGTGGTTTCCTGAACACAACTGCGGCGCGAAGCAGCCGGCCGAGCGGAGCATGTTCCTCTCCGTTGAGGAAGGGTCTCAGTTCGGTCCAGGATTAGCCGCGACCCTCATTAAAGTTTGGCAAGGGATTAGGATTATTCTGGGACTGTGGCGAGCGGCGCTGGCAGACACTGAGGCATCAGCGGCCGCGTGTCGAGGCAGACACAAAGCCGGGAGGCGTGCGCACACGCCGCCTCGAAGAGTGACTCACCCAAAGCCCAGGCGCACGCCACCGTGGTGGGAACAGCCACGGCGACTCAGCCCCCCCCCCTGGCACCACTCGCACCATGTGATAGCGTTTTAATAACATGGTAATGAACCGTCAATTTGTTCCTGAAAGCGTATATGCATGCAGCTATTTTTAGCACGTGCTGCAGAGATGCCCTCCATTTCTTTTTTGTCACACTCTACTGTGGGTGGGTGGGGGGGGCACCTTTATAGTGCAGGCTCGCCTCACCTGGCTGTTTGGGACCAAAAAAGGGACATTCCCTTCCCGACGCCGTGCATGTTTCAAGACAAAACTATGGAAATATGCTCATCCATCCCATTTCCTGTGCCTCAGGCCCCCTTCCTGTACTCTCCTGTACCCCCAAGCCTCAGTCTCCCTCGCTCCCGTTCAACCAATCCCCTCGCCACGGCTGGATCACAGCCTTACGTCACCATAGCAACAGCTGACGTATAAGGTAATTACCCCCCCCCCCCAAAAAAAGTTTGTTCAACTAAGGGGTGTCTGCGAGCGCACCCGTGGATTTGCATCTCTGTCTGATGAAACCCTCCCTCCTGCTTGGTACATCCATTTTTCCGGAGGAAAGAATAAAAAAATAGAAGAGCTCTTCTCAGTCAGTGACCTCATCCTCCCTCCTATGAATCAATTAATAGTCCAGCAGCCAACGCCACCGTCTCATTATTTCTCTCTCAGCCTCTTTTCACTGTACTCAATCTGCTCCAAATTGATTCCCTTATCTGCCTAATTCCACATCGGCGCTGCGTGTGGCCAACGTGTCGGCGCTATGGAGGGCGGCTCGCCATGAGATGCAGCCACACGGAGAACAAAGCCAGATCCAGCGGCGCTCACAAGTGCGACGGAGGATTACGTCATTCTTTAGGGACAAAGTTGCAGCTATGGCAGTAGCTGACTCTTGTGTCTGCGTTCTTTTCCTGTTTAGTGTGTGCCGCCGTGGCGGCCGACGGATTGGTGCAGGCGTCTGCTTGGGTCGGGATGACGTTCATAAAGTGGGTTTCAGGTTTGTTTCACTTGAAACTGTGTTTCATTGGACAGAGATGATGTACTCTGGCATGCCGAGCATTAGCTGCGTTTCCATTCACTAGGAAATTGCACAAATTGGATTTGAGATAATAAATTCTCCGAATGGTACATAAAATTTGCATTTGTCAAAAAAAATAGTTTTTGTGCTTGGAGGAAGTGGTTTTTGAGCTGTATCTAAATGGACATACTTCAACTGCAAGGAAACACATTTTTCAAACTAGAAGGAGCCGCATTCCCAGAAGAAACTGCAGCGTTGAATCAAAGTGAAACTTAAAGGGTAAGACTTGGCACACACAAAAAAAAAAATCAAAGTTGGCCATAAATAAAGCGAAAACAGCACAATAACAAATTTGTGACAAATATCTACAATAACTGACGACCCTGTGCCCCACAACCACACAACGCGCCACTACGCCACCAACCAGATACAGTGGAGAGGACAAATAATCGATATAATCCTGGAACATCTTGAAAAGTTCAAAGATTTGAAGGACCAAAAGTCATAGCTGGAAAAAGATGAAAGAGCTGAACATTTCAATAGTTTAATAGTTACAATAGATGAAAAATTATAGGAGTTAAGCGGCAAAAAATGGTGAAAGATGCTAGAATAAAGGAAGAGAAACAGGAAAACAAATGGGTCATCTGTAGCTCCTCCCACGTGTAAGGAGCTCGCCGCTTTATGGTCTGAAGAAGACGCCAACGTCTCCTTTGATAGATGATGATGAGCGCTAGCGCCGTGGCGGAAATTTGAATGTTTCTGCTGTCAATCAAAGTATTGTTCACATCCGTCGCCGTGTTTTTTTTTTTTTTTTTTTACTTGTCCTGTCCAACAGCGGAGCAGACAGATGAGAGCTGAAATCCTCTTGTGTTGGACATATTTTACTGTTACAACAAGGTTTATGAATCTTTTGACAAACTAGGTGTATATTTAAATAAACCCCTTTTGTAATTTAGGCTAAACTTTATTCATATAACTTATATTTGTAACAATTTCATTCAGTCACGTAAACTTGTTTTTGAAGGACATATCGTGTGTTTGTTGTATGATTTGATGGAAATTAATTGTGAAATTGTGTTAATTCAACATTTCAACAATTTTGACAAAGTTTGGTGCATATGTGTGATGGCGACACAGCTACTCTCAACCACTACCTCTCCATCACATTTCCAAAGCTCAGCTCCAAATGTGTAGATTACCCCGTAGCTGTAACTTTAACCCTCAAATAACAGCTGGATTACAACCCTCATTGGATAACTAACCACCAGGATGAACAAAAGCAGCAGATTCTCTTTTATTTTTTGCCCCTTTGGAAAAACTCCACCTGTGACTTTTTTTCTCCGCAACAACATGGCCGCCCGGCCCGGCCCGATGCCCATAACAAGCCGTCTCCATGGTTACAGCGCTATAGGAATGAGCAGGAGGCACAGACCAAGCGACTGAGGCGGTGAAAAGGGGCGACCCACTGAGGCTGCTGACACCGTTGTCAGTCAAACACAAAGGTGTCTCTTGGAGGTGGGGAGGGAGGGGGGAGGCAGAGAAAAGACTCCAATACCCCTCTCTTTGTTTGCCACATTGTCAGCCCGCTCAATCCCTGCTTCTGTCATGTTACCTTGCCATCCTCCCCCTAGCTTGCAAAGAGCGACCCCTCTCATTCTTCTTCTGTTATGGCTTTGCCCCCCCTCTCAGTCTCTATTCACCGGCTTTTGTCCGGCTGGCATCATACTAAGAATTACCCTTCCTCTCCCGTCCACCTTTGACCTTACCTACCTTCAAGAGCTCTCTTCCCCTCTCTTTATTCTCTGTCTTTTTAAAAAGGGACATGGCGGAAAAACGGCGTGTTTGCAGAGGCTGAGAGGGGAAATGTGTTCCTGTAGCGAGTCTGTCCGTTCTGATAGCATCAGGAGTGCCTCTGTGGAGGTGTGCGCACCTATTTTCCATGAATGTTCATGGAGAGCTCCACTCTCTGAGGCTCCCCTCATAATAGCATCTGAAGAGTTTTATTTGTACTCAACCTCTGTTACATTCGGTTGCCATAGCTACAGCCAGTGAGGACCACTGATACAGTGATAGACATCGTTGGCTTGGCAACCCCAGGATTGGCGTTGGGTAATGTGATCGTTCGTGAGCGGCGCATGTGACACATGTGACGGCCACACGAATATGCTCAATCTCTGGAAAGCCAGCCGTTTGCTGGTAATCCACAAACCTTTGTGTCCCCAGCACGCCGAGCAGTGGACAAAGAACGCTACTCTGTAACCAAGGGCGACCACGCTAACAATAGCTGTCCTCTGGGTAAGCTTGAACAAGGGGATACAATGCATCTGCTTCTCACGGTGTAACCTGCAGTCACCACTACTTTCAACTGGCACAATCAATCTCACAATGAATCCATAATTTCCAGCGGAGGCCCCCTTTCCCCATCGGTTGTGGCAGGTGGTGACCGCACACAGCGTGTTGATGCGGCGTTCAGCCGCACCTCCGTCTACATCAGGTTACAGCGCGGCACAGAGATGGAATCCGGCGGCACTGTTTCACAAGCAGCGCCCCAGCGATAAATCACCACTTCCAAGGTCTGCTCTAATTCAATCCAGCGCAATCCAATTTAATTGGTATGTAGTGTAGCTTCTTGCAATGTCATCTGTCACAAAAGCCATCCCATAAAAGCTTGGGGCCTTGAACTCCTGGAGAGCACAGATACATGCAAGCACTGTCAGCAGCAGGATCATACGCCTCCTTTTAAGGTTGTAAACACCTGAGAAACATGAATCTTAGAGTTTGCCTTGTGGTGTTTTTATTTTATCTTAAAGTTGGTCACGAATTTCTGAATGTTAATAGCTTTTCTGTATTTACATACGGTGAAAAAACCCTCAAAACAAGAATATTTCTTTTGTTTATTTAGGTCCAGTGTGAGGTTCATACTTTATACCATTAAAGGCCGTGTCCTACGCATATTCCGTGTAAATAGCACGGATGAAAACTGGTCATGTCGTCTTCACGTGACATTTGTCACAGATGTATCAGGAATGAACCACGTTAAAACCACGGAAGAAGTAGGAATAAACCACCCAAAGAACACGTAAACCAACGTAGAACATGAACCGTGCGTAGGCTGTCTGGGGGAGGGGGTGGGTCCACCATCGGTACGGGACCTTGGAGGTCTGGTGGGTTGGGGTCTCTACTGAGGCAATCGGTGGCAATCAGTGGTTGTCCTAACCTCGCCTCGGTCCCATTGGCACCTGACCAGAGCTCTCCTAGGGGTGACGCTTGGGGGACTTCTGATCTTCTGTCCCCTGCCCTATCCCTGGTAGGTGAAACCAGGCCCTCAACAACAGCGGCCGTGGTGCGGGTTCTGGTCCTTTCCCTTGAGCACCAGCCTTCTCCAAAATTCCAACAGTCTGAGTGACCGAATGAAATGTTTTACATGTTTTAGTCGGAATGCATAAGTATCCCAGAGCGAAGGGTAGTTGGACTGTGTACGTTTTGACATGTTTATATGGGAAGACTTTTGGAGTCAACAGGTACGTTTGTAATATTTGAGAGTGAGTCTGGACTGGCCCCGCCCCTTTTAGATCTGTTATACATCTACACCTGACAGTAATGATTATAAACATCCAGCAACTTGTTTCTTTATGATTGTTCCCCCCCACCCCATCTAATCATCCTCCTATCCCTCCTCTCTAATATCCCTCTCTCTCTTCTTCCCCCCTCTTCTTTTCCGTCCAGTCCAACAAAAAACTGTTACCATTGTAAGTTATATGAATAAAGTTTAGTCTAAATTACAAAATGGGTTCATTCATATATATACCTTGAGTGAACCGCTGTTTATATGCAATTTATTGGTCATTTGTGCGTGACTTCCGTAATCCTTTATATCGCCGTATATGGGATCGTTCATGAGTAAAAAGTCTGTTAAACATGGAACGGTCGTAGAAAGCCATAAATTAGCGTATGCACCTCGAAAAAAACACGCACAATTGTGTAAGATTTGCGTAAAAATTGCATATAAACTATGTAAAATACACATCAATGGCACAATTCGGAACTGACTAAAAATGTTGAACTGCTCAAAACTGAATTCACGTAAAGACCCGTCGGAACTCATGAATGACGTAGATCACGCATGAATCCGGAAAGACCCACATTTAATACATGGGAAAGGCGCAATATGTACGTCGTAGATGCGTGACATGGTCTTAACATCTTGGAGGTTTTGCCCCGCCCTCTAAATTGAGGTCACCTAGCAAATGTTTTAACCCACACAAACCTTGACAGGTAAGGCTTTCATAATCATAAAGTCTTTGTATTCCAATGTCCTGCAGGTGTATTTGACAAAAGCCACAGTGAGAGACATTTTGCCCAAAACGACTTCCTTAAATAAGGCTTATTTTGAAAATCATCGAATAGTTCTTCACTAACAAGATGCAATTATATATATTTAAGGACTATATAAGTGAATTTCCTTTCAGAGAAAATTTATTTGTTTGTGTTTTACTGTCAGAATACATAATTTACAAATGAAAAAGCTTCCTTTGTTGAGTTGTTACTCTAAAACGATGAGCAAACAACTATGGAATCATTACAGATCAATCAATATACAAATCAACTTCTATTGAATTGTAGTTCTGATCAGTTCCTGAACATGTAATGGAGACATTTGGCAGGGACACCCCACCGTGTTCTTTGAATTTCCTTTTGAAAAATGTACTCGAGGTGCCAGAATTCTCCATTTGAAACCACTGAACCAAACCACAGGGTAAGTGAATCGTTGCATCTCTACTGGATTAAGTCTACTTTACTGTTTTAAAACACGTGTTGCACTAAGTTTATGAAGATCATGCTATTGACTGTTTCATTACATTACACTAGGCTTAGTGTTAACCAACTGAACGGTTGTTCCTCATCGTCTCTTGCTGATTAGCACATTTAAAAACAAAATTTTTTTCTGAATTTGAAGTTTGTTTGATTTCTGTTATTTTGTAAAACACAATCCTAAATTGAGGTTTGGAACCAAATCGTTGGGGAAAGTGTATGGGTGCATCCCTGACTAAAAATGGTTCGGTTTGACCAGACACTTTCCGATAAACAAGTGCTGCCAATAAAAAAACGGAACATGCCATAAAAGCATTTTACAGTTATAAACACTTTAAGGTTGGGTTTTTTTGGCTGTTTCCATTGGAGATTTTCCAGAAAATGGAAGCTCAATCTCTAGTTTAGGCTGAGAAAACATTAATTTAGACGAAGTGAAGCCTGGAAAAGTTTAGTTTTTGTCATAAATCTGTGTGCAAAACCAAAACCATAAAAATTGTTGTGATTTTTTGTTTAAGGGATTTAATCAGGGTCTAAGATTGTGACCTTAGATCTCTTCCTTTTTACCATTCATTCATCTTGGGCCGTTGCTTGGGCCAGAACGGGATAGCAATAGCAGTGGAGGCAACAAAATGTTACTCTGCTGCTTTTAGCCTGTCCTTTTCAAAGTAATCATGTTTTAAACTGCAAAAGCCGTAGTAGCAGGAAAAAAATACCAACATGGTTTCAGGAGGTCATCCTTCTTTCTGCAATCCAGGTCAAAATCAGGTAAAATCCTGTCAAACAATAAAATCTCAGTGACATGGATGGAGAGAAACCTGACGGTGGGAAATAAGAACAAACTAGAGAAGTCACATTTACGTTCGTATTGACTTCTGTATCAATGACGTCTGGAAACGATTCTATAACATTCTCAGTTCTTCTGAAGGGACAGTTTTTAAATTTCCAAACTAACCAATCAGATGCCTCACTAACATTCAAAATGTTTGATTGACAGATTTCATGTAGGAAGTCGTAGGGGTGTGGTCTTCCAATAGGCTCACTCCTGATTGGTGAGGGTGGTTGCCTTGGAAACGTCGACTCAGACCAATCACAGCTTGCTGACGACATCTGGCTCAACATGGCGCCGTCCGTATTGAGAAAGAAATCCCGAATGAATTGATTTCATTTGGTTGGAGCCAGAAGTTCTCAGATACAGTAGATGGTTGTGACACATTTACACTGGCACGACCAGTTCTGGTTTGATCTGGTTCTCATTCTTTACTTTGTTTGTTGGTTGTGACCTGAACTCGGGTCCTCTTGAGATCCAGGGTAAATGAACTCTGGTGCAGTCCACTTCAATTTATCGTGTCAGGACAGAGTCCTGAGACTTAGAGCTCAGCCTAAAATCAAAGGCAGGGCTGCCCAACCCTGGATCTCTAGCTCTACGTCTTACCTTGTTTCCTCTCCTCCCTCTGCCCTACTTGCTGCTAATCAATCAGAACCTGGTATTACACGACTCATCAGAAAGGAATGAAGAAGGCAGTCTAGAAGGACCAGTGAAGCAGCCTTGGCCTGCCTGGCCTGGGTCTACCAAAATGCACACGATTTGCATAAAATGTTTGCAGAACCAAACTCCATCTGACGAAGCATGACATATGGGGACCCGACAAGCTCCTGTCCCATCCCGGGGAGCAACAGTCCCACTCAGCAACCAAATGCAGACAGTCCACTGACCTTTGGGTTCCAATTTAATCCGTTTGAGTTGTTTTCATGCAGAACAATGGAAGTTTTCAACAAACTTTGCCTCCAGCTTAAAAGCATTAACTTCACAGCTGCCGTCATTGGGGGGAAAAACTGCACGCTTTTCTTTTAATGATGACCATTGATGATTAAAAGATAGCTACTCGTTATTTGTAGACCGCAGCCATGAGGCCTGCAGACGGACGAGGGAACGCGGACCGCTGTGCCGCCGTCTTAACCGGTTTAGTTGACCCTAATGGTATTATCATAAACGCAAGATGGATGGAGCAAGCCAGGAGTCTCTGTCGGAGCCCTGTCCCCCGCTCAGGGGCAGAAACAGGGAGAGCGCAGAAATGAAGTGACATCATCAGCGCCGGCCACATTCCTGCAGAAGAAAGGGGGATAGGAGGAGGAGGGGGGGGGGAGAACAGCAGGAGGAGGACAATGTCGCAAAACCGTTGAGGTTACCGGACAATCGGCACCTCACAAAGTCTGACATGCCCCCACCGCCGCATGTTCTCCAGTACATGCGTGTCACAGACTCTTTATTATGTACTCCATGTTTTAATTCATGTGCGTCTCCTCCAGTCCCTCCCCCCCACACACACACCAAAAAAAACCACGCAGCCTCTCCAGCGGCCCCCTCCTCTTCCCTCCAACGACCAGAGGAATGCGAGAACCACATCTGGAAGTTATTAGAGAGCTGCAGAGAGAGGAAGGGGTAGATGGAAAGAGAAGAAGTGATGGTGGTGAGGGATTCCAACTGGTGGGGGGAGGGAGGGAGGGGGGTCCAGGAGGGGACAAAGGGGGAGAAAGAATGCAGTTTGGTAAGCAGAGAAAGGATCTGCTGTGGAGAGACTCAAAGAAGTGAGGAGGGAAGTTAACAGCCCCACCAATTAACGGTAATGAAGCTGGACGGCGGGGCGAGCGGGGGGGGGGGGGGCGCTCCGCCTGCACCTCTGATGAAGAACAATTCCCAAATAAATGACGCCTTTGAACTGGCTGGGACCAGAGAGCGCCTGACTGACCCTCGCAGAGGACGGTGGGCCTAAAAAAAACTGTTCCTTTTCTCCTGCAGCATCTCGTCATCATTCACTCTTCTCTTCTTCGCTCAAAACTTGCTCTTGATCAAGTTTCCCTTCCCCACAGTCATACTTTTACCCCCATCCCCATGTGGAAACTCAAACCATTCCTGGAAAATCTGGAGTTTGGGAGAACCATCAGATTGTGTCAGCTTTCCTCTTTGTGTCGGTCCGTCCCGTTCCAACAGTTAACCCTTGAACACCGGAGACGTCACCGGTGACACCTAAATAAAATACGCTCTTTAACGTACGTAACTTCTTCGTTCACGCAAACAACGTAAATCGGCAACATTCTGACGCGGAGACACGTTACAAAGGTGTTGCACATCGGCACAACTGCCTCAGCGCGGTGAAAAGGCGTCGACCGAATCTTTAAGATTACCATATGCAGGACCCAAGGCGACCGAGATCGCCAGATTCTTTCGGTCATCCCTGGACCACAGAGTACCCGCAGATGGTGGCAGTGAGACAGCAGCACAGGGGCAGGGGGGTGGCTGGAAGGTGGCAGTCTGAACTCGGCTGATCATCAGACAATTTTGTGGACGTTGGAGACCGTCCTATCAGTCATTTATGGTGCCTCTGCCTTCCTGCCACCTGCCTGTCAGTGGATTGCCACTGCCCGACCTCCGAATGCGCCCAGGTGAACGTCTTCTAATTTGAACTTTTTCTTAGAATCACCACACGGTGCATAAAAATGCGACTGCCGCCTCCTGATTACAAATGCCGCCGCTGGTGAATTTGCTGAAAAACTTGCATTTAGGTCACTGCGCTGTGGCATTGTGGGATCCGTGACGTAGGTTCAAGCAGTTGAAGAGTTATGGTAGTCAAAGTGTAAACACTGGAGCTAAAGAAGTTACAACCTTTGTGAACCTACATACACTGGCGTATCCTTGTACTTGTCTGACTCTATTTAAGCACTTTTCAGCCACACACACATTCACACACTGATGCCGGCTCCGCTGCCAAACACTGGCGTCGACCTATAACCACCAGGACCTAAAACCACCCACACGCAACGTGGGGTCCAGTGTTTTGCCCAAGGACACTGTTTAACCTGCAAGTTTCCGATCAGAGGCCGACCGCTCTACCCCCCGACAGCGACCGTCCCACACCTTACTGAGCATGCCCGAGGGAAACACTCCTGACTGATCTGATTAGGTGCCACAAGTCTGACACAGAGAAATCGACCTGAACGCCTGTCTGAGATTCCTACAGAGTCACCTGAACGCATCGGGCAGCTCTTCAGAAGGAGAAAGCTCGTTTGAAGTTTCAAGAAACGCTCTTAAACAAACACTTCAGCTCCGGGAAGCAGTCGACACGTCACACGCTGACAAACACCCGCCAGGACAGCCAAGCCACATTTTTCTCAGCTGAATGGAGCCCAGTAGGGGACAACGGGCAAGGATGTACATTGCATGATTACAGAATCCATGCCTCCGTGCGGCCTGAGGCCATGTTCACTGATTACTTTCAGTCGCTAATGTCAATTAGAGAGGCTTTTCTGGAAACGTTCAAATACCGTAAAAACCGTGACCCGAATTCCCATATTAATGACGGGCTGCTGAAGAGCAGCATCTCGCTCGCTCGCTCGTGTTTAAATCAAAAACAGGCTTCTGCCTCGCTACATGTGTCGCTCTGGATCTACACTCGCAACTGGAAGAGGATCCGTTCAGCACCACCAATGGTTCGTAGCAGGAATCTATGGCGCAGTGGTTGTTCAAGCCCTTCAGTAGGAAAAAGATTGACTCGGGAACTTCCATAGACCGAGGTGGCGTGTATTAATTTCAAGGATAACAGACGTTTCTGCCGCTGAGGTTAACCTCTTCTCATTTTATGGTCTTCTGACAGATAACGCGACACCAAAAAAGTTGAGGGTTTAAACGTCATTCTCTGAAGAGAAGCTCTTGTTACCCAACCTCAGCTCTTGAGTTTCTGCCCCTCAAAGAGGCCATAAAGCCTTCAGCTCTGCTGTAAATACATGAGTCAGGAGCAGAGCATTCAACATTTGGAACTGCTTGTTTTAATAAGGAATCAAATCTGTGGGTTGACAAGAATATGGGACTAAACACGGTTGGACTGCGAAACACGTCTTTGTACTTTTTACTCCCGTCTGGTTCCTCCAACGGGAGTAAAATTCCTGGGCTGGCCATTGACTGTATATGAGAACTGGACCGAGTGGGTGACGTCACCCATGGAAAAGGATTTACTTCCAGCTCCAATAAAAATGAAGTCAGTGAAGTCATCTTTCTTGATGCGGACGTCTTCACGTTGGAACCGCTCCCGCCAATCAGGAGTGAGCTCGTTGGAGGCTCACACCCCTACCGCTCGAAAATGCTGCCGCACAAAATCTGTCAATCAAACGTTTTGAATGCTTGACCTGAAACCACCTACTTTTAACGAGGCATATGATTGGTAGGTTTGCAACGTGAATACCTTGGACTACAGAAAAAATATCATGGAAATAAAGAGGATGTATCAAGAGGATGTCTCAGATCCAGAACGGTTCTTCCGACCAATGAGTAACGGCTGTTTATTTCTCTATAGACGTCTATGGTACTTTCTGTTTGGAGCGCCAGGGGGGAGGAGTCACTCAGTCCAGTTCTCATATACAATCAATGGTGCCGGTGTTCTAACGATCTATCCTACCTGAGAGTTTCCTGACCTGTAGCACAAATGCCTGATACACGGAAAAGCAATACCCGATTTAGAAACGTGCTCTTTTAAATCGTGAGCGCGGCGTAGGATTTGAATAAAACCTTGGCTGAGCGGTTCCGTTCCAGCATAAATTCACCTGGAGTGGTGTGAAAACAACTTAAAGAGTCCCAGAAGTTAAGTAGTGAGCTATAGCCTAAAAGGCCAGAACTAAGTTGACAAGTGTAGCATCGCGTTGGTCGCATTAAGCAACCAAAAGTCACAAAAGCAGCAAAAATCAGTACAGGAACCACAAGATGGAAGAGGCAGCACAGATTTATGGGCGGTCCGCTGAAACTTGAAAATCCTAACGTAAGTTCGGACTGCACGTGTGCAGTGAGCGCTGGTAGGAGAATCTCACAGGTAGGAAGGATTTATGGCAGCGGCAACGATGGTTGACGTCCCAGATCTCCGCTAAAGCGACTGACCAATAATCGGTCACACCTGCACCGCAGCCTTTGTGCCAGTCAGCAGCTCAGAAGAGGGTCGGGCTGCAGGGGCAGAACTTCAAGTCCAGAACCGGTTCCCTGGACCCAGTTATCTGCCATCGATTATCATCACGTAGCAGCGTTTAAACGGTGGACTTGTGAGTAGATCCCATCCTAGAAGGCTAAATCAATGGCTGCTAAGCTTCTGCTAGCACAAATCCACAACAACCAGTTAGAGACGCATCTGCATGATTGACTGGAGACATTCTGATAAAGCTAGTTACCTTTCTGACTAGTGAACATCCAATCGCTACCAGCCACACATAGTTCGACCTTAAAAGGCAGCCGGGGGGGAATAACAGGTGATAAGAGCCTGACATGGGTCGGAGTTGGTCCTCTGAGCGCCAACGTTACATCATTTTAAATCTTATGGAGCAGAATCAGCCCCACTTTCAGCCCGCTAATCTTTCCTCAGGAAAGCCTTTGAGAGCAAATGTCTTTGTGTTTGACGGCACAACACTAAAGGATTACACAGCTGTGGCGGCACTGCCAGAGACAATGGGGACACATGTAAAACGGGCTTTGTCCGTGTGACGGACGCTCCACCACAGGACGGAGAGGGCTGCGGTGACGTTTGGGCGCATCCTGGGGTTTGTTGGCGGAGGGAAAGGTGTGTGAACCCTTCGGTGGGAGGGTGTGAGCCCACAACATCCGCCACAAAGCCAGGCAGACAAGGTGACATCATCCTTTTCTATACCTTCCCCAAACCCCCCCCCCAACAAAAAAACCTATGATGGAGGGGTCGGCGGTGACGGCAGACAGCCGTGCGCGCTCCCGGTAAGCCAAGGTGAGGGTGGGTACGGTGGGGGTTTAACGTGTCTGCAACCATACAAACAAAGATGCACCTCAATCGAACAGGTAGCATCCTCTCCTCCTCCTCTTCCTCCAGCCTCCTGTCTCCTAGCAACTCAGCCCCAGCTGTGATTAGCATAAGCCAATAGCCTACCTGCGACCCCACAGGTACGGGGGAGGGGGTGGGGGGCTCTTAGAGTTGCCTGAAAATGAGCTGTGGGTGAGGACACAGGTAGGACAAGGAGACGGGGGGGGGCGGGGGGGGTCTGCTGGCATGCATAGCGGCGCAGGTCAATCACTGTCATTCCCGTCACGTCCCGTGTGCGCGCATCCCCAAAGAATAACGACTCCACACAGACACGGGCATGCGCACGAAACAAACACTGTAAATTTAAACCAGGGGGAAAAAAAGAAGGAAAAAGTGACGGTCCAGTGCTGCGCGCGCGCGCTGTGTGACATGCGTGCACGCGCTTCTATGGTGATCTATTGCTGCGGCGTGCATGGGAATGCTGGAAGCTCGCCGCTCCTTCGGCCCGCGCAGTGCCCCGGTTGGTCGGTGTGGTGGAGGAGACCTTACCGGTTGGAAACGTGAGCGCCAGACTGAGGAGCAGCAGCCTCTGCATGGTTCAGCCCGGTCCGTTACTGGCTCAGAGCGCCGTGAGGACAGCATGAAAAAGCGGGACTTCTCTGACTTTGACAGTAATTTGACACACGCACGTAATCCTCCGCCTTTGATGTCCTCTGCCGGGCTGCGCGCGCGCGCCACTTCACACCATTTCACTCCTTTTTCTCCTTCTATCTGCCGCTTCTTGGCTCTCCACTCCGTTTTCTACTACACTCCGAAACTCGAAAGCGCGCGGAAACGCAGCATCCACTTCCGTTCCGGACCTTCAAAATAAAATTTGATGCTTGAAATGAAAAACCGTCTCTTTCCTCCTGTAAAACCACATTAAAAATTTTCACATTACATCATTTTGATTTTTATTGCAAGTGCATCAAAAACGAAATGATTCATTTATTTGAAAATAATAGAACGCTCACATTTTTTATCATATCGACAATATTATTGATGGTTTATAGAAAATTACATTTTACATTTTATTCTAAGAGGGATTAGCGGAAGCTCAAAACATGAATGAGAAATAATGTTTTAAAAACATTTGGAAAGAATTATGCTGAATGTGGTTAAGCTTTACTTCCGGTGTTGTACTGGCTTACTCTGGCTTGACGTCATATTCTCATTAACGGAATATCCCTCTCTCTCTCTCTTTTACGTCAGCAGCATCACAGCCCGGCCCCCCCTTTTTTCCCTCTCCCTCCCTGATCAAATTCTGGTCCAAAGGCGGTTCCACCGTGGACAAACCACCGCACATGCCCACATGACACCCCCCCCCCCAACCCCACCCCAGCAAACACCCATGGGAGAAATAAAGCTTGTGGTTTAAGGTTGAAGGGGTTTATTGCCATTTGTACATAAAAGACTTTTTCTTCTGCAGCTCTCGGGTCGGAGTAAATACAGAAGGACGACAAAATAACAAAACTAACGAGGTTCATAAATAAGATGAGGACGGAATTTAAGAAAGAGAAGAGTAGAGTAAAAAGAAAAATATAAAATAAAAATACAAAAGTACAAATATAAAATATTGCAGCGTCCCAACCTTTCCATTATTGCACTTTTGTCATGTGTTTGACATATTGTGGTAGTTAATTGTTCATTGCACTTAGTGTGTCCCAGCAGGTTAGCATGTTGTGTGGTTCAGTCCAGTCTTCCCTATGTCCTGCATTCTGACCGCAGCTGGGAAGAAGCCGTTGTGGAAGCGTGTGGCGTGTGGATGGATGCCCTCAGGCCTAAGGTTGTGGCCTGAGTCCACACGCTGGGTCAGTGCGTTGGCGGGGTGGTGTCTGTCCCTGATGATCTTCGCCGCTCTCCTCCTGCTGTGTTGTCTGTAGATGGTCTTGATGGATGGAAGGTTGCGACCGATGATTTTTCCAGCTGGGTTGATGACCTTTTGCAGCATCTTCTTCTCTTTCATGGTGGTGTTTCCAAACCAAGCTGTCAGTCCACTGGTGAGGATGCTTTGCACAAGCCCCCTGTAGGCTTGGGCGAGGGTCCGACGCTTGAGTCCGGCCTTCTTCAGCAGCCTGATGAAGTACAGCCTCTGCTGGGCTCTCTTCATTGTTGCAACAGTGTTTATTTCCCAGCTGATGCTGTCTATGATCTGCAGACCGATGGAAACAAGTAACCGTTGGTCCGCTCCACCACAGTCCCATTGACGGTGAGTGGCTGATGTGGCGGGGCTTTCCTTCTATAATCCACAATTATTTATTTTGTTTTTTTCACCCTGGGAACAAGGCCTTTGTCCTCACCGTAGTTGGTGATGCTGTGCACCATGTCTCTGTAGGCGGACTCGTCCCTTCCTCTGATGAGACCAAGGACGGTTGTGTCGTCTGCATACTTAATGATGATGTTTTGGAGTCGGGGGAGGTGCAGTCGTAGGTGTAGAGTGAGAAGAGCGTTGGACTGAGGCGGCGCCCCTGTGGTGCTCCGGTGCTGACCGCCAGTTCTGCAGAGACCTTCTTTCCCATCCTCACCACCTGGGGTCTGTCCGGGAGAAAATGTAGAATCCAGTTTCGGGTGGTTGTGGGTACTCCCAGTTTGGAGAGTTTCTCAGTCAGCTTCCAGGGCCTAATGTGTTGAAGGTGGAGCTGTGGTCCAGGAACAGTAAAGTAGTCAGTGAAGTGAGGTGCCAGGGCCACCGCGTCTTCTGCTGGTCTGTTCTGATGGGGGTCTATTGATTCGTCGACCAAGGAGTTGATGTGTGTCAGTACCAGCTTTCCCAGACATTTCATTGCTACAGGAGTGAGGGCCACAGGTCTTGGGTCATTCATCGTTGTGATGTTTGTTTTCTTCAGGACCGGCACGATCACTGAGGACTTGAAGATTCGGGGGAACCGTTTCCTGCAAGAGGGAGAGATTGAAGATGTCTGTGTACGCCTGCTAGCTGCTCCGCAGGCTTTTAGAACTCTTGGTGACACGTGGTCTGGTCCCGTCGCCATGTGTGGGTGCAGTCAGAAATAAGGAAAAGAATGTCAAAACACACTTGTAATTGTAGCACTTGTCTGTGTCTGTTTTGTTGTTGGGGGACTGCAGATGGAAAGGAGCTTGGACAGAACATCTCTGATCTTGTGAGATGTGCTTGGAAATGGATCCATGAAATTCCAACCAGACACATCTTGGAGGTTCAGGCTGTGTGAAGAGGGACCAGAGTGGCTCCTCATGTTGAGGTCCACTTCAATTACACTAGGAGACAGCCAAATCCAAATTTGAGGTAAATTATCAAATCTTTTGCTAAATTATTTGGGTTATTGTTGGTTAAATAATCCAGTTAGATCCAGTTATTAGACATTTTCAACACTAAATAGTGGCAAAAAAAGTAGCATTGGATGTGGATTTGATTGATTTCAAGCAATCAAAACAAGAAGACTAATGCAAGAGAGATACACTCACCGGCCACTTTATCAGACACATCCGTCCAACAAGTTTCTAATCAGCATATCATATAGCAGAAACTCAATGCGTTTTCAGCATGTAGACATGGTCCAGATGATTCAAACCGAGCATCAGAACAGAGAAGAATGGTGATTGAAGTGACTTTAATGATTGTTGGTGTCAGACGGGCTGGTCGGAGGATTTCAGATTCTGCTGATCTACTGGGAGTTTCACCCACAACCACCTCCAAGGTTTACAGAGAAAAAGAGAGAAAATGTTTAGTGAGCAGCAGTTCTATAGGTAGAAATCTCTTGTTGATGCCAGAGGTCAGTGGAGAACAGGCAGACTTGTTGCAGCTGATAGAAAGACAACAGGAACTCAGAGAACCACTGGTTCCAACCGAGGTCTGCAGAAGAACAACACGTCCAACCTGGAGGCAGATGGACTACAGCAGCAGAAGACCACACCGGGTACCACTGCTGTCAGCTAAGAACAGGAAACTGAGGCTACAATTCACACAGACTCACCAAAACTGGACCATAGAAGATGGAAAAACATTGTCTGGTCTGATGAGTCTCCATTTCTGCTGCCACACTTGAATGGTAGGGACAGAATTTGGGGTCAACAACATGAAATCATGTGCTGTGTCCGAATCCCCACTCTAAGCTGTAACTACTAAAAAACTATATAGTAGAGGTCTACGTAGTGCCCTGGATATTAAAAGCAATTTGGACACCATGCTCACTGCTAACAGTGGATATGACAGTCATCAATTTCACAAAGTGAAAATCTATTCCAACTTTTTTTTATTGAGTTTTTAAAACACATTAACATACAGAGCATATTTTCAAAAGGTAAGCGTATTCAAACGATAATACAACTCTGTGTTTCCCCACATCCCTCCCAACACGAATACAGATCCACATTTCCAGGTCATGTGTTTACACACCACAAAGTGAAATCTAATTGAAATGAGCATTTTTTTTATTCCCCTCTACTCTGAAGATAAAAACATTGATGGTTTATAAAAAATATCTTTAAATACATTTTTTGGGCAAAAATTGTTCCAACGCAATGCATTGTGGTCCATATTCGCCGTTCTAGTGAGCATCAACGCACACTGGTTTTCCGCAGAGACTTCTGGGAAATTTCTAGAGCAGTGGATTTTGGAATTGTAGATGGGGGAACACACTATATAGTTCAGTTTTTAGTGAGTAGGGAAGGAATTCAGACACAAGCATGGATCCACCCTGCCTTGTATCAACGGTTCAGGCTGGTGGTGGTGGTGTCATGGTGTGGGGATATTTTCTTGGCACACTTTGGCCTCTTAGTTTCAGTTTAGCATGGTTCCAACGCCACAGCCTACCTGAGTATTGTTGCTGACCATGTCCATCCCTTTCTGACCACAGTGGACCATCTTCTGATGCTACTTCCAGCAGGATAAGGCTCCATGTCAAAAAGCTGGAATCATCTCACACTGATTTCTAGAACATGACAATGAGTTCTCTGGACTGGACATGTCAACATGGACCAAAGTCTGAGAAATGCTTCCAGAACCTTCTTGAATCTGTGCCACCAGAGATGAAGGCGGTTCTGAAGGTTAAAGGGGACCAACCTGGTTCTAGCATCGTGGACCTGATATAATGGTTGTCAGTGTGCATCATACTTAAGGTGATGAATCATTTATGGATTGGAAAAAAATTACAAATTAAAACTAAAAGTGGTAAATATCCACATACACATGTAAATGATAACATTATAACCACTCTAATTCATAAATAGACATATTTAAAACATACATTCAGTACATGACACAATGAAGCCATTAAATGGAAAGTTTCTGAAAAACTGTTTTTTGAAAAGGAGTGAAGGGAGCCTACTGGTAAATTCCCAGCGCTATCATGCTTAAATGATTGATTAATTGCTTGAAAGATTAAAAACATTAAACATGATTAAAAGCATAAAATGGCACACTTAGTATACTAGATTGATTTTTTTTCCATTTTACTCTTTACCTTTTGTCCTAAATTAATAGACGGATTAGCTTTCTATTGTTTCCATTGCAATGTGTGCCATTTAGTTTTCAGTGTCACAGTCAGCCGTTCCTTCCGTTCTCCTTGCAGCATCTGAGGTCTTTTCTTCTGGTTTTTAGTCAATCAAAATGTAAACAGCTACGTATTGTGCAAAAAATAAATAAATAAATAAAATTCCTGAAGTGACAAAGCCGACCAAAAAGCAAGAGAAAACGGATTATATGATTATATTATTGTGATGTGATCATGATAAACTGACCTTAAACCAGCAGAACCACAGTAGCGGACCCGGTCCACATTTCTGACACAGACTCAGTGGATGGGTCGGCAGCCGTCTGGGCTCACTGGATCCTCACTACGGGTCTCCTCAATCCATCCATCCTGATCCCAGCCCGGATTAGAAATAAATATGTAGTATTTGGTCTCTATAAATATCAAAATGGATGTGAATTTGGGATAAAATATCTTTTTTTCCAAGTGTATTTTATGTTCACAAAAACACGACTATAGCCCACCACTTCAACAATGTCATAAAAAGGTTTCCTTCATCGCCTGTACCACAAGGAGAAAGCAAAGCTGTCCTACAAAACGCACGCTCAGACATTCACCCATCGCAAAACGAAAAAGACACGCAATCCTGCCGCGTGGCATACAGAGTGACCCATCTCTGCCGGGACTCGAACCCGGAGCCTCTGGATTAGAAGTCCAGCGCGCTATTCCATTGCGCCACAGAGACTGCGCCAGGATTTCGTGACGTTGGTACAGTTGATATACTGCGCAGCCTCACATATCTGCTCATCCCTGCAGCATCAGGACCACAGTGAGCCGACTTGTTGTCTTTACCACCGTTGACCACTAGAGGGAGCCGGTGTTACGCTATTTTACCAGACTGCGTTAAGTTCGCAAGTTTAACCGGAAGTACAGTAGAAGTACAGGAAGTCGAGTTTAAAAAATAAAAGCAGCCTGAAGACCATTGGAATTTCAGCTTTTTATTTTGAAGTTCATTTAAACATCATCATTTTATTTTAAATAGCTTAACTTTTTTCCCTGACGGTCGATAAACCCTTGTTGTCGTGATGTGTATTTTTTGGCGGGGGACAAATATTCGGAAGAATCAAACCCACAGAACGATGAGCCGTTTGATTTTTTTAATCTTCGCAGAGATCAAACATTACGGGAAGCGCTCGTTGCATCATGAGACTGGAATTAGATTCTGAATCAGCTTTTTTTTTTTTTTTTTTTGCAAACAGCTTTATCGATATCTGCCATCTGCGGCTGAGATGGGTCGGTTAGACTTTACATGGGTGTGATGTCTGATACCTCAACTGAGTCAAATCCTTAAGTAACCTTAGATTGTGTGCTGGAGACTGAAGATTTAAAGGCTTTCCCGAAAATACCAGTAAAAAGATGATAAAAAGCCACCAACTGACAGTGAAACCGTTTCACAGACGGTTCGCCCTCTACTGGTGGAGAAGTGTAACTGCAGGGTGGGATAGATTTTCCTTTTAGGTAATAACCAATGATGAAACAATAAAAACTTGATGTTGTTGTTGTTTTTTCAGTTTTGTGGGGATTTTTCGTCAAACAAGAAAGAACTCAAAGCTGAATCTTAGTGCAGTCTCACCTCCACTTTGACCTCTTCCGCTTCACCTATAGAGCATCTCACCACCGTCTTCCAATGTTCTTCTCTGTGACTTTCTCTCCCTGGATCCTGTCATTGACTTTCTCTAGATATACAAAAACACGGTGTAACTCTGTCTGACCATCTCCAGAAATATGCTCACACCCAGTATTAGGTTCTCTTCCTCTGCGTGAAATAAAACTGTTGTCCACAAATGTCACATCAGTCTAGCTTCCACTCCTCTTTCCCATAATTCATTGTGTCTCATTGGTTTTTATCCCTCTGTAGTTTCTCTGCACGTCTCCCTTTCTCCTTATCTGCTCACATCCTACCTGAGGAGTAAAGCCACAGAAAACATTCACCATCACGGTCTTCACCTCCAGATGATTCTTATCAAACTCCTCTTGCAGGATCTATCCTCCGTCGTTCTTCTTTCCATCCTCACCATAACAAAACATCTCCATCTAATCTATCAGCTTTGTTCTCTTTCCATCTGGTCTCTTCTCCACCTTTCTTCAGCCCATCACATTGTCCAACTCTGGAGTTTCCTGTCAGTCATTCAAAGTTGCTCCTCCTCTTCTTCTTCTTCTTCTTCTTCCACTGACACACTGTGTATCAACAGCACCAGAGGCGGTAGCTGTTAGCATGACTGATCCAGTCTGAAAGTTCTGATGGTGGTTCCATCCAGTCCCAGACACAACCCTTCAATGCGGACATAAAAACTGTTGGATTTATTGTAGATTTGACAGTACCCCCCCCCCCCCCCCCTTAATGTTTCTTTACGAATGCAAAAAATAAAAGCATCATTTTTCATTGTAACAGCACTACTTTTCTATTCTCCCGGAAAATTAACATAATAAAACTAAAAGTAATCTATTCACATAATCCAGCTGCTGTTGGGTGAAGTCATGGTGCACCCTGAGCGAGTCCCCCGCCTGCTGCAGGGCCACACACTACCCTAAAGCCAATTCAGAGACTAGCCTGTAAAGCAAGCTTTTGGACTGTGGAAGGAAGCCGGAGTTCCTGGGGAAAACCCACGCATGCACGAGGAGAACATGCTAACCACAAAAAGGACCCAGCCAGGATTTAACCCTTGTGCTATCCTAGGCACTTTAACATTGGGAGTTGGGTCATCTAGTCCAGTGTTTTTCAACCTTTTCTGAGCCACGGCACACTTTAACCTTAAAAAAAAATCCCGCGGCACACCAGCATCCAAAAATGAGCTGCAGCTGAATCGCGGTAAGTAATTCTTATCAAAATGTCTTTAATAAAATAAAATAAACGCAAAGAAAAAGTATTTTACGATCTTTTATATTCCTAACTCCTCAGTGTTTTATCAGCACCTGTTTGGATGAACAGAGAGCCGAGATCCTGGAGATTGGAAATGTTTTTAGATCAGTTAATGAGGGCAATTTCCCACGGCACACTTGACCATCTCCCACGGCACACTAGTGTGCCGCGACACACTGGTTGAAAAACACTGATCTAGACCCACTATACAGTGCTCTGAACCTTTTTTCTTCCATGATTTGTGATCTTCACAGGATTAGGATTAGGACTTGCATTGTATATGACACCCCCCCCCCCCCCCACACACACACACACACAACCCTCAATCTTCTTCTTTTCTTTTAAATCTATGAAGACAGCAAAGACAGTTTTCCACAGAGTAACACCACTTCATAGAAAGAGGAATCTATTTTAGTTTCATTTCTGGGGGGAAATTCTTAAAGGTTCAACATTTTGCAACTTCCCACATTTTGTTTTTCATTTACTGTGTGTATCGTTTATGACAACTGTTTTTTTTTTTAAAGCACAAGCAGAGTGCTGTCAGTAGTTGACATCGTTAAAAAGTAAGAGTTAATCTTTTCCCTGCAGCATCGATCACATCAGAGGCTGACAGTCTGGCAGAAGTGGCATTGTGTAACATTCTGTCACAAACTTTCATCACGGTGAAGTTCCTTCTTTTGGCTGTGTGTCCGTGCGGCTACCAGGCATGTCTGCTCCGTTTCCTGTGGCCTGTGGTGGGGTCTGAGGTTAGACTGTCATGTCAGTCTGTGGAGTTTTCTTTGCTTTGTCATGCGTCTGGACTTTGTCAGTGGCTTTTGGGGTTTTTCTCCTGTTCTGATGTATTCTCTACTGTGTCATTTTCTTCAAAACTGCACATGTTTTGATGTAATCTGACTTTATGCTGAAATATCGGACAAATGAGGAACGTACAGTCCTGCCCATGATATTACGGCATATCTACTGAAGGAACTTAACAAGTGAAACATTTTACTACAGCTTGCTTATGGTTTTGCCACGCTGTGCCGCAAATCAGTTTGGCTCACCTGTTGCAAATTACAAATAAGGGCCACCTGTGAAAACATGAATTAGTCGATGACTAACGACTTTGTTGTTTTAAAAAGCTACCTGTTATTCCCTCTCAATGTGTGACAGTGGTAAAGACAAAAGAGCTGTCTGAGGCAAGCATGGGACTTCTATGGGGTATAAAATCATCTCCAAAGACCCCTGTATCCCTGTTTCAACAGTTGTCAAGCATAAAACTGGCACAAATCTCCCTTTGGGTGGGGAGGGGTTGATGACAGAGGTCTGCAGCAGTCCGGTACAATTGTCTCAACACCCACCGCTCACTGAAAAAAGCTGGGGTTTATGAACGGAGGCCAAGGAAGATCCCATTGCTGAAGAAAAGACATTGACAAGAAAAGATTGACCCTTATGAAAGACAACCTGGACAAACCTCAAGCTTTCTGGGACAATGTTTCATGGCAGATGCTTTTTGGGAATGCACACACAACAGTATGGGGTTAATGAAGTGTAATGAAGCCTATCAGGAAAGGAACACCATACAAACAGTCAAGCATGGTGGAGGATTCTTCATGCTGTGGGACTAATTTGCTGCATCTGTGCTGGAGATGGCCTTGATCATATCACAGGCATCCAGTAGTTCTATAGGGAAGTGTCCTGCCTCCAACTTGGTTTTTAGGCGACAGTCATGGGTCCTCCAGCAAGATAAAAAAAAACCAAAGCGCACCTCCAACAGCGCACGGGAATGCTTGAAAGGAGAAACATTGACTGATTTAATACAGCCACCAATGAGTCCTAATCTGAATCTCATTTGGGCGGAGCTAAAATTGGTCATTTAGAAAAGTACCCAAAGAACAGGAAAAGGTGCCAACAATAGTGAGCAGGACTGTTTGATTCTGCAGGCCGGTAGTCCTGGTAGAGGATCCAGAGATGACAAGTGTTTGAACAAGGAGTTGGGCTGAAGAAACGGAAAGCTAGAGGGATCTTCCTGATGTTCCGTGGACAAATCTGCATGGTTGGAAAGTAACAAAGTGTTCTGTAAAGCTAGGCCGGTCACCAACTATGACTTCCAAATTGTTTGCAGAATTTCCTGGAAAACACATTGATGATCCAAGGCTGATGAAGAAACTGTGACCACTGGATTTGGGAACCCCTATTTCCTAGGTTAGTGTGTGTGGAAAGACTTTGGAGGGAAAAACCTCTATCTGGGCTTGAAGGAGTTTGTGAGTGAGGAGTGGGTGGAGTTTGACTTATTTTCTATCCCTATAGTTTCTACCCCTAATTAGTTCGTCGTGGGTTAATGTCTTTATCTACTTTCTTCCCTGAACATTCAGGTTCTGCCGTGTGAGGGTTTTGTAACGGACACGCTCTGCTTTTGTTTGCAGATCGCCACATTTCCAGCAAAACCTCTGCCTCCTTGTTTAATGTGGCTTTGGTGAAGAACCGGTACTGTTGTGATTCGCGGGCCATCTGTAAATGTTCTGTCCTTGAACGGCTTATTTTGCAGAATCCCTGGAGGTTTTCACCAAACCGCCTCAGGTCTGCACATGTTAGAGCTCTTCGTCAACGATTCAAGAGCTGATGCTCTGGCAAAGAAAAAGGAGGGGAAAAAAATCTAGATTTAAATGCACAAAAGCTTTATTTAAAATCAGAATGCATGACAAAAATGACACATTTACAGCTGCCAAGGAAATGTTAAAAATTACAGGTTTTGAACTCTGAGAAGGTTTCATTGAGTTGAATGCATCATTTTGTTGATCAAACACAATCCAGAACTGTTGCTCATGCCCATCGGCGTTTGAGGTGCACAGGTGTTACATTTGACTCCCATCACCCACTAGAAGCACAAGACACAAACCAGGCCTGCAAACATCAACGCTGCTCCCTGGAGCTGCACTTCTACCAGACGGACTTTGGTGAAATCCAAGAAAAGGACGACTGAGACAACCAAGGAAACCCAGGAAAGAAGGGGAGCCACAGAAACATCACTGTCCTTCGTAAGTGCTGAACCATCTTCAACTAACAAAGTTCCTGTTCCTTTTTCTAACCGAGCAGCACAGACTGCTTCCTCCTCGACGACAAAATGGGAGAAGTTGGAGAAAAGGTGGTCTGGACTCTGTAGTTCGCCTAAAGAACAGACTCCTGGGGTAAAAATGACCCGATGACTGAAAATCTACACGGATGCTCTGATGTGGTTTGTGTCTACTCGATACTCTGCGCCTGTTTCCAGTTCGATTCTTTCAGTTCTTTAGGAGTTTGGTCCAGTGGGTCCTATAGGGCGACATTTCTTAAAACAAAAAACAAAACGAATCAAACAACAGAGTGCAGTGAATTTTCAAATGTATTTACAGTCACACTAAATGAGTCCTCTGAGAAACAATCCGCCCCAACATAAAGGAGGGGAAGCCTTAAAAACACACCAGCAGGATAAGCAAATACTAAAACGACCGGCACAGCTTTTCTGCTGAGGCTCAGACAAATGAGGACATGTGAGCGAGGAGTCTGTTCCAGAAATGTACACCCATGCAGTGACGCACAAACACCTCCACGCTCCTCAGCAGCTTCAGTGGATGCAGTTCAGCAGCTTTTGTGCAGTCAGGTCCTTCCGATGGCCTGCTGCAGACTCACAAAAAAACAAGATCCTCACACTCCCAAACTTCCATTTGAGGTCTGCTCTGTACCCACAAGTCTGCACAAACGCTTTATTTCACACGCACAGCAGTCTGATAAGCAACAAGATTTCAGTCTCGAGTCAGCAGTTCTGCAGCAAACCTTACTTTGTTTTCAGTTTTTGGGTGAAACATTTATGTGGAAATGCTTGACTGTGGTGCGTCTCGGCGCACAATCACTCTTCTGTGCTGCACACCTGTACATCCAGCCGTTACCCCTCCCCCGAAACTCCCCAAACTCCTGTTACAGCCAGACCCAAATGAAGGTAAACGTCATTCTTGACCTTTATAGGACTCTGTGCAAATATCAACAGCAACAACCCCCCCCCCCGTACACCAGCAGGAAGAGCAATGGACCAACACCTCCAACCATTCTGTAGATGTCTTCTCTTTGCCAGCCTTAGATTCACATCAAAGGACAGTTTTCAGTCAATTTCTTTAGGCTGAATTCATTTGGAGTCTTAAAATAGGAGGTCAAAGGTTTTATGCTAATCCGCAAACATTCAAAGACAATAACGTCCACAAAAAAGCTGAAACATTTCAGGCCAGAAAACAGTAAAGGCTTTCCTTCCTTCCTTCCTTCCTTCATTAAAGACTCCGGAAACGTCATCTGCTTTTGTGCAAAAAGGATTTCGGATCCTCCTGGGGGCACGCAGGTCACAGTTTGCCTGCACCAAGGCAGCTCCTCGCGTGGAACACTTCTCTGAATCATCTACTTCCGGTCCCGGCAGTTTCTGTTCCAGCTGCTGCGGGACTGTTAGGGAAATAACTGCCTCGTTTGCATGAATCCTCCTCAGCCTGGGAACTGAACGGACGTGAACCCGATTACCTTTAAGCTCCTAAAATGCACATCCAAGGGTCCAAATACAACACTGAGAGGCCATTGTAACCTACATGGCCATATCTTCTGAGGACGACCCTTTAGCAAGGCAGCAGTCTATTAAAGCGCACTACAAGTAGTCTATACTAAAGGTGATACCTGAGGTTTACTGTGAAATTAGAATGTTCCAATTTAGTCTGAAGAAGTATTCAGTTATTTCCAACACTACATGTACTTTGTCTATGGTACACGAGCTATACTTTTACTCAAGTATACTTCATAAGTGAACTGCTTTTTGCTACATTTTCACAAACAGAAATGGTTTTGATGCTGAATCCATGAACTTCTCTATGATCAGCAGCAGCCGATTAGAAGAAACACCTTTTCTGGTCCCTTTTTTAAGCCCAAGTAAGGGCTCGCTTTCTTAAAAAAAAAAAAAAAAATAACAGAAGTACTTTGGCCTGATGACATTTAGAAAAAAGTGTGAAGTTCGACTTCAGCTGATGGAGTTTGTTCTCAGACATTTGGCCGGTTAGGAGACGCGTCAGCAGTGCGGTTCGCCAGCCTGCTTATCTATGAGCAGATTGATTTGACAGCAGCGCTCTTCCTCAGCTGGGATGTACAAGTTGCTGAAAGTGCTCTGAGCGACAAAAGAAGACAGAGAAAAAGAGTCAGAGCAGAAAAATGGATTTAGATTAGAATGTCTGTCATGTAGCACGGTAAAAAAAAACTCTACTTCTTTGGCCTCAGTTTGCGTTCGTTAACAAATGAGATGACAGAGATGAAAAAAACAGACAGAAAAACAAACATTTCTGACAAAAAGCAGCCTGATAGCTGCTCGGTTTAAGGACAAACATCCCTAAGTGCAACTACAACCCCACTGGAAGAGAAAAGTTACCTTATTGTTGTTGTCCAAAGTGTCTGTGATGAGATCCCGCGGCTCTGGGACCTTTAGGAAGATCTTGTCCTTGTTTCTGCACAGAGCGTTCAGTGTGAGCCCAATGTAACGCCTAAAAACAACATTACATCCCAAAAAACAAAGGGAGGAGATTTTTACGCACTTTGTGCAGCACACAAAGGTCAAGGTTGCCACAAAGGCCACCAAGAGAGGGATGGTAATGGCAGCGTACAGCAGCGAGTTATTCTCCGCATCAGCATCTGAAAGAACAGAGCAACAAGTGATGCAGCGGAAAAAAAACAACCAAACATTTCCAAACAAGTCAGTTTGAGGTGAAATTCGTCTAAAAACACCGATGGAAATGGTGTTTTTAGTGTTTTTAACATGTCCTTGTAGCATTTTTTTATGATGTCGGAGAACATGAATAAAGAAAATTAAGATGAGCGTTTCCGTTGTGAATCAGGGTCAGATGGAAAGAAAGTAATGCTTTTGGAAAACGCCTGCTGTAGCTTCAAGCTCCGCCCCTTTCTGATCATCCACCTGCAGACCAACAGATCCATAAACGTCTTTGTTTTCCTGGTCTGAGCTGGAATCTGGATCAGAACTGGACAGATGGACAGATCTGATGTTGCTGCCGTTTTTGTTGCACCGCTAATGTTAGGTAAGGGGTGTGGGGGGCTGTAAGCTAGAGGGAGAGAGCGTAAAAGATGCATGATGGGAAAGGGGCTGGCTTTACTGCCCCTGAGTCATGGTCCCACCACAACCCCGAAATGAATTTCGGATGAACTCCTGCTGCTCTGCAGAAACTATGTCCTTTGAAAACCACACAGGATTTTGGATTTTGAGGAAAAACTACATCATCCCGATTAAAAGACTATACATTGGGGGGGGGGGGGGGTCACATTTCTGCATTTGTCTTGTTCTCGCATGACTTCTAATAAAAACGTTTATTCATTTTCAGAACCGCCGATTCCATGTGGAGCCCAAACAGTCCGAGCCGATTGGTGTGTTTGTAACGTGTGATACATTCTGTGCAGAACTGTGTATCCTTGCAATTGTGTGTTCACATGTACAGAAAAATGACAAAAAAGTAAAAATACACAACCCAACTGTAACTTACAGCAGCTTAAAACTAGCTACACATACAATCTTTAAAGTATAACTCTATAAACACACCAAACGGCATTTACTCACGTCCATACAGTTTGGGTGTAAATGATGCGTTCAAATGCTGCTAGGATGCTGGGTCATTAGAGTTTTCCCGTCAGCCATTTGAAACTTAGATTGTGAGTAAAACCTTGTGAAACTCTCAACATTTTATCCACTTTCATAAACAGACACGCCATCATATAGAACACATTTATGTACATGCACATGGGAATACACAAATGAAAATACACACAGTGTAGTGTCAGAGTTACAAATCATAATTACGCGCAGACAAATGGGGGGGACTGTTTCGGCTCCACAATCCCAGCTACAGTTGGGTGAAGGCGGGGTTTACCTGGAACGGGTCACCGGCCTGTTAAGGGGCCACACACACACCCACACACAAACACATTCACACACACACCCACACATTTACACACACACACACATTCGCACACACACCTAGGGACAATTAGGAGACACGCATGAACCTATGAAGCATGTTTTTGGACAGTGGGAGGAAGCCGGAGAAAACCCACACAGGCACAGAAAGACCCAGCTGGGAGTCGGACCGGTGGCTTTTGGCTGTGAGGTGCTGATAAAAATGTCCGACTTTTATGGCGACATCCATCACAAAACACTGGAAAACACGTGGCTCTTCGTGATTTTGAAGAAGAAAGCTTCAACAGTTCCCGGGTAAATGAAGAAAAGAGGTTCACGCACCAAAGCAGACCTCCTGGCTGGTTAGGGAATTCCCCTTACGGCTCTCAGCTCTGATCGTCATGCAGTAGGCGCACTGACGCTTCACGTCCAGCACATGGGACGTCTGTGCTTGAACCCTAATATCCTGCAGTACACACATGACATGTCAGATTCACTGTAAAAAAGGAAATCACGGCTGTGTGCAGAGATGCAGACATGTCTCACCTTTGTTTCGCCACATTCGGTGAGATTTATCAGGAAATTCCACTGCGTCAGGCTCAGGACGCTCGGAGGAATCCAGCTGATCTGGAAGGTATTTCCGCTTTTTGTGACGGTCCAGTTGAGAGGAGGAGGTCTCACTGCAGAGAGACACAGATTAAAGGCATCCGAAGAGAAAAAAACAACAGCTTCTGCTTTGACGAAGGCTGTCAATCATGGACCACCAGGGCTGCAACGGATAACAAAAAAAAGACGGTCGGATCGTTTTTCGGATCAGTAAAAAGTAAAAAACAACAGGAAAAGTTACAAGATAAAAGCCTACAATTACTTATTTTTGAAAAGCTTCAAAGCTTATATTTAATAAAACATAGATAAAGTACTTTAAATATATATTTATATATGTCTGCGACCCGTTGCAGCCCTCACATTCCATCACAACCATTACAACATTTCAGAGAAGAAGCAGCTTTACTCGGAAAGGCAGAACAATCATCGGACAGACGTCACGTACCAAGCGTGTAGGAATGCCACCCAAAGGTGTTCCTGACCGCAGTGCTGTTCAGGGTCCCATTCATCAAGATGAAGAACTCTTTGTTCTTAGAAATCTGCACATCGCAGCCTCTCTTCTGGTCCTGGACTTGGCTGTACGACGAACATTCTTGGACCGGCGAGGAGCCGGGATGGTTCGTCCTTTAAGACATGAGGAAAAACACTTTTTATTCTCCCAGAAAGGTCGACTGAAAGCTTGAACTTTGGCGTTTCCTGCAGCAATGCACGTGAATTCTGGCGGATCGTGAAGCTGGACATGGAAGACCGTCTTTTGGTCTGCTTTCAAAGTGTCCTTATAAGTGATGATGATGATGATGATGCCGTTTTTAGGACATGGTGTCTGCAGGAGTTCATTACAAATTCACCTCTGGGCTGTGGGTGGGACTGTTGGCACGGAGCAACCCCGCCCCCCTTCCCCTCCTCTCAGAGCGTATGTTCTACGTCACAAATATGATCTTTTTCAAATGCGATTTTTCCGTTAATTCCTGATTCACCACATGTTGAATAGAGAAATACTCAGAAATGCAGTGTAATCTTAGTTCACTTTCTCTAAAAACACCAAAAACACAACTTTTATCAGGTCTTTAAATGGTTTTAGACTTTTCCCAATAACTTTAAGTAATATTTTTAAAAAGTGATTTAATGATTTGATTCCATAATGGCACATAAAAAATTCTACCCAAAAACCTCTCAAGCGTTTCCACAAGACAATGAAAAAAAATCCCATTAAACAGAAATGTGACATGATGCATGTTTTTCTGAAGTGGATTCCCACTGAATGTCTCTGAAGTGATAATGAAATTGATTTAAACTCCATCTGTCTCCTTAACCTCCGTACTGGACGACGTTCTCCAACAAGAACAAAACATAACACAAACATAACAACACACACACACACACACACACACACCCGCACACACACACGCACACACACACATACTCGCATTCCCCCTTTGAGGGGCCCAACAGTTCTTTAGCAAGTTGTGGGGTCCACCATTTGTAAAGGTACTACAGCTGTGAAAAAAATCAGGAAGCACTATAAAAAAAATACCAAACATATAAAATATTTTAGTTTTAAAGAATTTGAATGTTTAAATGTTCATGTTAGATTTTTGGTCACTTGTGGGGTTCGTTTCCAACATTCAGTTGTTGTGAGGTCCACTTGCTTCATACACATATATTTTAAGCTTTTGTGTCTTAATAGGGACAAAAACGTTTTTTTTTTGTTTCTTACTTACATGTAGTTTCTTTAAGACCAGCTGTAAAGGCAAACTGTTAGAAACACATAAAATGCATTTTTCTCACTCTCCAGTTGCTTGCAGCCTTATGTATACTCAAACAATTGGAATAAGTGCAAAAACAAACTTTAATAAAACTTTTTTTTAATGGGCCCAGATTAAGAAGTGCATTAAAACAAGTTGTAAAATTGACCTATTTAGTGACAAAACTCCATCTATATAAAATGGGCTTATTACAAAGGAAAAACAGAATTCAGAAATGTGTAAATCTTCAGTAACAATTTAACTAAACATTGTCAGTCTAAGATAAACAGCAATACCAAATGTTGCAAAACCTCAACAACATTAAACAGCTTTTGAAATTTGAAGCTTTTTTCTAAAATAAAAATAAGATTTTTCTGAAAGTATATTTTTTTCAAATGAGGATCAAAACCTGTTTAGTTAAATGCTAAAGAAATATAACAAAATCCCAGCAAGTTGGAATAAAAAACTTGAAACTAAACAATATTATGAGCTGCCACTTCCTGTGTAAAAACTGAATAAAAGAAATGCTATGAAAGTTTTGAGATGCCGGCATGAAAAGCAAAAGTAGCTGGGGAAAAAAACTAAAATTGTACCTTTTTTTCTGTCAAGAAATCTTTCATTAATTTACCTACATTTTTTTTTTCACTGAAGTAATCCGATTTTTGACATAATATTTTACTGCTTTCCAGTCTCTATTTTTCAGAGATGCCGGTTCTGCAGAAATGCAGAGTTCACAGTCAAGCTTTCCTGGAACCTGGTTTAGGACTATGTACTTCTTCAGGTGCTTGTCCACAGCAGCACACTCCTCTGTGGTCCAAGGTCTTTTCACTGTTGTTTGTCTTTCTATTTCAAAATGACAAGAAATACAAAGAAAATAGTTTTAAATCATTTTCCTTAAACTTTCTTTAGTTAAATTAGCAGCTAAAGAAAGTAAATAGTTTTAAAGAGGAAATCATAAATAGTACTTATACTTAAAAACTTCAATAAAATGATCATAACTACGCTAATGGTTCAATGTATTTAAAATTACCTTTTTTTCCAAATGGCCTTGCCTGGTTGGTGTGGTTGCTCCCTTCTTTTGTGGAAGTACATTCTGGTACATTCTCATCTTCTGGCACCTGAATTTCCATAGGATCAATTTCTTGATCTGTGTAGAAATAAACCTTTAGGCCGATTGAACACAAAATCCTTTGATGATAGCAGAAATTGTTTGCTATGTGCAATTTCTGCCCTCCAATTATACTTGTCTTTTTTAAGTTGCACATTGCTAAAGACATTTTTATACAAAAAGATGGAAAGCTTAATTTTCTTTTTTTTTACAGCTTGGTTTAATACTGAGCCTTTTATTCAATTCTCACAAATGCCAAATAGGCATAGATACTATAATATATTATCATGTTAATTTCCCAGTATAACTAAAAATGTCCATAAACAAGAAGAGGTAAGTTTGAATAATGAATGCATTAACATAATACTAATAGTGTAACGTTGAGGGGAACCAAGCTAGGGTCTCATTGTGCCCGTCTCAAACCCAGTAAAATACAGATGGTTGTCTTAAAGGAGAAGTTTATTAGGAGTAGGCCTACACAATAAATCGCAAATTTATCATTATCGCGATATCCAGCTGTGCAATTTGCATATCACAAAAGATGGCGTAAATCACAGAATATGTTTACTTTAAATGTGCTAAAACACTCTTATGGCAGCTTGAAGTATTAAGTACAACTCTGACGGTGTGGGATTTTCTATCACAGTGGTGACAATCCAGTAGGAGTCGCGGTGTATTGGTTAACCACACAGACCCCCCCCCCCTTTTTTCTGTAGACAGCTAGTTTAAAAGATGTCAAGGCATTTGATCCGTAGGAATAATGACAAAACTGATGTGATAAAAGTCACAAACTTTCCAAAAAACTCAAAAGAAAGACGTATGCAGCTAGATTATATTAGGTATAAAGATAACTTTTAACATAACAAAGAGTTTATAGAAATAAGTCAAGGCAAACTTTCCCTGGAAATAACTGAAAAATAAAGCTAAGGAGAAGAATTTGCTCATTGTGTCTCCTGCTATGGGCTTTTTACAAAACGTGTGATGTGGCATCATTTTCAGATCTGCAACTTTAAGCCTAAGGAAAACTCTTCAAAACTAGGTAAAACAAGAGTCCAAGCTTTGTGTGCATTTACAGAGCCTGCTCCACCTGGTTTCATTGATGTCACAGATCTGAACACAAAATCCCCCGGCGGCCGTGTCACAATTAATAATAATACAATAATAATTACAACTCAGTATTCTTCATTAACAAATAACAGTAACAACTAACTACTACCTATCTAATGAACTATCAACTAACTATATAGTTGTTGTAGAATTACTATGTGTATGTTTGTCAGCGTACTGCGTGTTTAGCAGGAAGGAGCGCGCACAAGTGTGTTGGGGGTGCGCATTCATGTTTGGTGTTACAGAATGAAGGAGAACAGTAACAAAAGATTTCCCCCAGAAGAACGGTGATTGATTCTTTATTAAACCGCTCTGGAGCAGAGCTGTGACGGTGTGGGATTTTTATCATGAAGCAGCAAGAGTAGCGGTGTCGGGACACTTGCGCACTCCCCACCCAACAGAGATTCGTCCAGCGGGCGCCTGTGTGCACAAGCAGCTTGTAATGGAAATGAATAAAATGGAAATTATTAATTAGAACACAGTAAATTCGTTGTATTTCCTCGCCAGACGGAAACTTCTGTTGTAGAATGAGGATGTGTATGTGCTGAAACCGCGCGTGCATGTGTAAACAGAGGATGGAGCATGTTCAGCAGTAATAAAAGGTTTCCCCCAGAGGCCCTTGTAGTCTGAATACAGGACTAGCTGAAAAAGTAAATTATCAGCAAAGATGAATGTGTTTAATGTGTTTAGTATAGTTCCAATCGCGCACCATATGCATAACTTCAAAAAAAAACATGCAGTGATGAGTCATCACTGCAGTGGTTATCGTCACACCGCTAGTATTTAGCGAATCAAATAAATCCATTTTTGCCTTTGACCAGTCGGATGAACCCCTTTATATCATTAACCAGTTGGATGGACCCCTTTTATATTAGATGCTCGCCTCCCATGTAGACTAGTTTCATTTAAAGTGTAATTTAAGGTATGTTGACTCTTATTTAAATTAAACTGCAGTGAAATGGAAATAATGCTTTTGGTTGTTTAGCTATTTATTCATACATTGCAAGTTAAATCGTAGCAATATTGATCACTAATATCGCATATCGCTAGTTATCCTTATTTTGTGCAGTCCTAGTTAGGAGTATCAACATACCTTCCATTTCCTGTTGTGGTGTTCCATCCAATTCAATTATTTCTAAAAATTGTGAGAGAAAAAGTTTCATGTTAGAATATATATACAGTATACATAAGTTATCATGCTGAATTTTAATGGAACAAAGTCAAAAGAGGGGAGGTGAGATTCTTATGATGAAAAATCTATGAACAAACATTTTTTAATCTCTAAATTAAATACCGTTCACATCGAGATGAATTTCATCCAAACTCTTCCCTTTATATTCTCCAAGGCGTCCCTGCTCCAGTGCCAAAAGAACCTTGCTTATTTTTGCCAGTTGAAGGGTGCCCTCTGGAAGACGGTAGTGCTTTCGGTGGACTTCGATGTTATGACCGAGGAAGTCTGCCAGCTGGTCTAGTTCTGTGGTCTTAAGATTTAAAACTGTAGACATCGTAGCAATGTGTTTCCGGAGCTTTGTTGACGTAAGTGCTGTGGGATTTTTTAGCCCACTGCATTCATTCACGAACTGTCGTATGCAATCTGACCCTCTGAGGTAATGAAAAGAATGCGGCAAAGCAAACAAGTACCCATTTTCACTCAGCACACCGCAATCTTCTCTCTTCTTGGTTAGCACATCGAGAGACTCTCTCATAAGTGGTGTCAAAAGAACAGCAACTTTCCTTCCCCTCTTTCCTGCAATTGTGATTCTCACAAAATGTTTGCAAAGTTTTTGCTCAAGTGTGGTAAGAGCCAAATTGGTATCTTTGCAGTTGTCTGACAAGTCCTTTGATAAGTATGCTGACAAAGGCATCCTGGATACCTCTCCTGCTCTCCGGCGATTGAAGAGAATAATTTGTGCTAGTGTCACTTTTGCAAGGTCTTTCCAGTTTATAGGAGATGACTCTTGATTCAGGGCACTCAACTGGTGTTGTTGTTTTTCTGATAAATAGCAGTGAAGGTGCTGAACATCCTCTGTGAATGGTAAGAGTTGAGGAGAATTCCATTTAGCCTGATCAAGTTGGGTTAGTGCCTGACTTGCGATATCAAACCGCCAACTTTCTTGGTACAGCTGTGCAAATTGCTCAGCATCCTGTACAGCTTGTTTGTCCCGAGATTTTAGTCCTTCAGACTTTACAAACATAGCAAAAGAATGTAAGCTGTGTCCGACTTTTCGTGCAAGTGACGGGTGTTGATATTGGCCTGTTTCTTCATTAAATCCTGCCAGGGATCTGGCAGCAGTCACAACTTGACTGTATTTCTCTGGTTTGATGAGGTCCTTGATGGTCTTGACTGGTGAAACTTTATTTGATTCCAGTAGAAATCTTCCAAGCTCTCTGAGCTTTTGTCTTATGTACTGATGTTGAGAAATGACTTTACTGTTCTTGTGAAATAATCTGTTACCATACAATAGGAGGTAGGGATCTTTCTTTACTGCAACAGCTACATTGTCCTGATTCATTTCACTTAGGAATTTCCAATATGCATCAGGGAAACCAGGTGGAGCAGGCTCTGCAAATGCACACAAAGCTTGGACTCTTGTTTTACCTGGTTTTGAAGAGTTTTCCTTAGGCTTAAAGTTGCAGACCTGAAAATGACGCCACATCACACGTTTTGTAAAAAGCCCAAAGCAGTAGACACAATGAGCAAATTCTTCTCCTTTAGCTTTATTTTTTGGTTGTTTCCAGGGAATGAGTTTGCCTTGACTTATTTCCATAACCTCTTTGTTATGTTGAAAGTTACCTTTATTCCTAATATAATCTAGCTGTATACGTCTTTCTTTTGAGTTTTTTGGAAAGCTTGTGGCTTTTATCACATCAATTTTGTCATTATGCCTACGGATCAAATGCCTTGACATCTTTTGAACTAGCTGTCCACAGTAAAAGCAGTAATGTTTCTTGTTGTAACTTCTTGAGCCGTCCTGCTTTTTTAAAACAGGATTAACAAAGATTGATGGCTGTTCTTCAAGAGTTGATGTTACATGTTCACTTGAATTCTGTCTGTCAGATGTTGGTTTTTGTGTACCTTCAAGATTAGCTTCAACGTTTGTCTTCTTGCTATACGTTCGTTTAATTCGTTTCTTTTTTCTATTACTTTTGTTTTCCATTCTAGCATCACTGTCTGTGCTTTGCTCCCTGGGACTCATAAATTCTTTGTCACTATCTGTACTTACGTCCTGTCTGCCATCTGTGGGCTTTTGTGTACTTTCCAGATTACCTTTGAGGCATTTTCTCTTTCTACCCTTTTGCTGGATCTTCTTGAAAGGCCTCTTGCTATGCGTTTGTCTGATTTGCTTCTTTCTTTTACTTTGAGATTCCATGCTAGCATCACTGTCTGTGCTTTCCTCCCTTGGATTTGGAATATATTCTTGGTCACTAGCTCCACTTGATTCATCTGATGATAAATCAATTGCTCTGGTCTTAAAAAGAAAAAAAAAGGCAAATGAAAATTAATCTTCAAATTTATTTTTCCATTAATGTGAAAGCTTGATCAAAAAATAACTGTCAAATGAGCGTTTAGATAATTAGTTAAATAGTTTTTTACACAAATACATCAATATACTTTACAAGAACAGAGTTACTTTTATAGATAGATTTTTACAGTGGTGGACAAAAATGTTGGCACCCCTCAGTTAAAGAAAGAAAGTCCACAATGTTCACTTAAATGACTTGAAACATTCAAAAGTAACAATAAATTAAAATGTATTGAAAATTAAATAATCAAAATCAGCCATTACTTTTGAGTTGTTGATTAACAGAATTATAAAAAAAAAAAAACTACTGAAATAGGGCTGGACAATAATTATGGTACCATAAAAGACTGAGAACTAATTGCCCAAGGGGTCATGATGAACTCAGGTATGTCCTTTAACTGACATCACAACTGTTTTCAAACCCATAATAAGTCAGTCTGCCTATTTAAAGGGAGACAAATAGTCACGTTGCTGTTTGGTGAAAAGGTGTGAACCACACTGAACATGGACAACAGAAAGCCAAGGAGAGAATTGTCCCAAGACATTAGAAACAAAATTATAGACAAACATCGTAAAGGTAAAGGCTATAAAACCATCTCTAAGCAGCTTGAAGTTCCTGTGACCACAGTGGCACATATTATTCAGAAGTTTAAGACCCACGGGACAGTAGCCAACCTCCCAGGACGGAAGAGGAAAATTGATGACAAATGGAGGAGACGGATAGTTGGAACTGTATCCAAAGAGCCCAAAACAACCTCCAAAGACATTAAAGGTGAACACCCAGATCAAGATACATCAGTGTCAGATCGCACTATTCGTTGTTGTTTGAGCCAGAGTGGACCTCATGGGGGACGACCAAGGAGGACACCACTGTTGAAAGGAAATCCTAAAAAAGCCAGACTGGAATTTGCAAAAATGCATGTTTACAAGCCACAAAGCTTCTGGGAAAATGTCCTTTTACATGATCAGAGAGACAGACTCAAAATGAAGCATTCAACCAAAAGAACACTGTCCCTACTGTGAAACATGGAGGAGGTTCAGTTCTGTTTTGGGCTGCTTTGCTGCATCTGCCACAGGGTGTCTTGAAGTTGTGAAGGTAAAATGTAATCTCCAGATGATCAAGGCATTCTGGATAGAAATGTGCTGCCTAGTGTCAGAAAGCTTGGTCTCAGTCGCAGGTCACGGGTCTTCCAACAGGACAACCATCCAAAACACACAGCCAAAACCCCCAAGAATGGCTCAGAGAAAAGCGTTGGACTATTCTGAAGTGGCCTTCTATGAGCCCAGATCTGAATCCCATTGAACATCTGTGGAAGGAGCTGAAACATGCCATTTGGAGAAGACACCCGTCAAACCTGAGACAACTGGAGCAGTTTGCTCATGAGGAGTGGGACAAAATACCTGTGTACAGGTGCAGAGGGCTCATTGACAAATACAGAAACCGTTTCATTGCAGTGATTGCTTCAAAAGGTTGTGCAACAAAATATTAAGTTATGGGTCCCATCATTTTTGTCCAGCCCTATTTCATTACTTGTTTTTTAAATAATTCTGTTAATCAACAACTCAAAAGTAATGGCTGATTTTGATTATTTAATTTTCAATAAATCTTAATTTATTGTTACTTTTGAATGTTTCAAGTCATTTAAGTGAACATTGTGGTCTTTCTTTAACTGAGGGGTACCAACTATTTTGTCCAACACTGTATATCATTATTTGCAGTATCTCATACAAGATCAATAACTCTTAAAAACATAATAATGTTCTGACCATTAAAAAATAACCAAGCAGATGCATCTAAGGACAGGTTGTTGGATCACTTAGGCCTTTGTCATTAAAGGGCCTATATCATGCTGTTTAGAATCCTTTCTGAGTAAACTATCCATATACATGATAAAATGTTCATTTTGGCACACTAAAGAACTTTTCTTTATGAAATACGAGTCATTTTTGCAAGCTTCTTTTTCTACTAGGAAATTATATGCCTCAATCTATGAGGCTCTGCCTTTTATGATGTCAACCTAGAGCCAGCCTTGGCAGTGAGCTATTGTTCTCTCTGCAGGTTAGGTGCATGAAGAACCACTTCTCAGAGTCGATGCTAAAATGAAAGCCGACCCTGCTAGCTCAGTGGAGAAAGCAGGAGGGTCTTAGCCTGGGGGCTGGGCTGGCAGTGCAAACTCTTCGCTGTTCTTTCATGTTTATACATATCATTGTGAGGACCTGCTCATTTTCGTGGATTGGGAGGGACTGGTACTCAGACAGCAGGGTTTTAAAGGAATGTTTAGAGATGCATTAACGGATACCACTTTGTGGATTTTGCATGATATAGACCCTCTAAAATATATTAAAAGTTGGTGTCAGCATGTTTAGAAGAAAGAACAAGTTCAATTTTGAAACCAAAAGCTCTAACAGAATTATTTATGACAAGCAAATTCCTCAGAGAAGTAGTTGAAAAGAAAATTCATGCTCACATGTTTGTAAGGTTTTCTCCTTGGTCTGTAAGAAAGGGAGGTTGATGGACCTGGGATTGCTGATGCGCTGTCTTCACTCGAATCAAAGAGGGCTTTTGTGAAATCTGGTATTACATCCATCTGTGAAATAAGTTTATAATGTGATTATTCTTCTGGCAAGTAAAAAAGATAAACAAAAAAACTACAAATGGTCATGACTTACAACAATGCTTTTTGTCCTTTTCAGTTTTGGGATGTTGTCAATTTCAGAGTCCACATGGGAATCTATGTCAGTGACAACAGTATCTGAATCTCCCAGAGGATAAACATGAGGATTTTTATGCTTTGAAAAAAAAAATGAACAGAAAAATAGTTAGCATCAATTCTGATCTTGAAAAATAAATACAGTTGTTGACATAGGTCAAAAACGATTTCAATGAACATAAAATGTGGTCAATTAAATGACAAACATTAAACTTGTTTAATAACTGCTCACTTTAAAATAAAGACTACATAAAGCAGGAATGTAAAAAAGCAAGTACTTGAAAAATTAAAGCTACATAAAATACATACAAATGTAGACTATTGTAAATATGTACATAATTAACATTAAGGGTGTTAGAAAAAATTTATTCGGAAATATATGTCAATAGTTCATTTGGCGAATACTTGAATCGATTCAAATTTCTGCCAGGGCAAGATTTATTTAATTATTTCTTTGTGTCCTTCTTGTTTTCCACTCCACCCTCCAACGCTAGTTGGCAGCAGAGAACACAGAGCCTCTTTGAGCAGCTCTACACACACAAAACAAGAGTAAGATCTCAGCTAGAGACAGGTTTTTTTGCTGTTGAGACATGAACTACTTAGTTTTTACTTAGGATGGGTACAAACTGAAACTCTGAGCCATGTTGCTGCCGGTAATATATAAAAATATGGATTACTGTGCTTTTTAGCAGAATCAGATAAGAACGAGTGTAGCACTGCAGCTGCACAGCGGCTAATGCACTTAGCATCGGCTAAAATGCTATTGGCAAAGTGAGACAAAGTCCTGCAGAACCTCACAGCAATAGATTCTAGTTGGCGACCTGGTCGATCAGAGTGATGTGTACAACCACTACAAAAAAGGCAACATCGTGGCGTTGACGGTTACTGTTTTACTTCTGTGTGTGTGAGAAAGCGTAGCTGCACCAGGGCAGTGCATACTGTACTAATATACTTAAACAAAGCACCTTTGCCACATTAGCGCTTCTTCTTTATCTTGTCATGGTGCTACCTCATCAATCAACTGGCAGTATAACTACTAACACAAATGACTACAACAGTATTGTCCACCTTACCTCTGTTGTTATCTCTTGAAGGGTAGAGACGTGACTTTCTGTCTGATCATGTAAAAGTTTCTGTGCCTCAGGTTTGCTGTCTCCAGCTTTGAGTGCTACCACCTACAAAAAAATGAAATAAAAACACAGAGATTAAGCACTTTATAGTTGCTTGACTTTACCTTAATAGACAAGTTTTGTAAGTACTTAATAATTAAGGCTAGATAAGAAGTCCAAGTACGTTTAATATGACAATATAGCATTTTTTAAAGAAATTGCATGCATTTGAAAAAGCGTTTTTGTGAAGAAACTCTGGAAAAAAGCTAAGAAAAATCTGTAAATCTAAGCAGACAATGAAAAGAAAGTTTGAAGAAGAGAATCCATGAAGTTCTAAGAAAGACATGTTAACTTTAGAGATAACACCAAGAAAAAAGATCATTAGCATGCGGGAGGGCCCCATCAAGAGCAGTTAGAAACTAGTGTGTGTAAAAGTCTGGCCTTTCCGGAAAAAGTTGGGGGGGGGGGGGGTCACAAAAGGACCCCGCAAAGTTCAAGTTTGTTATTTGTGTGTATGGCATCCATCTTACCTCTGTTGTTATCTCTTGAGGCACAGAGACGAGACTTTCTGTCTGATCAGATGCAGGTTGAATCCTTCTTTTTTTCTTTTTCATCCTTTGGTTTTTTTTCCCCATATCGGCTCTATCACAACAAATGTGAAATCATAAGTTTCAGCTGATCACACTCATGCCTAGTAAATTGATTTATTTTAGTTTTCTTTGACTAAAATCAATTTTATATGTTCAGGATGAGACTGTAAGAAAAAACACAAAATATGTAAAAAAAAAAAAAAAATAGCCCAAATGTGTATAGAAAAAATAGGGATGCATTAAAAAAATAATAAGCCTTAATTTCTTTTATACATGTTGGACTATGGGCATGGAAATAAAATTCAGTTCCATTAAGTACAAATTTAACACCTGTCCCATTGCTACCACAGGAAAATCCCTCATGAACATTTAATCCTCTGCTGCAGAGCCAAATATAACGCCATCAGCCGACATGCAGTAAAGCTAAAAAGAAGCTTCAGTTTTCATGGATTATCTTATTAAAACTTTCAGGTCTCAATCAATGATGATGCACTGCCATTTTAGCATTAATGCTAGCATTAGCGCTAGCATTAGCACCATGTGCTCATGTTGTAATGTTGTAACTACTGTATTTTCTTGATGTGAATGTTTTATTTCTTGCATTTGATACTGAGTGCATGTAGTTGTAATTACAAAAAAAAAACAAGAGACAGAATTAAAAAATATCAACACCCCACCAAAAAAAAAGAAGAAAAAAAAAACCTACCTGCTGCTTGGCTTGCTACCACAGCCTTTTCTCCAAGCACGAGGCCTATAAGGGATCCAAGAAGTGGGCGTGGTGTACATGTGATGACCTTATCATGTAAATGACTTCTCATTGGGTAGAATATACACACTTTCAGCATTTAGTTCTTGAGAGGCCCACCTGGCTCCATACACAAATATTGAAAGATCCACTCAAATGAAAATTCTTTTTTTTTTTTTAACATGTTCTTGTGGCAATGTTTTTCACAATAAAGGACACATTTAAAAGAATTCATTATTAAAAATAAGTTTGTAGTTTTTCCTATTTAGAATTGTGTTGGATCAGGAGCAGATCTAAACCAGATGCTTGAAAATGTTCAGACTCGTGACATAGCTACTGAAATGAATGTGCAAAAGTTTGCCATATCCTCTTCCACTGCCCCTGCCCTCTCTGAACCGCTCAGTATTAGATGTGCGAGAAAGCATTGACGTTGAACATTTGTGTTGTGGCAAATTGCAATTCTGGCTCATCCTGCGGCTCCGGAGCCACAGGTTGTTATTTCATCTCTGTGCTGCAGCTCTCTGTAGTTTTTATAAAATAACTATTATATTTTAAGATTTTTGTAGTGCCTTTATCACTGTTGGTATGTGCGAGCCGGCAGTAGGGAAGAGAGCAGCGTGAATGCGCGTAGCAGGACCAGAGACTGTTATGGGATGGAAAGTTCTTTTTAAAAGATAGTGGCAATCTCGTAGGGGACACACCAGCGCCCAAAAAAAAAAAAAGGTTTCTAGCCTAAACTAGATTAAAACCACCCATTTCCACGTAAAATTAATTCAATTTGCACTATTTGCACACAGGCACATAGGGCTCCAGGAACTGGATGGGTGGGTTATGCTGGCAGGGCTCACTGGGGGTGTTTCTCTCTGGGGTCGCGTCGGCGCCGCCCTCCATCCCGCTGATGGGGGGGTGGGGGGCAACCAGAAGATTGTGAGTGTGTGTGCGAGAGTGCATGGGTGGGACGGACCTGGGGGCTGGCTCGCCGGGATCCTCTGGGGCTCTCCCTCCCCATCACAGAGTGGGGAGGGCATTAGAGGGGGTATGAGACAAGGGTTTCGGATAATTTGGCGGGTAAGAAGGGTTGAAGAGGGTAAGGTTAGATGACAGAACCCATTAAGCATCTCTACCTGGTGCGTTCACGGAGCTTCAGAACATACGACTTCAATAGCCAGCCAGCCTAACGTAGTCCGCTATTATATATTCATGAGGGGGAAAAACCCGCCGAACAGACCCTAAAACCGCCCAAATTATGCCTACCTGCCGAAAGCCATTTTTACCCGCAAATTTAGAACCAAAACCGCCCAATCTGGCAACACTGGTTGCAAGTTGGGGGAAACAACTCGCAGCTGCAGAGGATATGAACAGGTAGAGAGGCGAGGGAGGGGCTGAGACTCATTGCTTATGATTCCAGACCCTGCAGCTACTGCTACTTCCTAATAAAAAATAGTTGTCATCCATAACGTTAATATTCTACATTGGGTTTACTGGATTTTATTAAAAGAGAGAGAACAACAAAAGGAGTCTCCTTCAAAGTGAATTTGTTTCAATCATCTTGCTCATCTTAAGTTTGGATGTTTGACAGATTTAAAAGGCCATTTAAGGTTGCGGAAATGGATATAAGATCAAAAGATCAGCGTCCAGTTTAGACAGAAGGAAAACACTCCAAGGATAAAAGAATGCAGGTGGTTCCAAAATTAAAACTTGCTAGGTGCCAAATCATGGCGCCGATGCAGCAGCATGGCAGCTAGTCAGCTGCTGTTTGGAATGGATGTAATGAATGGAAGTACGTAAAAAGGACATTTACCCCCAGAGACTTGTTTATTCAAGAACTGAACTTTTGGCTCTAAGGAAGACCGGTACTGGAGTAAAACATAACATTCCTCCTGAAGTAAAAAAGCGATACAAGGGCACCCGTGCTGGAGCAAAGCTAAAGGCGATAGCTAAAGCCAAACGGGAACATCGGCAGAAACACAAGCCACCTATTCCATCTGTGATCATGGGGAACGTTAATGCACTGTCCAACAAGTCCGATGAAGTCTTGATGAGGAGCCAAGAAAATCTACCGGGAGAGCTGCCTAATGATGCTAACGGAGACTTGGCTAACAGCTGACATACCGAATTGCATTGTGGATTTACCCAGCTTATCCACAGTGCATGTGGCCAGCATGGGGCAAGAGCAAAGGTGGTGGCCTCATATTGTACATAAACAATAGGTGGTGCAATCCCAGACACTTCACAGTAAAGACAAGAATCTGCTCTAAAGACTGTGAGTTGCAAGCCGTTAGCATCCAGCCTTACTACCTACATCAGGAGTTTACGCAGGTTCTGGCCCTCTGTGTTTACAACCCACCAGGAGCGCACATGGAAAAAAGCTCTGGAGACTGTGGTCACTTCAGTAACAGACCTTCAAACCCAACATCCTCAGGCAGATGTGGTGATATCAGGGGACTTTAATCATATAACTCTGGACTCATCACTGCCATCCATGTGTCAATACGTGGATTGTACTACACGCAGAAACAAGACAATTAGCTTTTGTATTGTATTAATGTCCAAAAACATTTTTTTTAGTTTCTTAATTAGATTTATTGTTCCTTTCAGACCAGCTGTAAAGGCAAACTGTCAAAAAACATAGCATACATTTTCCTTACTTTCCACTTGCTTGCAGCCTTATGTGTACTTCTAAACCAACTTTTAACCAAACTTTTTTAACACATTTACTTTTATAGCCAGATTTTTACATCACTATTTACAGTAACTCATACAAGATCAGTAATTCTTAAAGAAAATAATAAGTATAAAAAATATTAAAAAAAATAGTAAGAATAATATAAAAACCCAAGTATAATAATATTGTTTCTGTGCCTCAGGTCTGGTGTCTCCAGCTTTGAGTGCCACCACCTATAGGAAAGAAAAAGAAAATGGAAACAGAAATTAAGCACATTATAGTGACTGACTATAGTGACTATAGTGACTAACTATAGTGACTGACTATAGTGACCTGACTTTACCTTAATACAAAGGTTTTGGAAAAAGTTTATAATTAAGTCTGGATATGAAGTCCAAGGATGTATAATGTGACAATATAGCTTTTTATAACGAATTGTGTGCATTGAAAAGGATTTTTGGGAAAATACTTTTTTTGAGAAAATACTCTGAAAAATGTTTTCTTTTAAAACATTGCCAAGTTGCAGTATAACTACGAACACAAAAGACTACAAGTATTTTCCATCTTACCTCTGTTGTCATTTTTTGACGGGCCAAGACGTGACTTGATGTTTGATCAGGTGAAGGTTTCTTTGTCTCAGGTCTGGTGTCTCCAGGTTTGAGTGCCACCACCTATAGTAAAAAAAAATAAAAAATATAAAAAATAATGACAACAGAGATTAAGCACTTTATAGTTGCCTGACTTTACCTTAATAGACAAGTTTTTGTAAACACTTTATAATTAAGGCTAGATATGTAGTCCAGGAACATTAAATAGGACAATTTTTAGAAGGAATTGCGTGCATTGAAAAAGCGTTTTTATGAAAATACTCAGAAAAAGAGTTACGAAAAGTCTGTGAAACTAAACAGATCAAGAAGACACAGTTTTAAGAAGAGAATCTATGAAGTTCTAAGAAAGACATATTAACTTTAAAAAATTACACCAAGACAAAAGATAATTAGCAGACGGGAGGGCCCCATAAAGAGCAGCTAGAAACTTGTGTGTGTAAAAGTCAAGCCAGTCAGGAAAAAGTTGGGGGAAGGTTTGCACAAAAAGACCCCACAAAGTTCGGCTTTGTAATTTGTGTGTAAGGCATCAAGTGCAAAAATAAAGGAATTTAAATAAAAATACATGCAGTAACTGCAAAATACAAAACCTCTACTAAAGGTTACTTAAGTACAGTATTACTACACTAAATGAATGTCAGTCATTGCTAACTATGTCAACTCTTTTCTGTGAAAACATTGCCAAGTTGCAGTATAATTACTAGCACAAATGACTTCAACAAGTATTGTCCACCTTACCTCTGTTGTCATTTTTTGATGGGCCAAGACATGACTTGATGTATGATCAGGTGAAAGATCCTTTGCCCCAGTTCTGGTGTCTCCACTTTTGAGTGCCACCACCTACAGAACAAAAATGAAAACAAATATAAAGCACTTTTTAGTTGTTTGACTTTACCTTAATAGACAGGTTTTTGTAAACACTTTATAATTAAGGCTAGATAAATAGTCTAAGAACATTTAATAAGACAATATAGCATTTTTTAATGAATAGTGTGCATTGAAAAAGCGTTTCCATGAAAATACTCTGAAAAAGAGTTAAGAAAAGTCTGTGAAACCAAACAGATGATGAAGAGACAGTTTTAAGAAAATAATCCATGAAGTTCTAAGAAGACATGTTAACTTTAGAGATAACACCAATACAAAAGGTAATTAGCAGACGGGAGGGCCCCATAAAGAGCAGCTAGAAACTTGTGTGTGTAAAAGTCAAGCCAGTCAGGAAAAAATTGGGGGAAGGTTTGCACAAAAAGACCCCACAAAGTTCGACTTTGTAATTTGTGTGAAAGGCATCAAGTGCAAAAATAAAGGAATTTAAATAAAAATACATGCAGTAACTGCAAAATACAAAACCTCTACTAAAGGTTACTTAAGAACAGTATTATTACACTAAATTAATGTCAGTCATTGCTTAATATATCAACTCTTTTCTTTGAAAACATTGCTAAGTTGCAGCTACTAACACATACTGTCCATCTTACCTCTGTTGTCAACTCTTCAGGGGCCGAGACGTGACTTGATGTTTGATCAGGTTTTGTTTGAATCCTTGGTTTTTTCTTTCTCATCCTTTGTTTTTTTCTTTCCATTTTTGACTCTATCACAACAAATGTAAAGTCATAAGTTTTAGTTGATCAAACTTATGTATAAGCAAATTTATGTATTTAAATATCTTTAAATAAAATAAATATTATAATAGTGCATGCATAAAATTTGGTAATGTTCTGAACTATGCGCATGGAAATAAAGTCAGTTCCTTCAAGTACAAATTTAACACCTGTCCCAAAGCTACCACAGGAAAATCCCTCATGAACATTTAATCCTTTGCTGCAGAGCTGAATATGACACTATCAGCCAATATGCAGTTAGGCTAGAAAGAGCAGTGAGGGCTTCAGGCTTCATGGATTCTCTTTTTAAAACTTTCAGGTCTCAGTCATGATGTACTGCTATTTTAGCATTAGCGCTAGCATTAGCAACATGTGCTCAATGTTGACTACTGTATTTCCTTTATGTGAACGTTCTTCCATTTGATTCTGAGTGCATGTAGTTGTCATTGCACAAAAGGCAGAGATAGACTTAAGAAACATCAACACCCCACCAAAAAAAGAAAAAACCTACCTGTTGCTTTGCTTGCTACCAAGGCCCTTTCTCCAAGCTTAGGCAATCATGCCTGTAAGAGGTCCAAGAAGTGGGCATGGTGTACATGTGATGACTTAATCATGTAAATGAGTTCTCATTGGGTAGAATATACACATTTTCAGCATTTAGTTCTTGAGAGGTCCACCTGGCTCCCTATACAAATATTAAAAGATCCACACAAATGAAAATCTTGTTTTTGTGTTTTTAACATGTTCTTGTAGAAATGTTTTTCATAATAAAGGACACATAAAATAATACATGAATAAAAATAAGTTTGTACGTTTTTCCTAATTAAAATTGCGTTGGATCAGGAGCAGATCTAAACCAGATGATTTAAAATGCTCAGACTCGTGACATAGCTACTGAAATGACTGTGCCAAAGTCTCCCATATCCTCTTCTGCTGCCCCTGCCCTCCCCTATCCGAATAGGATTAGATGTGTGAGAAAGGATGGGCGTTGAACATTTGTGTTGTGGCAAATTGCAATTCTTGCTCAACCTGCGGCTCCGGAGCCACAGGTTGCTATTTCATCTCTGTGCTGCGGCTCTCTGTGGTTTTATAAAATAACTATTATGTTTTAAGATTGTTGTGGTGCCTTTATCACTGTTGGTATGTGCGAGTGGGCAGGAGGAGGAGAGGAGGGTGAATGCGCGGAGGGGGTGTGACTTCGGTTGTGGAAAAGAGACTGTAATGGGATGGAAAATTCTTCCAAAAAGACAGTCAGTGGTAATCTCGTTGTGGGAACACAAGCACCCAAAAAAATAAATAATAATAATTGACAGTCCCCAACCCCTGCAGTTTTCTACACTAAAACCACCCATTTCCACGTAAAATTAACTTCATTTGTGCTAGGGTACCCCTACTATCCTGTCACATTTCTGCTACGACAACTGTGTTTAGCCCTCTCTGTGTAGAGTACACTGGAGGAGCCCATGGGGGGTTGCAAGTGGGAAAACGACTCGCAGCTGCAGAGGACATGAACAAGTAGAGAGGCGGGGGAGGGGCTGAGACTCACTGCTTATGATTCAAGAACCTGCAACAAACCAACAGCTGGTTCCTAATAAAAAATAGTTGTCATCCATAAAATTCATATTCTATATTGGCTTTACTGGATTTTATGAAAAGAGAAAGAACAAAAAGAAGTCTGCATCATAGGGAATTTGTTTCCGTCACCTCTCTCATCTTAAGTCTGGATGTTTGAGAGATTTAAAAGTCTATTTTAGGTTTTGGAAAATGGACAAAAGATAAAAAGTTCAGTGTCCGGTTTAGAAAAGAAGAAAAACACTCCAAGGGTAAAGGAATGCATGCAGGGTCCAAAGTTAAAACTTGCTAGGCACCAAATACGTCCAAATTTACTGATGGAGGAGTAAAATTTGGAGCAACATTTGGCTAATGAAGGTTTACACTTAATTAGACCAGTCTTGTTAATTATTTTATTGATGTATTTCATCTAAGCTTCTCTGCCATTATCATATAATATAATGCTTCACATGCAATGAACACAATCATTTGTATTTTTTAAGTAAGTTTTATGCGACACTTAAGCACAAAAAACAGAAGAAAGAGATACTTCCGGTTTGGTGGATGCTGGCATGATTGTTGCCGCTGCTCACCGGTAACTCCTCGTCACCTAACTTTAATTTTCTGGATTTTTGGACTGCAAGTTTTGAGGCAAGATATCACGCTTGTTAAAGTGACACTTGGATTGTGTTGTCGTGCCCTGACACACAAAATAACAAACTTAATTCAAGTCCGACTGCCTCCTCCTAACCGTGGCCTCCTCCCCCTCTCGGAGCCCCCGTCTGACACTTCAGCGTCTGGCCTCCTACAACCACCTACAACCACCAGATATGTGGTCATCCAACCTGCTCATCTGGTCAGCTCTCACCTGGATTCTCCTCTGGCTCTCCCATCAACCAGTGGCTGGGATTATCCGGTATTCCTCATTTGAACTCCTTCGGCTTCGCCTCCACATCCCCGCTCCCCCGCCCCCGCTGAACACCTGCACGGATCCTCCGCTCCCACCGCGCCGGAGATACATTCACCGTGGTTCACGTCGGCACTTCAACAAGGACTCATCTGAACCTATCCGCTCCTTCTGGTCATCCACTCGTCGTCATCATCACAACACTGGACGCACTGTGGACCACAGCGTTCTGGCTAACCTGGTTAGAGCCACGGATGGTCCCGCCGCTCATCTCAACACCGCTTCAGTCAACTTCGGTCTCATTAACATCCGCTCACTTTCGAGCAAGAGTCATCTGATGCAGGACTTAATTTCTAACCGTAAGTTTGACTTTCTCTGTTTAACGGAAACCTGGCAGCATCCAAATGACTTCTCACAACTCAACGATTCCACCCCTCCCGGCTTTGTTTACATCTGCAAACCACGTTGCACGGGTCGCGGGGGAGGTCTCGCGATATTACACCACGAGAAGTGGAAAGTCCTGCCGGTTGAGATTCCGTCCTTCAGCTCCATGGAATGCATTGCCTGCATGCTTCCTGGCCCCACCCCAACTGTTCTGGCTGTTGTTTATCGCCCTCCCAAGACAAACTCTGACTTTTTGAATGAACTTGGAACTCTTCTCTCCCATCTCTCATCCCTCTCACCCAATGTTATAATGATGGGTGATTTTAATGTTCACTTTGATGACAGGCTTCTTCCGCTCACCAGAGACTTCAGCTCATGTTTAGACAGCCTTAACTTCACCCAGCACGTCAGTTCTCCTACCCACTCTAAAGGACATATCTTAGATTTAGTTTGCTGCTCTGGATTAACCCCAACTAACTGCTCTACTGATGAAATTCTTGTAACCGATCATTTTCTTGTGTCATTTAACATCTCCATCACTCTATCTGTCACTAAACCCTCCCGTCTCATGTCTTTTCGTAATGTTAAAAATATCAATGTGAACGCACTTTCCTCACTCATACGTGATATTCCGATCCCTAACACACCAAACCCTGATGAACTCGTCTCCTCCTACAACAACCTTCTTTCTGATTCTCTTAACCATCTCGCTCCTGTCAAAACTCGCCCTGTCTCCTTTTCCAAATCTGCCCCCTGGTTCACCCCTGAGCTCCGTCTCATGAAAGCCAAAGGTCGCCAGCTTGAGCGACTCTATAAAAGAACTGGCTTAACAATTCACAAAGAAATTTATAAATCACATATCACTCAGTATAAGGACCTGGTTTCTACCACAAAAACAAACTATTTTTCTGAACTCATCTCCACAAACAAAGGCAACTCAAAAACTCTCTTCTCTCTGATGAACACTATTTTCAACCCCCCTGACTCTCTCCCTCCCCATTTCTTTTCCATTGAAACCTGTAACTCCCTCATGTCGTTCTTTAACAAGAAAATTCAAGTCATCCATCAACAGCTTAGCTCTTCTCTCCTCCCTCCCATCCCTGAATCTTTCTCTCTCAATCACATGTTTTCCTCCTTTCAACTGCCTGACCACGAGGAAATTTCCTCTCTCATCCTTAAATCCAAACCGACCACCTGTTCTCTTGATCCCCTCCCAACATCTTTAGTTATAGCCTGCCTCCCATCTCTCCTTCCGCTCATTACTGCCATTATTCACTCCTCACTCTCATCTGGTACTGTCCCATCACTTTTTAAAACGGCAGCTGTTAAACCCATCCTGAAAAAACCCGGTTCAGATCCCAACGTATTCAATAATCTCCGTCCAATTTCCAACCTTCCCTTCATCTCCAAAATTCTAGAGAAAATAGTCGCCTCTCAACTCTATGATCATCTGAAACACAATAATCTTCTGGAACCTTTTCAGTCTGGCTTCCGCCCCTCCCACAGCACGGAGACTGCTTTGCTCAAGATCACCAATGATCTTCTCATTGCAGCTGATTCTGGCCTCCTCACCATCCTCATCCTCCTTGATCTGAGTGCAGCCTTTGATACCATCTCTCATTCCATCCTCCTCCAAAGGCTCTCCTCCCTTGGTATCACGTCCATCCCCCTCCGTTGGTTTCAATCCTACCTCTCTGACCGCACCCAATTCATTCATCTTAAATCATTTAAATCTCAGCCCTCCTCTGTCTCTTCTGGTGTCCCCCAAGGTTCTGTCCTTGGTCCTCTTCTTTTCATTACTTATCTTCTTCCCCTTGGCAATATCTTCCGTAAATTTAACGTTAACTTTCACTGTTTTGCGGATGACACCCAGCTCTATGTATCCAGTAAACCTGACTCCTCTCTTCCACCCTCCTCTCTCCACTCCTGTCTATCTGAAATAAAAAACTGGTTCACCTCCAACCTTCTCAAACTCAATAGCGATAAAACTGAGCTACTTCTAGTAGGTTCCAAATCCACCCTCTCCAAAGCCACAAGTCTAACTCTTTCCATTGATTCATCCTCTGTCTCCCCCTCCCCTCAGGTAAAGAGTCTGGGTGTCATCCTAGATAGCACCTTATCTTTTCAGTCCCACATCAATAACATTACTCGGTCAGCCCATTTCCATCTACGCAACATTAATCGTCTACGCCCCTCCCTCACTGTCCCCTCTGCTTCTATCCTGGTTCACAGTCTGGTCACTTCCCGTTTAGATTATTGTAATTCTCTCCTCTTTGGTCTCCCACAAAAAACCCTCAATAAGCTTCAACTGGTCCAGAACTCAGCTGCCCGCATCATCTCCAGAACCCCCTCCTTCAGTCACATCACTCCAGTTCTCCACCAGCTGCACTGGCTCCCCATAACCTCCAGGATCCAATTCAAACTCCTCCTGTTCACCTTTAAGGCCCTCCATAACCTGGCTCCTCCTTATCTCTCCAACCTCCTTCATATCAAAACCCCCTCTCGTTATCTTCAGTCCTCCTCCTCTGTTCAGCTCTCTGTCCCTCCGGCCCGACTTGTCACAATGGGAAGCAGAGCCTTCAGCTGCTCTGCTCCCAAACTCTGGAATTCCCTTCCTCCTGATCTCCGTAACATAGACTCTCTTCCTACTTTCAGATCTAAACTCAAAACCTATCTGTTCATTTCTGCCTTCCCATCCTGATTCACTTTTTATTTTTTTATTTTTTTCTACTATTTTTATTGTGCTTTTAATGTCTATTTTTAACCTTTGTTTTGTAAAGTGTCCTTGGGTTTCTTGAAAGGCGCTTTAAATAAAATGGATTATTATTATTATTATTAATATGTCCTCTAGTTTCCATTGTTCATTCATGAAGCCAACGGAAATTACTTTAATTTATTAATTCATAATTGGTGTCAAGGTGGTATTCAGCTCAAGAAAAAAAACAGAGAAATTTGTCAGTTTTTACCAAAAAACACCCAGCCTTCAGAAAGAAAACACAGACGGATGCGTGTTAAATGTAACTACAGACTATATGTTGATTGTGAATTCAACTATACAAGCATGTTTTATTTATGTTTAATAATACAGTAAAAAATATATATTTTTGTTTTGCCCAAGGTGTCAAACTAGCCAGGACTGCCTCTGAAGACAACACATTTTGAATGAAATTGAATGAGAAGTGAAAAGCGATTGAAATGTTTCAAAACCAGTTAAATTATGCCGTTCACTGGAAACACTGGGTTTTCCAAAGTTTGTTGTGGCTCCCTGTGTTATAATATATGTGGAAACTGATCAAAATGGCTCTTTGAGTGTTTAAGTTTGTAGACCCCTGCCTTAGACCCTCCTTCTCTTTAAGGAAACCTCCTGAAAAAAAAAACAGATTCCAGGAAAAAAAGAAGAAACCTCAGGGGTGTCCACATAAAGGAGGGATCCTCCCCAGGATGGTCAGATACCAGATGTCTTAGAGATGAATTAGCTTATCTAATTCTACAACTACATGTCTAAATAGTCCAGCAGATGGGTTTCATCCAGATGGGAGTTGGGGGACGGCTAGGGGCGTGAGACGAGCCAGAGGCGAGGTACGTGTTGAAATCAGGCGCACAACTGGAATCTGGAATCACTCAGAGTGGGAAAAGGGGGACAATGCATGAATCACACTGCACCAAACAGAGATATTGAAAACTGAATGATAAATAAATGATTGAGAATAGAGGAAAGAACCCCAGTGCACCATAGCTACCCCAGCTTCTAAATTCTAACAGCCTATTAACAACTATTACTGTTATTAAGTTGAATTCAAACATGTTCATAGTAACTTAAACATTCTCTGATTACTAGCTAGTCTGCCAATAAGCCTGTCAAAAAAAGGAATGTTCTGAGCCTATCTTTGAATGTAGAAACTGTTTCGGCCTCTCTTCCATAAGCTGGTAGTTTATCCCATAGGACAGGGGCTTGGTGGCTAAAGGCTTTGCCTCCAACTATGCTTAAACAAATACAAGGACCCACATGCAGTCCTGCGATGCTACTACTCAAGTAATTCCACCCAGAGCGGTTACATGCAGAGAATGTGGAATGAATGGATGCTTCTAAACCCACAATCAAGGATAACTGCCAACAACTGGTAGCCCAATGCTCTAACATCCACAATCGGCAACTCCTATCACAATTTGAGATTGAAGCGATACAATATAATACCACAGGAGAGCCAGAACAGCAGGTCATACAGGAGGCTATACCACACTCCCACCCTGAGCTTGGGTACACAGCCCCAACAACTACAGATATGCTGAGCGAGGCAGCAACTGGCCTGAAAGACAAGATCATGTCTAGAATGAACACTAGGCAACCCGATACCAGCTACAACAGTTAAGTGATGTACCACCTGAAAGTCTCCTGGAAACTGAATGAAACATTGAGGGCAATTCCTACCACAACCATCACAGAAAACAATGAACTGGTTTACACTTTTGCAGCAGTGATCCTTGAGATGCTTGGCTATAAGAGCAACCATGGGAGAAAATAACAATACCCACCATGGAAGCAACGGTTAGAGGCCAAAATCAAGGCAACTCAGAAGGATGTGAGTAAGCTGACAGAGGCTCAAAGAGGTACAATAAGAAAGCAAGTACCTAAGAGATACAGCCAGAAGCCCTTCCTGAAGAACTGGAAACTGCCAAAACAAGGCTCCTAGCCTTGAGCAGCCGCCTAAAGAGGTACACAAGAAACAATGAAGCCAGACGAATAAACAGGCTGTTCACAACTCAGCGAAAGTGTGCGCTCAGTGGCAGGGTCAAAACAGCCAAGCAGACCCATCAAGGCTGGAAACTGAACAGTACTGGAAAAGTATACGGGAGAAAGAGGCAGCACATAATAGCAATGCCCAATGGCTGGTCTCTCTGAGAAATTAACATAGCAACCTCCCTGAACAGAATCCGGTATCCATCACAGTGGCAGATATCCAAGGAAGAGTCTCAGGTATGAAGAACTGGATAGCACCGGGCCCTGTCATTATACATGCCTACTGGCTAAAGAAACTCACCGCACTCCACAAGCGCCTACCAGCACAAATGAACAAGCCGTATATTTTTTTATCACTCAAGGTCAGGTCAGGACAAATGAACCAGCTGCTAAGAGATGGGACTCACCCCGAATGGCTAACGGAAGGGTGAACAATCCTGATCCAGAAGGATCCCTCTAAGGGTGCAGTCCCATCCAACTACCGCCCAATAACCTGTCTGTCCACAACATGGAAGCTCATGTCAGGCATCATTGCAACCAAGATAAATGGGCACATGGATCAATACATGAGCAACACACAGAAGGGCATTGGCAGAGACTCTAGAAGAGCCAAACACCAACTCCTGGTTGACAGAACAGTCGCTCAATACTGCAGGTCATGAAACACCAACCTGTGCACAGCCTAGATTGATTACAAGAAAGCTTATGACTCAATGCCACACACGTGGATCACTGAATGGTTGGAGCTGTACAACATCAACAGGACTCTAAGAGCCTTCATAAGAAACTCAATTAAGCTGTGGAAAACCACCCTTGAAGCCAATGGGAAGCCACTTGCACAAGTGTCCATCAAATGTTGGATATACCAAAATGATGCTCTTTCCCCACTTCTGTTCTGCATAGGTCTGAACCCCCTCAGCCAAATAATCAACAAGACTGGCTATGGATACCGACTCAGAAACGGGGCGAACATCAGTCACCTCCTCTACATGGATGATATCAAGCTTTATGCTTGACTCCCCGATCCACACCACCAGGATCTTCAGTACTGACATTGGGATGTCATTCGGGCTTGAGAAATGCAACCGGATGGTGACAAAGAGAGACAAGGTAGTCCACACAGGAACAAGCCCTGAGCACCAGAGCGATAGAGACTCAGATCTACCATACCAGACAAGACCCAAGGTGTAGGCTGTGCAAAGAGGCGCCTGAAACAATCCAGCACACAACTGCAGGGTGTAAGATGCTGGCAGGTAAAGCATACATGGAGCGCCATAATCAAGTGGCTGGAATATTATACAGGAACATGTGTGCAGAATATGAACTGGAAATCCCAAGGTCAAAACAATGGGAAACACCTCCGAAGGTGGTGGAGAATGAGTGGGCAAAGATTCTGTGGGACTTCCAGATCCAGACTGATAGGATGGTAATGGCGAACCAACCAGACATTGTAGTGGTGGACAAAGAACAGAGGAAAGCCGTTGTGGTGGATGTGGCAGTGCCAAGCGATTGGAACATCAGGAAGAAGGAACATGAGAAACTGGAGAAATACCAGGGTTTCAAAAAGGAACTGGAGAAAGCATGGAAGGTGACAGTGGTAATTGGAGCACTTGGAGCAGTAACCCCCAAGCTGGAGGAGTGGCTGCAACAGATACCTGAAAAGACCTCAGGCCTCTCAGTCCAGAGAAGTGCAATGCTAGGAACAGCTTAGATACTGCAGGACCCTCAAACTCCTGGGCCTCTGGTAGATGACCCGAGCTTGGAGGAGAAATCACCCACGGATAATCAATTTCAATATTTCATTTCAAAATAGTTATTTAAGGAATTGTCTGTGGTGAGACTGTCTTTTGTGAAAATTGTCTGTATAACAATTGGAAAAACTTGAAAATAGTTGATTAAGAGAAAGTTTAAAGCTAGAACACAGTAAGTTTTAATGAAGACAATTTAACCTTAGAGTTAAAACTAAAACAAAAGACAATTAGCATATGGAAGGATCCTATAAAGACTTGTTTGAAATCAACAGTCCTTGCATAAATAACAATGATTGAACCATATAGTTGTTACCTAGAAGGACTTTTGTTTGGTATTTTCATTCCTTGTGGGAAGCAATAGTCTTCAGGAACTCTTTCCCTTTGGTTTTCTCAGTACATTTTTGCTTTTGCTTCTTCTGAATGTATGATAAAAAAAAATGGACAGATTAAGGACATTTTAAATGTTTGGACATTTGAAATAGACATTTTCCTAACTTAATATTTGCAGTTATTTACTCACCTTTTCGCTTTGAATTACCAAAGTTAGATTCTATTTCAGCTCCAGTCTCTATTCCTTTAACACTAGAACGCCCGTAGGGCAGCCATTTGGCTTTTCTACCTACAATGTCCAAGGGACAGCCAAGTGGCTGGATTAGTTAAAATTTACATGCCCAAAGAGCAGCCTTCAACATAGTTTGCACATGAACAGCACAGCCATTAGGTTGTTCTTTTGGCATGCAAAAAGGAGAAGCCAAGTGGCTGCGCAAGTTTTCACTATTTCCCCTCACCTCTGTCACTTCTAGTAAGAGGTCACCACAGTTTGGTTTTTCTTTTTGGCTGAGATTTATCGTTCATGCACAAGAGACACTTCTTTACCGACATAATACTGAAATGTTCAAGCAAAGAAATAATGTGGTCAAAGTCATATCTTCAACCCACTACTTGTCTGCGCATACTTGGTAATGCCCCAAAATCTCCTTTCTGCATTTGCCACATGGTATACTTGTAGCAATCAGCAAAGCGCACTCTGGCATTATTGTTCTTGTACTGACTATTCAACTGGCATATTACCTGTTTCCCTTTGCCAGGTATGGGAGCTTGTCACCAAACACGGTATTCCTTTTTCGCCTTCTCATGTCCTGCATGTACCTGTGCAAGGTTTTTTACTGATTCTGGAAGCTCCCAGTGAATTTTGCCTGGGTTGAAAGTTTGATGCAGTTGGCAACAACAAACCCACAAACATTGGAGATTGCAGGAAACCTGTCAGTCCCAACTTGTTCCATGCGCGTGCCCTTGACATCAAAGTGTAAATGCCGCATGATTTCTTTGAAGTGGTTTCTGACCATGGTTTTTATAGATCAGTGGATTTCCCATTTTCGCCAACCATCTTGCATCTTGCGTTTTGCATGGATGGAAGTTTTATCCCCCCCTCACAAGGAGGATGGCAATGAACCCCAATAGTTCAGGGAGTGCCATGAACCAGCTGTCATCTCCTGTCTGACGTTCATGCTGAACAACACAGTCCCGAATAGTCTGAAGCATGTTCAGAGTGAGGAAACACAGGAAACTCTGTAAGCGAGTCGACACTACTTCTGACCAAAGCAGTTGGCTCTTCCTCAGCAGTGTAACATTCAATTGTGCTGTGATGGAGAGGCCTCCCAACCTTTTCTGAATGCCACATCGTGGCATATTTTGCTTTTTCTGTTGGCACAGTGTGTCTCCTCTCTGTCGTCCTCTCTTTTCTGATGGCAATGAAATATCCTCAACTGTGATCTGATTTCTGAGATCTAAGCAATGAAAACCTTCAGCAATGTAAAGATATATGTTGTTTCACTTGTTTATTTTAATTTTTTGTGTTGAATTCTAGTTGAAACTATAAATTCCAAAACATGTCAAATAGGCCTCCTTTGCCTTCCCAATCCAAGAAACATGTGGTTAAAATAAATGACTAAATTTCTCGTAGGTGTGTATGTGAGTGTGTCGGGTTATTCATCTATGTGGCCCTGCAATGGACTGGTGACCCATCCAGGGTGTACCCCTCCCCAGTTGCTTGTGACTAGCTGGGATGTGCTCCAGCAGACCCCTGTGATCCTGACCAGGATGAGCAGGCACAGAAAATAAATGGATAGACAACTGCTAGAATCAGCAAATGAGAACAAGATGTTCATGAAATCTTATCAAAAGAAATATCAGTCTGAGTCCAGCTGAAGGACTATCTCTTCTCTCTCAGAGTCAAATGGGTTGACTTGCTCCAGGATAATTTTCAATGTCTGCTCAGGGTAGTAAAATTAAGGCATCTTGGTTTTTCAGTTGACAAACTGGGAGTCAAAGTTTGTCAGAGCTTGGAGGCTCTTTTGAAGCAGAAAAACCTCCCCCACCCTGATCTGAGTAAAGAATGTGGTTAGCTAGGGCATGTCTTCATCCAGATGATCAGGTAGTTGGTGCTGCATTTACAAATGAAAGGTGGCTAATTGAAGGCTGTTGAATTAGTCATTTCGAGCCACCCAGCCATTTGGCTGTGTTCTGGACGCTGCAGGGGGAGTGAAAAATCCTGGGCGTTCTAGTGTTAACTGCAAATAAGTGCAAATGTGTTTTTTTTGCAACAATTATTTGTATAGTGTGGTTTGGTGATTCTTGATGATCATTCACTAATTTCTAAAGGGAGATTAAAATAAAGAGGAATCCACCTATTTTATATTCCTTTTTATTACACTTTTTGAATATACAACACGAAGATAAAAACAAATCTTAAAAACTCCATATTTATTTTGCACTTACCAAAAGGAAATTGCACTTCATCACTAGGGTTTATCCTAGGATTTTGTTGTTGCCCCTTTTGGATCTGTTACAGCTAATGGGAAAACGCTTAATTTGACATCAGCTAACATTGTAAGGCAATGTATTTATTTAAGCATCTCAAAGTGTCATTATCAACTTTAGAATAGCGCAAGCTTAAGCTCATGATAAAACAAAAACATATATATTGTGCTATTTATAAAGACCTATCATGCTATCAATACTTAATGCATTCTTTTTGTGTTCCTTTTGACTTTACACTCAGTCTAGAAATAAAGATATGATTCGTCAAGGTGGCAAGCTTTTTTTTTTATCATTTTAGCAATAGCACTGACAAGATTAATTTATTTATTAGTTGTCTTTCATTTTTACATTTTTAACTTACATATGCTACAAAATTAATCTGCAGCGAATTGAATTAATTTTCAGTGATAAGCAGTGGAGATTAATGTAATTAGGTCACTAGTTTCTTATCAATTCTTGTCATTTCAAATACTTTATATCTTGTTTAAACTTTTTTCAAACATAACACAACATGCTTTGATCTTCTTTAAAAAAAAAAAAAAGGTAACAAAGCAGTTTTAGGGGCCCAGCCATGATAGATAGCCTACCTAGCATTAGCATTAGTAATATGTGCTGTTTACTTCTGTATTTAATTCATAAAGATTTTCCCCCCCCATTTTTTACTGCATGTAGCTGTCATTGCAAACAAAGTCAAAAGAGATAAAAAGCACACTAACTTGTAAAATTTAAGTCAAAAGAACCCTACCTGTTGCTTCCAAAACTCTTGCATCAACCATCAGGTTGTCCTTTAAAAGGCCTTTAAAAAGATCCAGGAAGTGGGCGTGGTCGAAGTATGATGACACAAAAATGCAAACATTTCCTCATAGGCTAATGGGATACACACTTCCGGGAGTGTGTATCCTCTGCAATACCGGGTCTGTGACAGTAGGGGGCGCTACATTAAAAAAATTTCACACACATTTTTTACCCACATTTTCAATTTTTGTCACTTCATGGGGCAACCCCTAAAAACGAAACAGGGGCATCAGGGGGCCCTCCCAAGCCTGTTAAATAGCTCAAACTTTGTGGGGTCCACGATTTTGGGCCCCACGAGGACGTTGGGCCCCACACTGTTGGTGGGCCCCATGTGATTGGACCCTACAAAGTAATAAATGTAAGAGCACACACACACACACACACACACACACACACACACACACACACACACACACACACACNACAAGACAGGAAACCTTTCAAAATAAAACAGGAAACAGAACTAAACCATGACAGAACAAGACAGGAAGCAAAAACCAAAACAAAAGAAACTCAAACCATGACAGTTTGTTTGTTTGGGCCCATTAAATCCAATTGTTTTTTTTCCCTCCAAAATCTCTAAATTGGTCATCCTTTTTAGAGATGAGGACAATGGATGCACAAAACTAAAACATCGGTGAAAGCAGCCTTGAAAATAGGGCTCCAGAATACAATGGGGGTATTGTTGTTTAAGGAAAAGAATAACTGAACATATTCCAGTTAGAATTCCAGGACAAAAACCTGAAAAGGAGCGTTTTTATATTTTTCATTAAGGTTTGTGATTATATATTATGGGGTTATATGATTTTTGTTCAAAATGGTGCAGATTTGTGACTTCTAATACTACGCCTTATTCTTTCTTTGGAGTTATCATGTATTCTGTTTCTAAATATTGTTCTCATGTTTTACATGTGATTAAATACATATAAAACAAAAAACCTGCTGCTCTGTTGGTCATTGCCAAATTATTGTTCACACTCGGCACATTTCAAACGTAGGAAACCCATTTCCCAACTCTTCTTTAATTCCAGGATGGTAGCCAAATTGGGGGATTGTCCGGGTAGATTATTTGGACCGGTTAAATGCCTTCATGTCCACAGATTTTTAAAATAGCAAGTAGGAAAGAGTATCCATATTAGGTGTAACACTACATACATAAAAGTGTTTGTGTTTATAGTCCTTATTCCAACGATCGGTGTCAACCATGCCAAAGAAAATTTCTGATTCATTACGAGGGTCCCATGACTGATGCAAAACTTTTAGCAATTTTCCAGGCTTGGTCCTCATTATAAGCCTATAAGATCTATCTAAGCATGTGACCATGGATGTCTGAAGTTAAAAAACGCATAAAAAACACATCCTTTTAAAACTCACTTTTTTGTGTTTTTAATGTTTTTGTGGTAGTTTTCTAAAACAGGAGGATGATTATAAAGAAACTTGAGATTATCACTATTTCTGAGGATTTCTTTATTCATCATAATGAATCAGGAAGAATAAAATGTCAAATCAAAAAGATCCTATTTGGGTTGCATTGCCCTCCACCCCCCTATGTGCTGGTACCCACATAAATCTAACGTTTATTTTCAATTTTTCCAACCTGAACAAACTCATAAATTTCATTTAATATATCCGATCTGCTATCAGAATAGTAAGTCTTTAGAGACATCAAAGCTGACAATGAGTCTGAACAAATTAGACCATCTCCAATTCTATTCTGTTCTAACCAGTAAAAACTATATGATATTGCCAGCATTTTAACTGCAAAACCTGAAAGATCCTTTGACGTCTTAATTCCGACATATTTGCCCAATGTAGGGATACAGAAAGAAAAAACAGTTCTCATTGTTTCTGGGTCTTTAGATCCATCTGTATATATTGGAATAAATGAAGCATGGACTGTGTCTAACCTGTCTGCTGTTATCTCATCCCAGTCTCCCTTCCCTTTAATACCCTCCATTGTCCTGTGGAGATACAAATCCAATTGTACGGTTGGAAAAACCCAGAAAGGAGTGGTCGGGTACAAAAACGTCATCAATATGTCATTTATGTGAATAAGTCCAGCAGATGATTTTATTATGAGACATGTTCAGTTCACATTTACAGATTACTTGTTTTAATTCAATTTAACTTTAAAAATGGTGATTTTTTTGTGTCATGCTTTAATTATGTAACCATCCAGCTTTAGATTGTGTAGAAAAGCTAACGGTGTTCCACAGAGTGAAAGTTTGTGTAAAATAAATCCCAGTAATCTTTTTATTATGATTTTGCCCATTTTAGCCAGATTTCTTTCTCAACTAAATATTTAAAAACTGTTTGGATTGATGGCTCTGACCTAGAGAATAAATTTGTATATTGAGGAGTGCAGTATGTGAACAAATAGCACAAGGTGTGTGTAGATGAAGTTTGTAAAGACACCAAAAATTAAAATAAGAAACACTGACAGGAAACAGGAAAAATAAGGAATACAAATTGTTGAGTCCAGTTCAGTGTTCTGGTTTTTCCGAAGCTTTTGTTGTTCTAATTCTCTTTTTAGTTATTTTACTCTTTGTTGTTTGAGGTAACTCGCCATCATGTAATGTCAGGTTTAAACAGGAAAAACCTGACCTGACCTAGAAAGACATAAAATGTCACAATAAGACAAGTCAAAATCATATAATCTATAACTATACATCTAAATAATATTTTATTAAAACAAAAAGCTGTTGATTCCAATTCAAATCGGGTTTTAACTCAAATTGGTGACATTTTTTTAACAATAAAGTTCACCATCAAGTATCTATACTTAAAATGCAAATACACATAAACAGAAGAAATGTGTTTTCGTACTTCCATGAGAAACATTCATTGTCCATGGTGAAAATGAACATGCATTTGTCGCATGGCCACCGCACCTTAAATATAGCATAAAATGAGAGAGCTGACTGCTACACGCTAACATAGATAACCACCAACTATTGATGAAGTGATTGAGTGGTGGAAAATTCTGAATTTGAAGACAGTGTTTTTCCAAATCACCCACTTGGAGGGTTAATTGTAATGGTTGGAAGAACATAGGAGTAGGTGAAGGATTTGCATTTGGCACAAAACAGACATATTCACCAAATATGGGATTGTTCTTGACTTAAAAAAAAGAAATTTGAAGTGACTATACTAAAGCTCTTGCCTCACGGCAGGAAGGCCCCCCAGTTTAGGTCCCGGCTGGGGGACCTGAACCAGCACATCAATGGGGAACCTTTCTGTTTGCATGTTTTCCCCACGCATGTCTGGGTTTTCTCCAGCTTCCTCCCACTGTCCAAAAACATGCTTCATAGGTTAATTGGTCTCTTTATTGTCCCTAGGTGTAAAGTGAAAGTGCATGGGTGTGTGATTGTGGCCCTGTGACAGACTAGTGGGTGGGATAGGCTCCAGGAGCCCCGTGACCCCAAAGGGAACAAACGGATTTTGAAGATGAATGAATGATTATTATTCAATGGCTTTTATGTAAATATGGTAGTTTTCTGAGAATACGTCCACAACCGTTCCTCCACATGGAGTAAAACTAAAGAGCAGTGGTAACATTGTTTTATTATTTATTGGATCCCCGTTAGCTGTGCTTAGCAGACAGGTACTCTTTCTGGGGTCCTTCATTTGAAGCACAACACACAACAAAATTCATAAAAAAAACATTAATGCCATTTTATGATCACCCAAAAAGTACATAATGAAAACACATGAAGTTCACATGTTAAATATCATTCAAATAAAATGCTTTAAATCAATCACAGTCAAAATTTATATCTCATATAATTTCTACTCAGACATACACCTCATTTAAATTGTGTTGCTCAAAAATGTGACCTCAGTTGTTTTTTAAAAACATAATTTGAATGTTTTCCATTAAAACTACTGGTGAAGACTTCAAAGCTGTTTTTGCCCTAAAACAAATGTTTGTTTAATCCTTGTGTTATCTTAGATGACCCCACCCTTGCCTTGACGTGTTTTCTCCCTACCATGACAAAGGTGGAAAGATTTCATGTAATCCATAGACACCAGTGAAGATCACAAATCGTTGAGCACTGTCTAGTGGGTCTAGATGACCCAACTCCCAATGTTAAAGTGCCTAGGATAGCACAAGGGTTACAGACGTCAGACCTTACCACCTGAAGACGACCTTGACGAAGGCTGAAGGTATTTCGGCAAAACATGTCAGTACGTTTGACAAAAAAAACTTTGTCTGATAAAAAAAGAATTTAAGTACTCGTAAAACCTCTGAGTTTAAATGTATTTGTGCTCATAAATAAGATCTTACAGCTGAAAATCTTCTTTAAGAGGCTGACTAAAAGTGATATGAGAATTTGAGCAAATATGTGACAAACGGGAGGGAATATCTGTTGGAAAAATGTATTTAAGTTATCTCATATTTGCTTTTATGCATTACCTAGCTATATAATGTTTTCCATTAAAACTACTAGTAAAGAGTTCAAAGCGGTTTTTGCCCTAAATCCAATGTTTGTTTAACCCTTGTGCTATCTTATATGACCCCACCCTTACTTTGACGTGTTCTCCCCACCATGACAAAGGTGGATAAAGGTGGAAAGATTTCATGTAATCCATGGACACCAGTGAAGATCACAAATCATTGATGAAAAAAGGTTCAGAGCACTGTCTAGTGGCCTAGTGCCTAGGATAACACAAGGGTAAGGAATATCTGTCCAGCTCTTGGAATCTGAAAACTGGAAACAGTTTCCAGCATTTCTGGTTGCACAACATTTCTCTAGATTTCTCTTAAACTAAATAAACTTTGGATTCTGCAACTTCAATGCTTTCTAAGTGGAATTGTCTAAGTAAAGATGTTCTGTCCTGACCTTTAAACCATCTCAGATCAGGATGCAGCAGCCAACATTGTCTGGAAGTAACTTAGTTGTGCTATGACTAAACTTCTGAAAACTGGTTTGGCCAAGTCAGCAAACAGATAACATCTACATCCTCTGATGAAAAACATAGTTCCACCCATTTACCAAGACTCTGATCGGTCCTCACCAAGACAGTTGATCATCATTTAGTGTTTATTTTGCAGACATATTAGTAAAGCTCATGATAGTATTGTATAGAGATTCTAAGAAGAACAGACTAGTTAAAACTTCAGTTATTACCTACATTCTCTGAAATAAATTGAATAAGTATTAAACATGTAGCCTTTAGTTTTCTGATCGTATTTGATAAATCACAACTGTTGAGTTAGGAAGCAAAGAAAAGGGTCTCTGAACAAAACCGGAGCAGGTTCGGGGCTACCAACTACCTTATCTGTCTGAGTTAGAGAGCTGATCAGCGCCCCATCGATCATGGATTGCGTGATCCTGATCAGTCTCAGAGAAGGTGAGACAGACACATAAGCCGATTGCACAATTTCCTTTCTGACATCAAAGGCCACCTATCAGAGTACAACACACAAACAGTGAACAACATAAGAGTTACTTGCCTCAACAGCTTTCTCACTCACGATACAGGACTTCACATTTCCCAGTAGTCTTAGTGGCCATGGGTGGGGTTAACCCCTGGTCACCACAATATACTTTTGAATGGGGGGAGGAAACTAGAATGCCGCATAAAAAGATTCAAAGCCTGGTTTTGAACCTTCTTTAATGTGAAGCAAGAGTGCTAACCACTACACGACCGTGCAGCCCATAATTTTATATGTCATTTTAATCTACTGTATGCTGAATGTATTTCAAATACGTTATTAAAAAGAAGTATGTACTCCAGTAAATAAGAAAAACAGAAACTTTTACTAGTACCACTTGGTTTTAACCTTTGAAAATGTAAAGGAGGTGTCGGTTCAAACCCATCTAAGGCTCATTATGTGACAAAGACATTCAATCAAAGCACAGTTTATGGAATTACCAGAAAAAATATAAAACACGGAACTCCCAATGTGAAGTAGGAGGACAACCCAAGCAGAGAAACGTGCAGAACAAAATCAAAACATGGAGAATGAGAGATTCTGGTAGAAAGCATAGAGGTTAGATGATGGCACTTGATCTGAAGGAGAGTCCTCACAGTCTGCAAAGGTGGAGAGAACCCCCCCCCCCCCACCCATATTGCTGTGATGGTGTGGAATGCTCTCTGCTTTTGGGAATCCCGCTCCTTTTCCCGCCTCTTTTCCCTGGGCCTGGGCGAATCAGAGCACAGAGAACGCTAAAGTTGCAGAAGATTATCACCATGATGGAAAAAGCCGAAAAGCATAGTATCAAGATAACAACATTTGTCCTTCAAAAGCTTACTTCTAAAGTGGATGGTCAAAGCTGAGCAGCCAAACAGCGGTTGATGCTGATGTTTCTGATCATGCCCCAAGGCCGTCTTTAATCTGCAGGTAGAATATGGGATGAACAACAGCCAGGTACCAAATCCACACATGTCAATAGTGGAGAAATGATCTCTCCATACATACGATAGAGAAAAAAACAGCTCTCCCAAAATAATAATAATACTGAATTGTTGCAGAGGTATCTCCTAAATAGGCAGCAGATCAACCCGGGGCCACAAGACAGCTCCATAGCAGCAAGGTTGAAGGTAATGATGTCAGAGTGGTGCACAGATTTGAAGGAGCGCTGCTGCCGCCATCTTTGGAAGGCCAGGTAGACAATAAAGGTGCAGGGAGGGATGATGAGGACTGCTTTCACCACAAAACTAAAGTTGATGCGGAGTCTCGCTTCATATGTGGAGCAGACAAAGTCTGAGGGACGATCATAGTGGGAGGAGTTGTTAACGGACATGTCTACTGCTTATAGTGGGAACCTAAAAGAGGAAAACAATAGAAAAAAAAATCTGCTATTTTAAAAGGTTACAGGATAAACTAAAGATTGGCTGAGACTAAAACACATCTTTTCGTTTCTGGGGTTTAAGACAAAAGTGGAAAAATTTGCAGTTCCTTGAATGATCTTTGCAGACCGTTTTTGTCCCTGAGGTTTTTCCTTCTCCTCCTTAGGTGCAATCAAGCCAATGGTACTACTTTAATTTTTGCCCTTGGTATTTCCTCTGCCACATGAATTATTTGTGGTTTTCCTGTTGCTTCCAGCCTGTGACCAACTTCAGGTTCACGCTACTGACCAACCATTCCATGTTTCCTAGAGTGTCTGCCTCAAGACTGGTAGGTCATGGGTTCAAATCCTCAGCAGTGTCATACTTGGGACCACATTTAATGGACCCAATCCTGGTGTCTGTCACCCCCAGTATCCCTGCTCCCATCCGTCAAACCTGTCCCTGTTCGCGCTTGGAGTCCTTCTTTGGAACCCTGACCTGATTATTTGCGAGCGTTACCACGCTGGGATGTTCTCGTCCTCTTACAGACCAGAAAAACATTGGCCTTGATGTCCACTTCAGCACCTGAAGTGAAGCCAATAGCTTTCCTGTGTATCCTCTGTGATTTAGTCCTAGCCCATGTTGTGGATCAATCTTTATATCTTAAATATTATTTCTGTCCACAATTAGGTTAAGTCAAATTAAAGCTAAGTTCTATCACATGAATGTGTGAAATGTTTTCCCATTTTGACCATTCCAGGAACCATTTGTTAGTTTACCCCCAGTTCAACCCTTTTATGCAAAGTGTCAAACAGGCGGGGCATTAGGTCCAATTTTTAGTCTTTGGTGTGACTCAGCTGTGGATTTTTAACCTACAACCCACCAGTCTATGTCTAGGATGGACATTCTACCATTTAGTTTTCCATATTTCTACCTGGCTTAGTCTTAATAAAATTGTTGGTTTCTATGTCCAATTTATTTTTGGTGGATTCTACCTGCAACATTACCAGACAGACTTCTTTGTTCTTTTCTTGGAGGACCACATTTCGTTCTGTAGCCGTCTTCAGGAGATACACAGAGTAAACAGTGAAGACCATGTTGTCCTCCACTGCTCCTCACCACAGTGTCTCTGGGTTTATTCAGAATCACTGAGTAAAGGTGGTTTGGGCTTGATCCCTCTTAATGTTTGCGTGTTGACTTTTGTTTAGGTTTCTTCCTACATCAGTAACACTTAGATGCTTCTGTCACTAAAATAGTGTCTTAACACCAGAGCTAACACAGGCAACAACTACACAACTCGCCCTTTGACCTACTGGCACTCCTTGACCGTTTTCACGTTTCATTTCGGCTTTGAACTGATAGACTACACCTTAGGGCCGTATCACACAGCCACTATGTACATTTTGCGCATGTTGCATAGATGAAAATTGTTCATATATGAATATACGTGTCAAGTGAGAAAAGTTGTGGTCTTTACATAAAAATGTAAATGTATCAGGAATGAACCACATAAAAACCAAGGATTGAGTACAAATGAACCAGGCAGAAAAAACGCAAACCTGCATTTCTTGACTTTCATTCAGAACCCTGAATCACATTGAGTCAGTACCATGGTCAGCGCCCTCAGCGGCCCCTTGCAATACTTTTGGATTCCCCTGTCAGCACTGGAGCTAAAGCCTCGGTAATAAAAGAGTTAATACATTAAAAGCAGTCAAATTAGATAATAGAGATTATATTAACTAAAAATATTCTGGTTGTTAAAAAGGTAAACATATGTTGGATGTAAACAAACTCCTAAGCTGCCCAAATAAATGCTAAACTTGTAAATAAATAAATAAATAAACAGCAAAGTTAAAGGGCAAAATAACAACATTTAGATTTAAAAACCCAACATGTTACATAATTAGACTATTACACTGACTGTTTAAGCTTTATGGTGATCATCACTTATTTAGGGACCACATTATAAACTTTAAAACATTTGAAAAACATTTTGAATAAATCTATTAAGAAATATCTCCTGAATGTGATAAACTCACCTCCTTAGAGTTTGTTCTCAGACCTGTGAACTTCTGTGGACCCTGAGCCTCCGGTCCTCCTCCTGCACGGCTGATGGCATTTATAAGCACTACACGTGTGTTTGTATGTTTGATAGAATCGGTCTGAACAATTTCCTAATCAAATGTATTCAAAAGCATGAATCAAACCGCTGAAAAACAGACTGCTCCTTGTACCTGGTGAAAAAAAAATCTATTTTTTCCAGAACGAGCCTGACCTCATTCAAATGAGTGGTGGGTTAGTTATTTGGTGGGTTTTGTTTTCTACTGACAGCTTAATGACGGATGGGAGCAACGTCACACCTTTTCATTATTATTACTTGTAGTTTATTTAACCTCATTCAAAGTACTACAAAACAAATAATCCGAGGAGTTATGTCTGAGTAAAAAAGTGAGTAAAAACTTTAAACACTTTAAACACCCGAGTGATGCCAAATGTTGGCATGTCAGTTTTTCTTCAGCCGTTTGAGTTGGGCTCTTGATGAAAGAAACCTAAAGAAATTCTATAATTTCCTTTTCCAGCTTCTCTTTAATTACAAAAAAGTAATTTCTAAGCCACATAGAATATTTTAATCTCTACTTTTTGTCCAGGTTTGTAGGTCTTACTCTCACTTGGACATGTACACAACCGTACTTAAGCAAACAGACACACTCTCAAATCTCAAAATTCATTATTTAAAACGCAAAGTGAACATTTGATATGTAACTGATGTGTTGCCCTAACATACTTGATTCCACCTGTGTTTCATGAAGCTTAATACACATCGATGTGTTACCATAGTGAAGCGTCAGTCTATTTTGTTATCTATTCCGTTATTAGGATTTGTATTTCAAGATAAGATGTCCCTTCAGAAACCCAAACAGGTGTATGTTACAGTATTACGTGTTTCAAATTAAATTAAGGAGATACATTTGGGTTGCTTTTGGCTGCACGGTGGCGCAGTGGTTAGCGTTCTTGCCTCACAGCAAGAAGGCCCCCGGTTCAAGTCCCGGCTGGGGGATATGAAAAACACATCAATGGGGGACCTTTCTGTGTGAAGTTTACATGTTCTTCCTGTGCATATTTGGGTTTTCTCCGGGATCACCGGCTTCCTCCCACCGTCCAAAAACATGCTTCATAGGTTAATTGGCAACTCTAAATTGTCCCTAGGTGTAAGTGTGAGAGTGAATGGATGTGTGATTGAGGATATTCTACCCTGCGACAGACTGGCGACCAGTCCAGGGCATCCCTTGCCTACGCCCAAGTGGCCGGGATAGGCTCCGGCAACCCAGTGACCCCGAAAGGGAATAAACGGTCAAGAAGATGAATGAATGACATTGTCTTGTTTTCTCTATGAATCAGAGTACAAACTTTGAGTTTGAGTCCAAACAATCAGTCAGTTCTTGGTTCCCATCTAATTAAAAGAAAGTAGATTTGCGGTCCTCGTGGAGCATTTTTTATGCGAAGAAATTTTATAACCGGTTGATTGATATAACCCCAATACACGTCTAAGACCTTAGAGGTGTTCTTTTACTGCAACCATCACCGTCAGCCTCTGCTAAAGCAGCCAAATGACAGTCTTCCAGCTCTGTGTAGATACAGCAGAGGCGACACCAGGCTGGTGGGCATGTTGAACCAGCTTAGACTGGCAAACACCACACACCTGTTGTCTTCAGGGAGCACGAAAGACCGAGTTAGACCAACAGCAATGAGAACCCCGATGAACCACAACCACAGCATGCTGGATATGACTGTGATGGTGTGGAAAGCTCTCTTCTTTAGCTGGTCGACCCGCTCCTTCTCCCCGCCCTCCTCCGCCGGACCTGAACGAATCAGAGCGCAGAGAACAGAGAAGCTGCAGAACATTATAATCATGATGGTAAATGCCAGAAAGCAGAACAAGTTGATGCCGAAGTAGACGCCGCTCAAGTCAAAAGATGTCCACATTGCTCCAAAACAGAGCAGCCAAATGCAGGTGATGCCAGTGTTTCTGATCTTGATCCCACGGGAGTTTTTCAGCCCCAGGTAGGTGATGGGGTGAACAACGGCCAGGTACCAGTCCAAACTGGTCAAGGTGTGGAAAAATGCCTCCCCATAGCAAGCAAATAACAAAACATATATTCCAACATGTTTCATTTTCCACATGTTGAATATTGTGCCACAAAGGTGGATTGCAAACCCAAAGCCCCAGATGAACTCCATTGCAACAAGGTGATAGGTGAAGATGTCGGAATAGCTCATTGTTTTAAATGTTCGCTGACCTCTCCATCGATGGTGACCCACGTACAAAACAAAGGTGCAAAGAGGGAGGAGGAGAAAGGTTTTGGCACCGGACATGCAGTTTATCATGAGGTCTCTCATCGTAGAGTTAAAGCAGTAGGCCTCAGAGATGTTTGTTGACATGTCTGCAAGGTGAACAGTAGACCTGAAGACCAGTACACCTAGAAAGTACAAAAAAAGAATATTGATTAAAGATTGAGTTTGGAAATCCAAATGTATAATTTATCACTCTGTTATTTAAGTCTATTTATATACTTAACCATTTAAAACACGTAATTGGTGACATCACATGGGTTGGAACATACTGCTGTTTGGGTTTCTGAAAAAAATGTCCAAGAAGGCACATTTCATCTTGAAAGACAAATCATAATAACGGAATAGATAACAATAATAGACTGACGTTTCACTATTGTAACACACTGGGTTTTTAGCTTCAGGAAACACAGGAGGAATCTAGTATATTAACGCAACACATAAACAATCATTTAGATAACCATAAAGAACATGCTAAAAATAAAGTAAACTAAACTCTCTACATCACTGAGAATCACTAAAGTTCTTTGAATTCTTCATACTCTGTTTCGCACCGAGCTGACCATCACAATGGCGCTGCTTCTTCTTCTGCATTGCTATCAGTAGGAAATAGTTACACACACCTATGATGCCCTCTAGCAGGTGTTGCCATTTCTTTGTTCTTTTAACTGGTAGGAGCTGAAAGCCTCTTGTGTTGGACATATTTTACTGTTACAACAGGGGGTTATGAATCTTCTGACACACAAGGTGTATATTTGAAAAAACACGTACACAAAATCATCTCATAGAAGAGAATAAACAAATTCTCCTCCTGGCCAGCCTGAGAGCCCCCAGATAGGAAGCTGACAAAGCTCATCGGTTTAACGGCTAAAAGAGTTTCTGAAATAAAAACTAAAAGGGAAATGTCGACTAATTACTAAAGTCTGTAATCTTATCTATCAGTTACATGTCAATTGTTCACTTTGCATATTAAATAAAGAATTTTGAGAATTGAAGGTGTCCGTTTGCTTTTGTGGCTGTGTACATGTCCAAGTCAGAGTAAGACCTACAAACCTGGACAAAAGGTAGACTTTAAAATATTCTGTGTGTCTTAGAAATGACGCATTGTCCTTAAGGAAAAGCTAGGAAAGGAGACCAGTAGGTTGTATTCATTAAGACCCTAACTAAAATGGACGAAGAAAGACTCACATTTGGCATCACTTGGAGGTTTAGAGTGGAGTTTTTACTCCCTTTTTCACTCAGACATAACTACAGGGATGATTTGTTATGGAGTACTTTGAATCAGGTTAAATACCAGCAATAATGATGAAAAGGTGTGACTTTTCTCCAATCCATCATTAAGCTGTCAGTGGAAAAAAACAAAAAAATACCAACTAAATACTCATTTGTTCTTTTCACATTATTAAATCAAGTGAATCAAATCTTGTAACCATAAAATCGAAAACTGGAATGTTGCGTTGTACTGAAAGACACTGACCTCGTTAAAGTGTTTTGTTTTTCCTCTGGAGAAATTTCATGAACTCCGACAGTTTCCACTTCAACAGTGCTTTGATGTTTCAGTCTCCGCAACTTTGTTAATGAAGTTTTGATATGAGTCGCTGACTTCTTTGCATGAAACAAATGCAGGAAGTCACATGACTTCTTGTGTATGTAGATCTTACATTTGATCTACCTCTGACTTTTTGGAGTCATTATAAATTTTAGTTATAATATAATTTATTATATAAATCAAATGATTGTAACTTTACTTCAGAAGCCAAAATATAGTTTTCATTTCACGTCCATCTATAAAATACATGAAAAAGTCATCCTTTGATGTACCACATGGTTTTCTGACACGAGCCATTTCTCATTTCCACCGTCCATGAAATATGACATTCAAACGATCCTTTCATATAGATGGATGGTTATTCAAAAGAGGCAGACAGTGAGCGCATGCAGCGAATGCACAGCCATGCTGCCAAACCTAAAGCCATAGTTCCAACTGTCCTTACAGCTGCGTGAGGGTGTTAAATGGTCAAATCCGTGCAGGGCAAGGAGTTGTAAGGGGAAATATCAATGTCATAGACCACTCTGTGGGCCGGTAGATGCGAGAATGTTGTACAAATTTTGATTTCTTTGAGCCCCGAAATCCTTCAGACTGTGCAGGGAGTTTGGAAGTGTTGTTCATTTGATAAGTATACACGGTCCTATCACAACCTTTGCAGGTCTGCCTATTTTTCACCCGCAGACAACCGGTCTCTAGCTATAAGACCGACTGTGACTAGTGCTACGTACACAGGCTCATGTGATGCATGTTTAAGAAAACACATTTATGATCTTGTGTTCACTCTGGACTGCCACTACCCAATATCAGCGCATTAACTAATAGCCGGATGAGTCGTGATGCGAAATGTCAAAGCAGGGCAAATCTGGTGAATCTTGTTCTAGGGTTTGTCTTTTAAAGCTCTATTCCAATAAGCGGAAGACTTGGTGAAGTATAATTCCGGCCAGTAACAAACAAATATTAATCATGATTTCATCCATGATCAATTTTCAAATGGTTGGCACTTTCATGTTTCGAAAAGGACGCTACCCATACGCAACTAGCAGATCAAACGAAGCATAATGTTTTACTAATGACTACAGTGGGGCATAAGGACACCATATAAGGGCTTTACCCGTACGTCATAAGTATGTGTAACTTTCATTTCCCTTATTTATTTATTTTATTTTATTTAAGCTTTATTTAATAGGGACAGTGCACATTAATGAACATCTACCAAACAATAATAGGCGTAAACATGCTGGATTATAGCAATGATGCTAATTTGCATCCATAGTCCCTAGGCAGGAAATATAAAATAGGACAAAACAAAAGACAGAATCACAGATACAATAAGAACACAAGAAGGTGGTACATTATGAGAGTTAAAAGTCAGTGGCTACAGGACTGGTTTGCTTTCAGCCACTGCTTGAGCTGTGTTTTGAAGGTCTGTAATGTTTGACACTCCCTGATGTACAGTGGAAGACTGTTCCAGAGTTTACTGGCCTTTACAGAGAGAGCGTTTTGTCCAAAGGCTGTTTTTCTGTATGGAACCTCACAGTCCCCCCGAGACGAGGCCCTAGTCCTGAGAGCACAGTGAGCCCTTTTTTAAAAAAAAGTCAGACGTGGGAGGCGGAGCAAGTCCATGTAACACCTTGTACATCAAACAAGCAAATTTAAAATGTATAAAATTCTCAAAGCTTAACAACTTGTACTTTTTCAAGATATTACAGACATGGAATGACATTGGTTTTCTATATAAGACCTTAAGGGATTTTTTGTAAAGTGATTCTATGGTTTTGCTCGTATTTACACCCGCCAAGGACCAACATGTAATACAGTATTCAATATGTGATAGAATCATTGAATGCAGAAACATTCTAGCAGCTCCAAGTGTTATGAATTTTCGTATTTGTTTAAAATTATTCAAATTGAATTTTACTGTATTCGATATTTTTTTAATATGGCTCTTAAAGCTTAGAGTTGAATCAAGAGTCACACCAAGATACTTAAATTTAGAGACAATTTCCAGTTCCTGTCCTTCCAAAAATATACCTGAATGCTTGATGTCCAATGGTTGCTTAGTGAACATCATACAAACATTTTTATATGTATTTAACAATAAGCAAGATTTAGAAAGCCATTCATTTATAGGAACCAGAGCTGAGGTAAGAACAGAGGCTGGTTCTTGAATATTTTTTGCGCTAGTGAAGATGACAGCATCATCAGCATACATTTGAAATTCAACATTACCACATGTGTTTGGCAGATCATTAATATACATAGAAAACAATAAAGGCCCAAGTATTGATCCCTGTGGTAGATCACAGGGACATCTAAGAGAATTGATTTGACACTGTTAATACAAACACACTGTTTTCTGAGTTCTAGATATGATTTTATCCACTGAATTGCATCCATAGAAAGATTAAAGTATGTTAATTTAGACAAAAGAATCTCATGATTCACTGTGTCAAATGCCTTTTTTAGATCGAGAAATACAGCGCCGACGCAAGGATTAGAATCCAACATGCGTTTGATCTTTTCTATGAATAGACAGTTTGCCACCTCTGTTGAATGATGTTCACGAAAACCAAATTGCATTGGATGTAAAAGAGAATGGCCTTTATTTAAATGCTTACATGCAATGCTTACAAATGCTTCACTATTCATTTACAACATCGAAGACAATAGTACTTTCCATTTATCATGATATTCCATGAAATGGCCGTACAAGTCACAAGGGAACTGCAAGGCACACCTGTACTCCCATTAGTTTGGGACTGCGACCTTGCATGGGGCCAGAAAACCCAAAAACCCACAGCACCTGTACTAAGAAATCCAACCCTTTGGTTGGGGAGCACTACCGCTGACCACAGCCAAACACACTAGATACATGGCTTCACATCAAAACATCATTTATTACTGTTTAAAATCCATAAATAACATCATGAACTACAGACTGGGTTTAGATTTGGTAAAAGTCACAAACACAACAAGGTATTAAACATACAGACTTTAACTACAGACATTTTCTCTGCCTCACTGCACACTAATCAGATAGTTACCTCTCCTAAGGTTTATCCTACTGCTTCCAAGATAATGTCATTTTTTCTGTATTCTAACAGTAAGGACAAAAAAAACCTTGAACAGAAAATGTATGTATAATTAAAAACAAATGTTGCCCAAAGAATACAGTTATCCACAGTTAGCAGTTTAGACGAAATCTTTCAAACATACGGTTTGTTACTATTGTACATGAAAAGAAGTATTTATTACTGCGAGACTGCTGATTGAACTAAAAATAAGCAAAAACACTAAACTAGTTTTAGACATTGTTGTATACATTATTCTGTCCCCCAGATGTACCTGCACTGAAGGACCAGATTGTTTTCCCAATTCCTTTCCCTAATGTACATTTGAGCAAACATTTCACTCCTGCATTATACTCAAAAACTTTGCATGTTCTTGGTACCCAGTGAAAATATTTTGGGCGTGGTGAACCACCCCTCTACCCCAAAATGATGACATCACAGCAGGAAGAGCTGTCAAAAAAAATTAATGGGACCAAAAATATATCCTAAAATCCACTAATGAAATCAAAACACACTTGTCAGAGATATCCAAGGCAGTTTTATTATGGGATGGCCACAGGACATTCGGCTTTGCAGCCATCTTGTGGCAAAACGTAAAATTTGCGGATTTTTGATCTTTCTCACAGCATGAAAAAAGAAAACTTTTGAGCAATCTTCACAAAATTTGATGCACAAAGTCGATTCTACAACCACGACCAAAGTTACATTGGAAAAAGGCCGCCATCTTGAAAAACACCTTAAGCACCTTGTACAAATTTAACCCCTCAGGGGTTTGGATGTATTTTCCTCCCAACTCCTGGAGCATCAACAGGAAGCTGCTTGGGGAAAAATGTTTGTTTTAAAGTTTACAGATTTTTAAAAGTGGCAAGCTCACAAAAGTGCCATTCCCCTGTTGCTTTTACTGTTTTTTTTGTTTTGTTTTTACTGAAATGTTGTGAAAATTGAACACATGAAGCCTGCTGGTGGGCCGGTGTTTCTTTTTCTAGATAGTCTTGCCTTACTCATGGCTGATAAGCTGGTTCAGAACATGCCAGAGCAAGGTATGTTGGAAAACATGCAGGGATGCGGACCTCAGTGGCCACCTCTGTTCTAAAAGTTACAATGACCTGTCCGTCACCCACAGACAACCAAAAAGAAAATGGTTGTTATGGAGATTAAACCAACAGAAAGCCGCAATTTTGAAGAAAGTACCTTTTTTTCATGAACATGTCAAGTGCAGCCTGACCAGGGTGGCAGAGGCAGAAGAGGAACAGTGAACCACTGAATGGCAAGAAGCGGCTGCTCAGCCAGTGAAGGTACGGGCCTCTGAGGGTCACACAATGCAGCTCATGGCTTCAGTTGTCTTTGAATCACTTTCATCTTAAGTTCAGCCTTTTTAGGCTGATTAGATCTACTATCTGAGATGCTTCTGCAGCGCAGTTTTCCTGCTCTCCAAAGAAACATCAGAGGGGCCGCCACGCTGGAGGGCAGGTTAAAGAAGCCCATCATTAGCATAACATTGATAGCTTTGTATAAGCTTATAATTTTTGCCTGTAAAATAATATTGGATGTAAGCATCCCCGCGAACCAAAGCCAGAACATGAATGTTATCACAGCGATGGTGAGGAAAGCTCTCTGCTTTGACTGGTCAACCCCGCCTCCCTCCCCTGGCCGTGAGCGAATGAGAACACAGACGGCTGAGATGCTGCAGAACATGGTGAGGATGATGCAGATGCTAAAAAGGCTGAACATGGTGATGCTGTAGTACAGAGAGGATATTTCCTCAGATAATACAAAGAAGTTTCTGACAATGAGCCCAAAGGAGGTCAGCCAGGTGCAGGCGATGCTCAGGTTTCGTATCCGGGACCCCCGGGCGTTACGCACTTGCATGTAGGTGATGGGGTGAACAACAGCCAAGTACCACTCCACACAGATGAGGACATTGAACAGCATCTCTCCGTAGAAGGCGACATATGTAAACACTCCTACCACTTTCAGAAACACAACATTAAAGATTAAACCAAAGACACTGCAGAGATAAGCAAAGAACCAGAACAGCTCCATGACTGCAAGGTTGTAGGTCAGAATGTCTGAAGGGCTGGCAGACTGGAAAGAGCGCTGGGGACGCCATCGGAGGAAACCCAGGTAGAGAACCCAGATGCTGAGAGGCAGGAGAAGGATGGCTCTGATAATGCTGACAGCATTGAAGATGTTGGAACTCAGAAGGTCTGGATCAGAACCAGAGACGGAGGAGGAGTTCACCGATGAATTTACCGCATCCATTGCTGACCTAAATAACAAACAACAGATATCAGGATGAAGAGAGAAAGTGGCTGTATTTTGTTCTTGGCAAAAAAAAACAATTAAAAAAAGGAAAGACAGTAAATCTTGGAAAATGTTTTGACCAGAAGCGTTCAGACCTTCTGCTGAAGTGGCTTTCTTGACCGTCTACCACCTCACCCTTAAAAGAGCATGAATGATCTGTTGGGCGTCCCAATGAGCTGCTGAATGGAGAGGATGACTGCCGTATCAGGGACATACCTGACCAGAGGGTGGAACAGAATGAAACCACACCTGTGTTAGATTTGAATGGTTGTCAATGGTTGCCAGGTTTCTTAAAGCCCTTTAAGTGTGAAGTTTGTCCTCTTTTGGGAGCTGTTGATATTTGTTTTTTCAAACTGTAGACACAGAAACAAACCTGTGGAACATAAAACTCACCACTGCTGATATTGGAGGGGTTTAAAGTTTCCTCAGATCAGGAAGTAACCCAGTCTTTGTCTTTTGACTATCATGTAGGCAGCCACGGTTCATCACAACAATGCCAAGTTGGTACCAACACCAACGTGTACGGAACTACAGGTACCATGTTTAAAAAAGTGTATTTCAGGGCTTCATCTGTTGTTGTGTTCTTCATTTTGATGTTTAATTCTGGTGCTTCGTTTTAGTGCTATGTTAATCACTTGGATTTGCTTATGTGGGTGGGCTCATGTGAGAATGGGTGAGGCCATTAGAGTGGGCGGAGCTTAACAATGCCAAAGACAAAGTGAGTACATGTTTGTCAGTACTTCACAGCCAAAGATTTGAATTCAGCGACCTGATGGATCAGAGTGATGCGTACAACAGTCTAAAAGGCCGTTGTCATGGCGATGAGCGGCTAAATAGGTTTTAGCAAAAAGTTAGAAGCAGCCCTGCAGTGCAGAATGTCATTAAAAAAAAGCAAATAAAACATCTAAGGCACATTGAAGCCCTCTCCTGCTTCATCACACTTTAATGTTTCTGGAAAAAATGAAATTGTTTTCTCATCGTTCAAGAACCATTCAGGAACTGGAATTGTTTCAGAAGTCCCAGTCTGACACCAGATTATTCCTAAATGTTACCCATCCCTTACCAATATTTACATTTACACCACTGATCTTTTTAAACGTCTTTAGATTCACACATTTTACTCAGCTGCTCCATTTTATTTTGTGTTATTTTATTTTTGTTGGATTTGTCCCACTATCCAGTGGCTTGAAGAGCCTCTTAAGCAAAAAGGCTTTAAGGGGAACTTTCACAGCTTCCAAACACAAGAAACCAGCCTTTGAGGAGGGGGGGGGGGTAAAACTTTTGGTTTATACTCGATTCTGATTGGCTGCTGGGTATGCGTTAAAACCTGATAACCGCACGGTGAAAAAAGAAGTTCCGGTCACATATCAATGCGCTAGAATAAACTTAAAACATACGTTAAAAGACGTTATTTCACAGTTTACAACAACACAGCAAAAGACATGAGTGATTTCATTGTTTCTTTTGACTTGTTCGGTGAATTTGATAATTTTGATGACTGGGATGCAGCCACAGAGAAAGAGAGACAAGAACATCAAAAGAGGGAGAGGAGACACAAGGAAGTGTCACCGGAAGAATTGAACTTTTTGGAAGATGACAAGGATGAGGTAAACACAAAGAAAATCACGAAATGGGCAGTTAATATATTTTGAGAATTCCTGGCTCAAAAAAACATGGATATTAACTTTGAAAACTGCACTGCCACCACTCTCAATGAGAGTCTGCGGCTTTTTTATGCGTCTGTTCAGTCCACTAAGGAAGGAGGAGAGTACAGTGTTGCCAGTCTGAGTAGCTTGAGAGCCAGCATCAATCGCCACCTAAGAGACGTCAACATCATCAGCGACACCGTGTTCAAGAGCAGCAATGCGGTTTTTAAGGCAATAATGAAGTGCTACAGAAAGAGTGGGAAAGACACCAGCTCCCACCATCCTCGTATTCCTGAGTCGGACCTGGAGAAAATCAGATGCTCATCTGCGCTGTCTCCCGACACGCCCCTCGGCCTCGTCAGAAAGGTGTGGTTTGACATCCAGCTGTGTTTGGCTCGACGTGGGAGGGAGGGGTGCCGTGAGCTGAATATGGCATCTTTCAGCATCCACAGAGACGCGGAATACCTCAGCCTATCACATAATCCGGACACTAAAAACCACAAAACTCCAAACGACCCACACAAGCAAAGCCTGAGAGGTTTTATGTTTGCAAGACCCGGGGATCCTCTGTGCCCAATACAAAGTTTCAAGAAATACATCTCTAAATGTCCCCCAGATGCAAAATCTTTTTATCTGCATCCGAAGCGCTCCGTCACTGCAGCAGCTGAGGTTTGGTACTCCAGGGAACCGATGGGTGTCAACTACCTGGGAGCAATGCTAAAAAAAAAGGAGTGAAGAGGTCTGTGCATCTACATAGCCCTGTTTTGTCAAACCTCTCTTCCTCTTTTGTAAATTGCCTGCATGTTTATGATTGTTTTTTTTAAGGTGGGTCTGTCGCAGATTTACACAAACCACAGCCTGCGGAGCACGGCTGTGGGTCGACTCTCAGACGCCGGTCTGGAATCACACCAGATCATGTCTGTGACGGGGCCCCGCTGTGAAAGCAGCCTGCAGGCTTACTGGGCTCCGTCACTCCAGGAGAGGAGAGAATGGAGCAACATTTTGTCGTCCCGCAACGTCGCCACAAGCAGTGGTCAGGGTCCACAAAAACTAAATATCGGTCCATCGAACAGACATATGATGGACATGCCAGTATCTCTGTCAAATTTTACGATTAATTGCAATGTTGAATTTAATTTTAAATAAATAATTCTGTCTTCCTAAAGCCGACTTTTTTGTTCGGTTCAAAGTTAACAGGCTCGATGTAAAATAACTTATTAATTAATAAAACCGTTTTTGTTGTTGTTGTTGACAGTTAATGTTCAGCTGTATTGTTAGAGATTTCTTATAATAAAATCTTGGAAGCTACTTGTGAATTTGTTTCTTTAACACGCTTTGCTTCATCATCTGGACAATAACTAGCGGTAAGGTGCACAATGACGCTTTGATTATTTTATCATGACGATCACCATATGATCCTACATTTTTCCGCTACAGTGCAGGCTCTGCACCTGAACTTGTAGTCATGACAACGCGCAGCAACACAAAAAAAATAGTCCGCTTTTTGTGAAAAAGTGATCTAAACTGAACAAAAAACAAGAATAAAGTACTAAAACTGATTGAAAAATATTTTTTTTTGTAAATGACCATGGTATAAGCGGGTTAATGGCCTTCGAAGTGTGCGGTTACTACTTTTTAACGCACTTCGCGTCGGACGGTTCAGGCTTCCACGGCGTGCGTTAAAAAGTAGTAACCGCACACTTCGTCGGTCATTAACCCTTATGTAATAGAGCCCACTAAGTCCTGCCAGAAAGCCTGTGGGAATCCTGAGTCCACTTCAACTTAACAGATCAAATTATGTCCTGAGAAATCGTCTACTGCCAGAAGAAGAAAGTCTGTTTCCAACCAAAGCAGCCCAGGTATCCAAATAAACACCAGTGCACTTGTTTAGAGAATTCTAGTTAACAGATGATCAGGTTGAAGTGTATTTCCCTTAGACCTTTTGGGAACATCAATAGTTGACAGAACAATCGTACCATCTCAAAGACCAGAGGAGGAATAAAAAGTACTCACCTCTTTTCTGATCCGTCTCAGAGCTCAGGTTGAGAAATGCAAATGTTCAGCTCAGATGTGGATTATGATGGACTCAGCGTGTTTACGTGCTCCAGGCTGCACTGCCTTTTTGCATAACTATCACTTTGAATTTTGATAACTTTTCAATCAATCCATGAACCTGTTTGAAAGCTCTTTGAACTCATACATCTATAAAAAATGGTTTATATGAATGTTGATGTCAAATATGGCATCATTTTAGAGAAGATTTCTACTTTGTTGAAATACTTACAGATACAAATGTTTGACAATAGTTTTTGTCTTTTTATTTGTAAATGATTCCATTTTATTGATCAGACCTCAGTCCCATTCTAACATCGCTGACATCAGCACTTTTCCTTACTGGACCCCATTCTGGAGGTGTTGGTATGGACGCCTTTTTAAACCGCTGCATTTGTAGTTTATTACTTTCTTGTATTCAACGAGGTATTTTCTTTATGTCTTATTTCTGGTGTTGACATTTGGAGCTGAAGTCCTTAATGAAATGTAATAAAAAGCAGTATTCCTGAGCTTCATCACACCATGGTCAGCCCACACTGGTGGGAAAGCGTTATCCTTGATTTCCATAATGGAAAAAGTCATCCAGGGCGTGTCAGAGTGACGGCCGTGCTACCACAGCAGCACTGTGCACTTGGAAGAGCGGCAGTAAAGACAGGAGAACAAAGACTGTCAAGAAGTGAAACTTGTAAACGGTAGGTACGTTTGAATGTTTCAGTAAATTAAAAATTAGACTTTGAAGTTCAGATTTTTTCATATCTTGATGTGGTGAAGATCACAAAGACTAAAACAGAGGTCAAATGAGGATAATTTATTGTCAGTGAGTTAATGTCAGTGGGTTAAACTATAATTTGATGATTTTACAGTTTAGCTTTAACGTTCTGTCATCATTACATTCACATTTAGCTTTTATCTAAAGAGACCCACATAACATCATCTTCTGATCTATTTTCAAAGTGTTCCAGTGGTCGTTTAATTAACATTATGACAGTTTTAACCAAAACCCAAAACCTGCGTCGTTTTCTGGGACATAGTTTCTGCAGAGCGGCAGGAATTAATCAGAAATTCACCTCAGAGATGTGGGCGGTACCATTTCCAGGAAGCGACCCTGCCCCGCCCAGCAGGGAGCACATTTTCTACATCACATACAATCTTTTTCATACTACACTTTTACGTCTGCTCCTGTTTCACAATGATTTGAATACAGAAATACTCAGAAATGCTATTTCAGTCCTAATTTTCTTTAACCAAAAACACCATTTTCATTGGAGTGGGTCTTTAAACACGATTACATAAACTGACCTGGGGTCCTAGGTCTCTTTTTGTAAGTCAATTACTTGGATTCTCTGACTCTGTTTGTCTGCCGCCTGCCCTGACTCTCACCTGGATCAACACAGAAGAAAAAGAAACTACAAGCCTTGGTGTTGCTCAACATTTCCACATCAACTGCATCAATCACTTTGCTTTTATTTTGATGCTTTTGCATCAAATTTATTTGATTTTTATTTAGTTCTTAAAAAAAGAAATAAGAGGAGTTTACAGTTGATTGTGTGAGAGGTAGATAAAAGGCAAAAGACAAAAGATAAATAAAAGCCCGAAGTGTTAATCCTCTATGCTTCTGTTTCCATTCAGATAAACCAACAGCATGCCTCTGAACCACTCATCCAACTCCACTGACCCTTTGCCCTTCCACTGCTCCAACGTCTACACTGCCTTCAATGCAGTAAAAGGCCTCCTCATCCTCCCTTTTTCCACCTACATCCTCCTTCTCGGTACCCAGCAATGGTGGCAGCGGTGCTCCTTCAAAGCAGAAAGCCACTGTGACGTGTTTGCTTATCACCTTGCTGCCATGGAGATGTTCTTAGGACCAGGGTTGGTCTGCTACTTTTATGCCATTTACACGGATAATAAGGAAATAGTCTTGTTTGGATACATTACTTTTAGTTTCACCTTCTATGGGGAGTTGTTTTTCCATATGTTGACCTGTGTAGAGCAGTACCTGGCTGTGGTCCATCCCATTACCTACAGAGGTCTGAGAAACACCCGCGGGGTCTGGATCAGGAACGTCAGCATCGGCTGTGTTTGGCTGGTCTGTTTTATGCTGATTAGTCTCCAACTAGTACAGCAACTGTTTCATGGAACATTTCTCTACGTAAATAACACACTGTTGTCCCTTGTTATTGTCTACACAATGGTAGCATCTTTGTGTAGCCTCTCTGTTCTCTGTGCTCTGATTGGTTCAGGACCAGGAGAAGGGAGTGGAGAAAAGAAACAGATCAATCAATCAAAGCTGAGAGCTTTCAGCACCATCATGGTGGTAACCGGAGTTCTGTGGTTTTGGCTCATTGGACTCATTTTTTCAACCATTTTGCCACAGTTTGTGTATCTGGATGCAGGTACTTCCTGTTTAGTGGTTGTAGGGGCGCGATTCTGCAACCTGCCCAGTTGTTTGGTTTCCCCTCTGCTGTTTCTCCACAGAGTAGGAAAGCTGTCGTGTAGCTACACTTAAGCCTGAGTTCCACTGCTCCGTCTGCGCTGTGTCTCTGTTTTGTTGTGTCTCTCAAAAAGTGTGAAAGTTTGTTATTTTCTTAAATTTGGGAATGCTGCAGGCTCTGCAGTGAACTGGAGAACTGCCCTGGGTCCGTTTTTACCCAACACTAGTTGGCGCCAGCATCCCATGAAGCCTCCCATTCTCCCTTTAAACCTAGACGTACTGGAGAACCTTTGTTCTTGTGGAACATGTCGACTTGTGGAATGAGCAGCAGAAAAGTGTGTTAATGTGATCATTGGGAAGTGTATCAAATATTCAAACCACTTTCATTGTTCTCCGATTTTCAGTCTTTTATTTTTAATTCCCCTACGAAAGATAAACACATTGCAGCATACTGGAATATATATCATAAATATTAAGAAAAGTATTTCAATCTATCAGGAATGTACTGCAAAAAGGGGATGAACAACCTATTTTGATTATTGTTTCATATTTTTTAAAATCCGCTCATGTGCAAGCAAACTTTATTCGATCACATATTTATAATTTTTTTTGTCCATTAGGCAGGATTACAAATCAAATTTTTCAACCTGCATTTCTTAGTATAAAGAGATGGATGGACCTCATATGGCTATGTAATCATTTACATAACTTAAATGTGTTATGATTCGCCCCCTAGCGTGAGAGTTTTGGTTCTGTTTCTTGCAGGCTTGCTTTCTTAGGTTTTGAATAGTGATCTCTGGACCTTTTTTGCATTAAATCTTCAGAACTTGAGGATTTTGAGTTTTGTGTCTTTCCTGCTCCTGGATTTTCTCTGTTGGCCAAACTGTAACAAAATATTGTCGACTGTGATACTCAATGACTATTGACATTACCAGAAAACAAGAGGGAAACATTTCTTTAAGTCCTAGCTATGACTTTGTATTTGTAACATAGGCCTATAGAATGCTACATGACATCATATAAGGCTGGGTAAATTATATTAAACACATTTTTTACATGTTATATCTTATAGGTATATTATTTAATATATTGCGAAACATTTCAGTTTAATGTATTGCATTTATAGTTGGACATTTCGGTATTTATCACAATGTATCACATAGTATAACTTGTTGCTAAATATTTTATTTAGAAATATATTATTGTTTTGTAAACGTTTAGATCAGTCTTCTGAATAAAAAAAGAAAAAGAAATATTTCCATAACCCATGAATTTTAAAACTGTGATAGGAGGAGAGCAAGGCTTTGTTTGAAAAAGGTCAGATGTAAAGAAGTATTTCCATGAAGCCCCGCCGTCCCTAATGAAGTTAGATTTTTGTTTTGTCCCATGCAAAACCTTCCGTCTCAATTGACGTGTTCCCCATTAGCAGCAGAAGAGTGACTGCATGCTGAGCGTCCACAACACACTGGAAGAAAACTCAGTGAAAGAGGTGGGTGTTCATTCTATCTTTGATGTTTTCCCGCAATCTAGAAGTCTTTCAATCTTTACAATTTAGCTCAAATGTCAAGGTCTTCAGCTGTTTGGTAAAAAAAAATTCAACTTTAAAAATCCAACAAAAATCACTGCTACTTTATTAAGTTTGAATATTAAGAGATGGGTGTTTGGTAAAATAATTCCTGATGTTTATCAGATCCATTTATCTAATAATATATTTGATATACATTGTAAGAAATTCAACATTTCAGCTGCTCAGAGCACCACAATTATAAAACAGAGAGCAAGCTAAACAAATTAACCTTAAGGTCTAGGGTCTAGGTCCAAAACCAAGTTCTCAGGGAGACTGGGTAGACCAGGGGTCGGCAACCTTTTTTACTCAAAGAGCCATTTGGGACCGCCCCTAATAAAAAAAAAAGCATCCGGAGCCACAACCCGTTTTGACATCATTATATATATTATGCATGTATATATTACTCAAAGGTGCTCATTACGTCGATCGCGATCGACCGGTCGATCTTCAATGACATGAGTGTGACACCGCGGGCCAGAAGAGATAATCTTCATCTTTAAAATCCACCAGCCAATCAAAATCCTCACTGAGAAGTACGGGACTTGATTGACATGTAGATTGGCCAATCGGACATCGTCTGAAGCATACGTCACTGCAAATGCACATTATGTTCTTTAAAGGATGATACCATGGCCGCATGTGGGAGGAGCTACTGGTTCTGGTCTGATGGCTGCATGGAGCGATGTGTTCATCAATGCATGGTAGACTCTGAGAATGTGGAGAGATCAGGTTTATTATTGTGAAGAGTTCTACTTGGTAATCATGTTTCCATGTTTGAGTTCATAAGATCATCCCAGGGAAAGTCTCTGCTTCAACTCCCGCAGGGAAAGCTGCGTCTCAATCTGACGCCCGTGTTTGCATCTCTCTGACATAGTTTGAAGCCAAAGCCCCTCCTCCGCCTCTTTACCTGCTTTTCCTCTCTACCTGTTCACCTGTTCACATCCTCCGCAGCTGAGATTTGTTCTCCCCTGCGCTCCTCAGTGTGTCCTACACAGAGAGCGCCTAATACGATAGTCGGGGCGCTCCAGCGCAGCACAAGGATGAAAGAGCCGGACGCAGGTTATAGCGGGGATAGAGCGGGTTAAGAAAATGAATGGAAAAAGGCGGCCTGCTGAAGAAATATTCAATATTGTACACATTTTATTATTATTCTGAACTATCTTTTATTTAGAAAAATCTTTTATTTTATCAGTCCAGTACGACAAAAAACATCAACAAAAGCTGTTTTGGGTGGTTTTTGGCTGGGTCTGGCGGTTTTCAGATGACTTTTCGGCTGGAAACCTGTGACTCTATCTGGCAACGCTGGCGCAAACTCTCAGTCTGTCATCAGCGAGTTGCTCTCTGCTGCGGCACGTCAAGTTCCCGGCAGAAGATCGGAGTGTTTATTAAAGCCGTCCCGCGTGCCTCCTGCTGCTATCAGCTCTGCAGTTCTCGCCCGATGAATACGAGTTCATTACGAAGCTGTTTTTTACGTGGCACGCGCTTGTGGAGCCAGCAGCGCCTTTGAAATGCCATAAAAAATGAACAAACTAAAATAAAATTTAATTATTATAAAATAATCATTATTTTCCAAAGTCACAGGGAGCCACAACAGAAGGATGAAAGAGCCACATGTGGCTCCGGAGCCATGGGTTGCAGACCCCTGGGGTAGACTAAATAGAGACAACTACTGTAGATTCCTTGGCAGATGGTACTTAGTAAAACAGCAGGACCTTGAGAGAGAATGACAGTGTCCATGAAATCCATCAATGCTGAGGTACAGATCTCAAGTTTTGACAGAATCTTTCTGAATTTAAAAACGGTTGAGAAAAAAAGTCAGGTTTCGCAGAGTAGGAGTAGGGACCAAAGTACTGCCATGTAGTAAAATTACCTTGGAAGCCAGTTATTGATGTGATAAAACAAAGGACTGGTGAAAAAAAATTTTTTTTAAAAAGTATTTCTCATGATTGTGATGAAATTCCATTGTCTTCTCTGGTTGACCTTGGAATGTTCTCCAACAGAGTCAATGAAAAAAGGCAAAGCAACTCTTAAATGTCTTTCTTTTCAGGTCTAAAGTCTATCCAGCAGACATGAACTCCACCTCTCATCCTCCACTCATCTATTTCTGCACCAGCTCAGACATTGGACCTTTAATCACTTTTAGTTTCTCTGTAGTCAAAGGCATCTTCCTCCTCCCTCTCTCCATCCTGGTCCTCTACCGTGGTCTTCAAAGACGGCGGCAGCAAAGTTCCTCCAAATCTGTGGGCCACTCTGATGTCTACACCTACCACCTGGCTGCCATGGAGCTATTCTGGGGGCTTGGATTGATCTGCAATATTTGTGGCACATACCTTCAGAGCCTTAAATGGACAATAGCTTCTGGTGGTTTCTATTGTTTCACATACTATGGTGAAGCGTTTTTCCACATTCTGACCTGCGTGGATCGGTACTTGGCTGTTGTTCATCCCATCATCTACCGGCAGCTGAGAAACTCTCGTTGGATGAAGATCAGAAACATCAGCATCTCATGTGCTTGGGTCTTTAGCATTGGACTTGTTTGTTTGTATATAGATACAACGGGAAACTCTGTTCTCATCGCCATGCTATGTTTCGTGGGTTTTCCAATTATTATTGTCACTTATTGTAGCCTCTCAGTTCTTTGTGCTTTGATTCGTCCAGGGCCGGGGGAGGGAGGCGGGAAAAAGGAACGAGTCGACCAATTAAAGCGGAGAGCTTTCCAGACTATCACGGCCATATTGGGGGTGCTCTGCCTGTGGTTTGTTGGGCTTCTTGTGGGGATTGCTGTCACTCAGGCAAACTCAGTCAGCTATAATGTTAGATGTATGGCAATGTTTTGTGTAGGTTGGTTCAGCTTCCCCACCAGTCTGGTGTCGCCTGTGCTGTATCTGCACAGGTCAGAAAAACTTGTCTTTATCTGCTGCAACAGGAAGTAAAATACAGTTTTAGTTTGAAAACAATTTTTTTTTATCATCTCGTTATTTAGAACATGAAAGTTTTAAAACTTTCACTTGACTCTTAGCAGGACAATATGTTACCCCAATGGAGAGTGTGTTGTTAGTGCATGTCTGTCATTTTAACCATAAGGCTTCTAATATGTAAAAGAAACATCATATTCTACCAAATTCTATTTTTAGTCTCCAAGATTTAAAGCTACATACACACCAGGCATAGGATGAACGCAGGTTCTTGAATGGAATGTTAGCATACGGTGTTCACACTGGTTTATCGCTACCCAATACTAGCACATGACTCACAGTTGGAAGAGTTTTGGTCAAAGCAGTGCAAATCTGGTAGATCTCACTCCAGGCCTTTTCCTTCACAGCTGCATTCCGTATACCCATATGTCACTACCAAATCCAAGTCCCGAATTGGTCAAAGTTCCACTGGTTTAACTTTCAAAGCGTGTTCAATGGCCAAGGGTTTCGTACATAGACCCCAAAAAGGGATGTAAAACCTGTGCAGCAGTGCATGAACTCAAGTTTAGAACATGAAAGCCAAAAAACTGGCCTATGTGAACATTTACATAGACTTTTCATTGGAAGTTGTCACTTGAACGCACGTTGCTGAGCCTGTTGGGAATGTAGCTGTAGTTATCATGTCCGCTTGTTCAACCTGCTCATTGGTCTGGTAGCAAGTCTGCTGCATATTCTAAGTAGGGATGTGTATAATTTGGATTGTATCCAGTACTGTCTTGCTTCTGTGCCTTTAGAACAGACTTCTGCTTTTAAATTGTTTCTTACTTTCCATTTTGCTTAGTGTAGTGAGTGTTTTACATTCATGTTTTTCTGTATACATGAGACTATGTATTCCCAAAGCTCTTCTGGAATGTGAAACCTGATGAATGGTTCACACAAACATAACAGGACAGGCCCACATATACAAAAGGCCCATGGATGTATTCAAGTACATTTGGTTATAAAATTGACTTTGTGGCCAAATACATTTCTTTGAAACATGCAAAAACTCAAGTCTGGTATGATTTATCATTTTGTTGCCCCTTGGTAGCCGAGGTACAGAGGTAAAATGGACAACTTCTGATTGGAAGAGTTACAGTCTTAAAACAACCAGCGACAGGAGAAATCTGCCAAGTAATCATACACATTTTTTTTACGATGAGTATACATGTTTTAAGGCATGTATAATGTGATTATTGGTAACATTCAAACCACTTCTCTGACGATCATTTTTCTGGTGAAGGTTTAGATCAGTCTACTAATATATTTCAAAAAGCTGCATGCATTATCGAACTGAGATAGGAGGAGAACAAGGACTTATTTGAAAATTGTGAAATGTAAAAACGTATTTCCATGAAGCCCCGCCTTCCCTGATCAAATTTGATTTCTGCATCAAACCCTGAAGGTGTGACAGTCAAACTTTTGTTTTGTCCCATGCAAAACCATCTGTCTCGATTGACGTGTTCACCATCAGCACCCCGTTAGCAGCAGAAGAGTGACTGCATGCTGAGCGTCCACAACACACTGGAAGAAAACTCAGTGACAGAGGTGGGTGTTCAGTCTATCTTTTATGTTTTCCCGCAATTTAAAAGTCTTTCAATCTTTACAATTCAGGTCAAATGTCAAGGTCTTCAGCTGTTTGGTAAAAAAAAAATTCAACTTTAAAAATCCAACAAAAATCACTGCTACTTTATTAAGTTTGAATATTTAGAGATGGTAAAATAATTCCTGATGTTTATTAGATCCATTTATCTAATATATTTGATAAACATTGTAAGAAATTCAACATTTCAGCTGCTCAGAGCCTCTAAGTTATAAAACATAAGAGAAATAAACCTCAATGTCTAGGGACTTCTAGAATTCCTACCAGAAGGCTGCCACGATTTGTGGACTCCGGTCCAAAACCAAGTTCTCAAGGAGACTGGGTAGACTAAATAGAGATAACTACTGTAGATTCCTTGGCAGATGGTACTTAGTAAAACAGCAGGACTTTGAGAGAGAATGACAGTGTCCATGAAATCCATCAATGCTGAGGTACAGACCTGTCAGTCAACACAATAATGTCATTGTCACTGGTGTGATAAAACCAAGTACATGTAAAAAATAAACAAAATAAAAAAAGTATTTTTCCATGATTGTGATGAAATTCCATTGTCTTCTTTGGTTGACCTTGGAATGTTCTCCAACAGAGTCAATGAAAAAAGAGAACTTGTCAGTTCTCTGTGCTTTGATTCGTCCAGGGCCGGGGGAGGGAGGGGGGGAAAAGGAACGAGTCGACCAATTAAAGCGGAGAGCTTTCCACACCATCACGGCCATATTGGGGGTGCTCTCCTTTTGGTTTGTTGGGCTTCTTGTGGGGATTGCTGTCACTCAGGCAAATTCAGTCAATGGAAATGTTAAATGTATGGCATTGTCTTGTGTAACTTGGTTCAACATCCCGACCAGTCTGGTGTCGCCTGTGCTGTATCTGCACAGGTCAGAAAAACTTATGTTCATCCGCAGCCAAAGGAAGTGAAATACAACTTTAATTTAGAAAACAATTTTTTTTTATCTTAACAAAGGAAGCTGTGTCCCACGGTTAGACCACCAAGGTACAAAACTCCCACTTCTCTGACAAATTTGTTCTTTCAAAGCTACCCCATTGGAGAGTGTGTTCACATTTAACAAAAAAGATTCTTATGTCCAAAAGAAACATCTAAGTCTACATAATTCTATTTTTTTTCTGAAATGTATTTGGAATGAAATGATTTTAACAAAACTTAGAGGTAGTGGTAGCATTAGAGATGGTGCGTGTAAAGCTACATACACACCAGGCATGTGCTCTGCCTTCAATAACATCTTGAACAAGAGTTCTTAAACTTGTTTTTAGCAAATTGTGTTCCTATATTATTGTTGATACTTTTTACTAGCGCCTCTTCTCACAGTTGAACGAGGCTTGGTTTGAAATGTCAAAGTGCTGCACATCTTGCTCCAAGCTTTTACTTTCCCGGCTCTGATAATGGAAAGACTTGGTGTCATAGAATTCCAGCTGAAAATGTACCGTCATTATTATTTTTTTTCTCTCCATCATCACAGTTCAAGCGATTGGCACTGCAGTGTTTTAAAAAAGATTCTCAATACGGTCAAAGTTGTTGACTGGTCATTGAAAGTGCCGCTTGGTAGCGCGTTTCTGAGCCTGGTGTGAACATAGCGTTAAATGTCAGCTCATTGCCCAATGATCTGGTGACCATCCCTACTAGGTGGGGGTATCTGGTAACAGTGCCGAAGCCGATGCCTCAAAAATGAAAACTTTTCCCCCCCAGAATTATTTCAGTAAGAAGAAGCAGTGTGAAAGGGGGGAGGAGAATGCTTGTATTGGTCTGAAGTACAGCAAAACTTTTGCGTGGTTTGCCTCAGTTGTATTAACTGAAACTCTGCCCAACTTTACAATCCTCATCAATTCTTAGATGAGCCCACCCACAATTGCTGGAAATGTAGAATAATTGGTTAGAGCAAAAGTTAATTGAATACAAGTGATTGACATGCCGAAAATGAAGCCCTGAAATTCCTGTTTTTATTTGATACCAGTGGTATTGTATAGGTCAGTATTGGTACCAACCTGGCACAGAGTTTCAGGACTCATCCCTACTTCTAAGGCTACAAAACTGTCTATTAGCTGCTGTAGTAAGAATTCATATTAAATATTGAAATTGAGTTAAGTAAAAAGCATTTATTGGCCTAAAGCCTTCATTATTTATACAGGTGTGTGATTGATCACCATGTTCATTAGGACTTTGCCATTTTGTCTTCATTAAGTCCAAACACGTGTTTCTGTGGTCAACTTGCTTATGCGTCCTTCAAACAGATTTCTGCTTTTGAAAGATTTCTTACTATCCTTTTTGCTCAGTGAACTAAGTGTTTTACATTTGTGTTTTTCTGTATGCATGAGACTATGTATTCCCAAAGCTCTTCTGGAATGTCAATCCTGATGGATGGTTCACACAAATATCACAGGACAAGCCCACATATACAGAAAGCCCATGGATGTATTCAAGTACATTTGGTTATAAAATTGACTTTGTGGTCAAATACATTTCTTTGAAACATGCAAAAATTCAAGTCTAGTGTGATTTATCCTTTTGTTGCCCCTTGGTGGCCGAGGTACAAAGGTAAAATGGACAACTTCTGATTGGATAATCACACGTTTGGTTCCCGCCTTGCACGCTCATGTGATGATGTGTCCCTGGGAAAGACACTGAACCCTACATCTTTCCTGGTAGTTTTGGGTTTTCCATCTGTGTGTGAATTTATGAGAGGAACAAGCTTGTATGTACTTCATGAGGAAATGGTATGTGTGTTTGGCAATTTTAGGCTATAAAACAAACCAGAAAGTCTTAGTTTGGTCAACTGTCTCAGTAGAAATGGAAAAGTTTTGGAAATGCAAATTCATCTCTGTGTGGTTCATAATTACAATTTTAAAGCAAAAGCTAAAACTGGTGCTTGTGGATTGGGTTTTTTGACATCAATTAAAGCAAATACGCATCAAACATCTGCTCCAAACTTAACTTACTTTAGTGTCTACTTGCAAAAGCATAATGAAAAATGTGGGGTTTTTTTCTTTTTAGTGTATGTTTTGGTTTGTAGTTTTGGCTCAAGCTGGGTCTATTTAGGTCCCCTCCAAACCACCATGACAAGCGTGCAGTAGTTGATCAAAAGTCTTATAAAATAGGACTCAGCCAAAAAAACTGATGTTAGATGTATACAATTGATCACAATTCCTCTAAAAGAAACAGCTTAATATGTCCAGGATTTCAGTTGAAACATTAAAATGTAAATCAAGAAAAAAACTAAGAAACTCCCCGGAATTCTGAGGTTTGAAATCGTTTTGCAAACATTATGCTTATCTCACTGGTGATATTGGGAAAACGACCACAGACACTTAAATCGTTTGATCCAAGACTCAGAATTAACGTTTGAATTGGTTAAGAGAAAAGCTATCTGATTATGTGCATAAAATTCCCAAGTCAATTGTAATGTATTGACTATGCTTGACATTTAAAATGCATTAAGAGCAAGAGGGGCCAAATTCCTGGACTTGGGCCTCTCTTGCATGGGTTTAGCTTTATCCCATTGATAGCAGCACTAGTTATCCAATATGGCAGCTCCCCTGTTTAATTCAAGAAGGGCCCAAATCCAGAGACTTTAGTTTGGTAGTCCTCTGAAATGATAAAAGTGAGGTGCTTCATACGATAGAATGTGGGTAAAGTATTAATCATTTGGTGTGGCCTCCCTTTAAGCTATGCAATTCAAATCATTTCATGGAAAAATAAACCTTTTGGACTTGGGCCCCTTTGGAACTAACCGATTCAATTACTGGAAATACTGCAAAATAAAATGATACTTAATTAATTAATTGATTTCATTTCATAAGTTTATTGCATTCATGTAAAAACTATCATATCTACTAGTTGAGCCTCCTGGCATTTTTTTTTATTCCATGGAGATTTAATTGTTGTTTCGCCATAATGTGCATATAATCAGATGCTAGTCAAAGATGTTGTTTTGAGGTATGCAAAAGCTCCAGTCTAGACGAACCTGCAAACATTTGAACAGAGTCGCCACTGCATGCTGGAACTGGACCGTCTGTTGCAGACCTGAGGACACAAACCACAAGAAACAGGTTGGTGTTCATCTTTGTGGAAACATTTTCAAACACTAGACCGACCGGTGCAGTCACTTTTATGTCTGCTTTCCAAACACTTTATGTGAAAAGACAAAAAAAAAAATGAGTTGGAGAGATCCTAAGAGAATTTAGATCATGTCAGTTGTCTATTAAGTACTTGTGTTTTCTAATTATTTTTGACCATCATGTGCTCAAAATTTTTGAAATTAGACACGTTTCTGTTACAGTTCAAGGAAAAATAGAAAAACTTCATACAAACTTCATGTAAATTGGGTTTTTTTAAATTATTTATTTTATATATGGCTGTTTACTTTATTCTAGTAGTCGTTTTTCTTTTAATTGCCTATTACTGGTTTTCCCCTGGACAGCCAGCTTTTATAAATTACATATACATCACAGTCTGTTTTTTGCATCACAGGTGTCAAACTCCAGGCCTCAAGGACCAGAGTCTGACATGCTATCAAACTAACAAGTCATTGTAGCTTTTTATTGGCAAAACACACCTAATTCAAGTAATCAGCAGACAGGTAGGGGTGGGCTTTCTGAAGAACCAGCAGGATGGTGGCCCTTGATTTCCATAAATATCTCTTAGGGTAATTTCTTATGTTCTTGTCTATCAGACACAGATATGCGAGAAACACAGCCATGTCTGATAGAAAAGAACATAAGAAATCAATCAATCATATACAAGACCCAATGTACTTTTTTTAACTATCTTTTAGGGTGAATTGTTCAAATTAAAAGTCATGAATTTACAAAATCAGACCTCACAGATATGTTACTTTTAAAACACACACCGGCTCATGCCTTGATACTCTTCAATCTGATAGATATATTTCAGTTTGCACGTGAACTTCTGGTTCTGGACCTCCAGTTGTGAAAAATGATGTCTAGGTGCCATGTTTTTGTCTGCAGCCAGGTCTTCTTGAACACAGCTACAAATACATAAAGTTTTGTAGGTAATGGAAGACGTACGGAGACTTTGATACACAAATGAAGAAAGAGAAAACAGGATGTGTCCATTAGAGAAACGAATGGACGACTTGGAAAACAATAACGGGCAAAAGATCAAAACATCATGTACTTTATTTATAAATGCAAATATTTATAATTATTAGTAATTCTACTGGCATCATTTATATGAGGATATCTATATCTATTTTTATATATCTACCAAACGCCCCTCTTACCCTCCGCGGGTGGTTTCTCCTCCAAGCTCGGGTCTTCTACCAGAGGCCTGGGAGCTTGACGGTCCTGCAGTATCTTAGCTGTTTCTGTTCTTTTCTGGACTGAGAGCTCTGAGGTCTTTCCAGGTATCTGTTGTAGCCACTCCTCCAGCTTGGGGGTTACTGCCCCCAGTGCTCCAATTACCACAGACACCACTGTCACCTTCACTTTCCAGGCTTTCTCCAGTTCTTCTCTGAGTCCCTGGTATTTCTCCAGTTTCCCATGTTCCTTCTTCCTGATGTTTCCATCCCTTGGCACTGCCACATCCACCACAACGGCTTTCCTCTGTTCTTTATCCACCACTACAATGTCTGGTTGGTTCGCCATTACCATCCTATCAGTCTGGATCTGGAAGTCCCACAGGATCTTTGCCCTCTCATTCTCTACCACCCTCAGAGGTGTTTCCCATTTTGACCTTGGGTTTTCCAGTTCATATTCTGCACACATGTTCCTGTATATTATTCCAGCCACTAAATTGTGGCGCTCCATGTATGATTTACCTGCTAGCATCTTACATCCTGCAGTTATGTGCTGGATTGTTTCAGGCTCCTCTTTGCACAGCCTACACATTGGGTCTTATCTGGTGTGGTAGATCTACACCTTGGGTCTTGTCTGATGTGGTAGATCTACACCTTGGGTCTTGTCTGGTGTGGTAGATCTGAGCCTCTATCGATCTGGTGCTCAGGGCTTGTTCCTGAGCTGCCAGGATGAGTGCTTCAGTGCTGTCCTGTGGGCCAGCCCTTTCTAGCCATTGGTAGGACTTCTTGATATCAGCCACTTCAGTTATGGTCCGGTGGTACATCCCATGCAGGGGTTTTTCCTCCAGCACTGTATCCTCTGCTCTCCATTGCCTGAGACATTCACTGAGCACACTGTCAGTTGGCGCCTTGAGCTTGATGTACTCATGCATCTTGGATGTTTCATCCTGGATAGTGGCTTCTATGCTCACTAGTCCTCTGCCTCCTTCCTTGCAGCTAGCATACAGTCTCAGGGTGCTGGATTTGGGATGGAACCCTCCATGCATGGTAGATGTATATATATATATATATATATATATATATTTACTTAATCTTCTTTCACTGTTTTTTACTTTTTTCAATCAATTTATGATTATGACCATAACTGTTTGTGTTTATTTGTTTGTATGTATTGTTCAGTTTGATTTGTTTTGATTGCTTGAAATAAACCAATTCCACACACAGTCACAGTTCACAAGGTTCATGGAACATGGCAGGTTGTAACAGAGTTAAACTACATTATTATTGGTTTTGTCCTTTCTGGAGTTTAATCATTATTGTCAAGCTATTATTGTTCACATTATTAAACTCTGAGACTCTTAACTTTGTCTTTTTTTGTCCCCTCAAGTATGTCAGGAAACTTCTCGTCCACCTCTGGGGATCCTCTGAACTCCTACTGTGCCAACCTACAAGTCAGAGGTTTGATTCTAAACGCCCTGGCTGCAGTGAAAAGCATCCTCACTCTCCCTCTCTGCATCTACGTCCTCTATCTGGGTTTTCGACGATGGTTCGTCCAGCGAACCTTTGAACCAGTGAGCCACTCTGACATCTTCACCTACCACCTCTCTGCGGTGGAGCTGTTCTGGGGCCTTGGCTTTGTGTGCCACCTTTACGGTACAACCATCAACAGCTACATATTAATTTATGTAGGAATCTTTACTTTGTTCTTCACCTGTTATGGAGAAGGCTTTTTCCACGTCCTGACCTCCGTGGATCGATACCTGGCTGTGGTGCACCCCATCACCTACCTGGGACTCAAAAGCGTCCGTGGGGTCAGGATCAGAAATGCCGGCATTGCAGGCGTTTGGCTTCTCTCCTTTGGACTGGTCACCACTGCTGCAGACACCCATAGCTACTACTTAATTTTTCTTTTCCTTTTTCTCATCGTTTCCCTCTCAGTTGTTACGTTCTGCAGCTTTTCGGTTCTCTGTGTTCTAATTCGTCCAGCACCGGGGCAGGGAGGGGGAGAAAGGGAGCGGGTGGACCAATCAAAGCAGAGAGCTTTCAACACCATCACCGCCATTTCTAGTGTGCTCTGGTTCTGGTTCATTGGACTTCTAGTTGCCACAGCTCTGTCAAAGTCTTCTTTGCTGACCGAGCATGAGAAGTGTCTGTTGATCCCGTACGCGTCCTGGTTCAACCTGCCCACCAGTCTGGTGTCACCGCTGCTGTTTTTGCACAGAGCTGGAAAACTGTCGTTTATCTGCTGCAGCCGGAATTAACTTTGAATAAGAACACCAACTTTGGTTTTCAATGCGCCAAAAGCTTCAAAGAATAAATCAAATCAAACTTTATTTATAAAATAGCGCATCTCATGGATCGCGCAACTTGAAGCACTTTAACATTAAAAACAAAAAAAACACACAATATTACAGTTAAAACAGAACCCCCCCCCTTTACCCTTACCACCCCCCTCCTTAAAACATATGACCCATGACCCCCATGTACAAAGAATAATGACTATTTAACTTCTAAAAGAAGAAGAAACTGTTAGACTTGACTCTGCTGTGAGGAAACAGTATTTGGGGATCTCTTCATACCAGTAGCCGGCCTGGCCATAGGAGCATCGCCACAGTGACCCCCCAGACTGGGACAGCAACAGGGTCCACTTCAAAGCTGCAAAGTTAGACTCCAGCCGCCCCAGCAAGGGCAACAAACACGGCAAAAACCACCAACCACGGCGGCAAGCCCTGGCAGAAAAGATCCCCACTAGAAACACTGGGGCTAAAATTATGATAAGATGCTAAAATTAAAGACATAAGATGTATAGAAAAACATACAATTCAGAATAAGATGCATAAAATTAAATTAAATACATAAAATAGCCTATGCTAAAACTAATAAAATAAATTAGCAG
>CM074505.1:1647108-1749809 GCA_037389245.1 Oryzias sinensis
CAACTCAAGTCTTGTCTGTGGTTTTTAAACATTCACATTCCTCCATGAGTCGAACCAAACTAGCCCAAATTAATTAAAACCAACTTTGTAAAATTCATGTAAGACATACATGCTACATAGTAAAACTTGGCGAGCTAGCTAGGAGGACTGGTTGAATGTTTAATCACCTGACATTGAGAAGAGGTCATTTTTTTTGTCATGGAGGTTTTTTTGAATTTTGGAATTAAGATACCCAACGCCGTTTTGGTACAAGGTATCACTGTCACTACTGACAATGAGGAAGTGTTTGATTTTCTGAAGTCTTACGGGAAAATTAACAAGTTTAAAGTAATTATTGACACGGCTTCAGATTTCAATGAAACGCTTGAGGTTGAATATTGCTCAGGTTCAGCTTTAGAAGCTTTACGGCCCATACTACCTTATACTTTGGTTTCTGAAGACCATACTTCTTCATTTTGTATTTCTGAGTTGGCAACTGTCTGTGCAACGCAGGCTGCAAAACTAAAAACAACTTCATATCTGTCTGAACTTCAAGATTTAGCCCGGTTAACCGGCAAAGATTATATTCAGGTCCTAACCGCCATGATGACTCAGATTGGTGACTCAGTTGCAGCTCTTCAGCCTCTTTCACAGATAAAGGAGCAACCCATGGACACTCAATCCATGGCATCATCAGTGAGCGGGCAACTAGATAACCCACCATCAGATGTTGGAGAACAAAACCCAGCCATCCCGAGTTTGGAACAGGGTCGACCTGCACAGCCAACACCATCACATCCATCTGCTTCCGGTCTGAATCTTAATCCACCTGAGGTCCAACGTTACGTTGTGGAGCACATTGTGAAAAGTGAGGAGTCAACACACTACCAAAGACTCAAGTCATTCTCAGGAAGGACTCCTAGACCAACCCACGAAACAGACTATGAAACTTGGAGGTCGGCAGTAGATGTAATGTTGAGAGATCCTGCTGTGTCTGATCTCCAAAGATCAAGAAAGATCATTGACAGTTTGCTACCCCCTGCTGTAGACATCATTAAACACCTGAGTTCGGACACGCTTCCTGCCATTTTCCTAGAAACTCTAGACTCTGCCTATGCCACAGTACAGGATGGAGATGAACTGTTTGCAAAATTCATGGACACTTATCAAAACGCTGGGGAGAAACCATCCACTTATCTCCAAAGACTACAAGTGGCACTCATCTCTGCAGTGAAGAGAGGAGGAGCTGCAGAAGCTGATATTCCCCGCCATCTTCTAAATCAGTTTTGTCGAGGATGCTGGGATGACAACCTAATCTCAGAACTCAACCTGAAACACAAGAAGACCCAACCACCAAGCTTCGCAGAGTTGCTATTGCTTTTGCGAACTGAAGAGGACAGGGAAGCTGTAAAAGCTCTGCGCATGAAGCAACATCTGGGAGCAACAAAGCAAAAAGTTTCCACCCATGCTCAGTTTGCACGCAGCACTAAAGAGGAGGGAGCTGTAGCACAGTTGACCAATATCACGCAACAACTTGCACGACAATTGGCTGATGTCCAACGGCAGTTAACTTTGCTAACAGCTAATCAGTCCACATCACCATTAGCAGGACCCAGGAACCAGGCATATTCAAAACAAACAAGAAAATCAGAGAAGCCACCACTGTCTCAGCCCAAACTAGGTTACTGCTTTAGGTGTGGCGAAGACGGACATATAAGACCGCAGTGCGAAAATGAATCAAACCCTGCACTAGTGGCTACGAAGAAGAAGCAGTTCGCCCAAAAGCACCAAAGCACTTTTTCATCCAAGCCGTTAAACTAAAATTGGTGCCTGTTGTGGGACAAATGGGAGCCAAAAGTCATGTAAGTCCCAACAAGAAAAATCATGTTCAGTGTGCAGTTCAGTCCAGTTCCAAGAAGACGTGGTTTCCAAAAGGGCTCATTGGTTCAAAGTGTACTGCTATGTTGAACATTGCTGGTTCACAGTGTTGTTGTTTATTGGACACTGGATCTCAAGTAACCACCATTCCTGTTTCTGTTTACAATAAACTGTTGACAAATCAACCTGTGAAGTCTCTGGACCACCTTCTCCGTAATCTTAAAGAATTACGGTCTTTTCTTGGGTTCGCCGGTTATTATCGACGGTTTATAAAAGATTATGCCACCATAGCCAAACCTCTTAACCATCTCACACGAGGATATCCACCAGTCCGTGCAAAGATCAAAGGAAAGGGTCAAGCTGGAAATTATTTGGACCCAAAACTTTCATTTGGTGAGAGATGGACTCCAGATTGCCAGAATGCGTTTACATCCCTCATTGCCAAACTCACTTCTGCACCTGTTTTAGGATTTGCCAACCCCAAGGAACCTTACATACTGCACACAGATGCAAGCACGACAGGGTTGGGGGCTGTTTTATATCAGGAGCAAGAAGGAAGGCTTCGGGTGATAGCGTACGCCAGTCGAGGTCTGTCTCAGAGTGAGTCAAGATACCCCGCTCATAAGTTGGAGTTTTTGGCTTTAAAATGGAGCGTAACAGAAAAGTTCCATGATTACCTCTATGGTGCCAGCTTCACTGTTGTCACAGATAGTAACCCCCTGACTTACGTCTTGACCTCAGCTAAGCTTGATGCTGCCAGTCATCGATGGTTAGCTGCGCTTTCCACGTATTCATTCAAACTGCAGTACCGTGCTGGTCGTCACAATGTAGATGCTGATGCTTTGTCAAGACGTACTCATCAGGGAGCAGTAGATGAGGACCAAGCCTGCCAAGACCCAGAGCTGGTTCAGCACCTAACTGAGCAGCAATATCAGACCGGCGACGTGGGAGAACTTTCTCCTGATGTTGTAGATGCCATCTGTAATAGTTGTCTGCTGAGAACAAAATCTGATTCTCCACACTGCAATGTTGCTCTGATTGAGTCTTTATCAGTGGCTACTGGAGCTGTTCCAGACAGTTATGAAGAGGATTTCTATGGGTTTCCACTAATTCCACCCCTGTCCCGTGAAGCTATAAAAGCTGAGCAGCAAGCTGATTCAGCCATCCGGGAAGTGATTCATCAACTGATCACTGGTGAAAAAATCCCCCCTCTAGTTAGGGAGGAGCTTCCAGAGCTGCCTTTTCTTTTACGGGAGTGGAACCGGTTGGAGCTGGATGATGGCATATTGTATCGGAAGCGACGCCAAGAGGACACTTATGTTCTCCAGTTGGTTCTGCCTCCAAATTTGCGTCCTGCTGTGCTAAAGGCCTTGCATAACGATATGGGGCACATGGGCGTTGAGCGCACCCTTGATTTGGTGCGTCAACGGTTCTTCTGGCCCAGGATGGCAGCGGATGTGGATCAGACAATTAAAACCTGTGACCGGTGTGTTAGGCGGAAAGCCTTACCAGAAAGAGCCGCTCCATTAGTGAACATAAAAACTTGTCGTCCTCTTGAACTTCTGTGCATGGATTTTTTGTCACTGGAACCGGACAGTGCCAATACTAAAGACATCCTGGTTCTCACAGATCATTTCACAAAGTTCTCTGTTGCCATACCTACCCCAAATCAAAAAGCCAAAACAGTTGCAAAGTGTCTGTGGGAAGAGTTCATAGTCCATTATGGCATCCCAGAGCGCCTGCACTCTGATCAAGGCCCAGACTTTGAGTCAAAGTTGATTAAAGAGCTCTGTGAAGTTGCAGGGATAACTAAAACCAGAACTACTCCCTACCATCCTCGAGGTAACCCGGTGGAACGTTTTAACCGAACGCTCTTGAACATGTTGGGGACATTAGAGGCTAAACAAAAGTCCAAATGGAGGGAGTACGTGAAACCTCTAGTGCATACTTATAATTGCACAAGGAATGAGGTCACAGGGTTCACGCCTTATGAACTTCTTTTTGGTCGTTCCCCACGACTCCCTGTTGACTTGGCTTTTGGTTTACCTGTTCGTGACCCTCCTAGTGTTTCCCATTCAGAATATGTAAAAAATCTTCGTTCACGCCTAGAGGAGAGTTACAAGCTGGCTTCACAAAATTCACTCAAGTCTAATGAGAAAAACAAACGTCGCTTTGACCAGAGGGTAATACCCTGTAGTTTGGAGGTTGGAGACAGAGTTCTGGTTCGAAATGTTCGGCTACGTGGGAAGCACAAGCTGGAAGATAAATGGGAGCATGACGTCTACGTGGTGACCAAACGTGCTGGCAACCTCCCTGTCTACACCATTAAACCTGAGACAAAGGATGGGCCGAGCCGCACACTTCATCGAGATTTACTTTTACCCTGTGGGTTTCTTCCATCAAGTCCTGTTCAATCTTCCAATGCAGAAACCTCTCCAGTCAGACCAAAAACACGAAGTCAGTCAACTCAAGTCTTGTCTGTGGTTTTTAAACATTCACATTCCTCCATGAGTCGAACCAAACTAGCCCAAATTAATTAAAACCAACTTTGTAAAATTCATGTAAGACATACATGCTACATAGTAAAACTTGGCGAGCTAGCTAGGAGAGGATTTATCCTCTTTTTTCATTCTGGGAGTGGTTGTTTTGTCTTTATAGTTCTACATACTTCTATATATCTACTGCCGACCTCCAAGTTTCATAGTCTGTTTCGTGCCAAGTTTTACTATGTAGCATGTATGTCTTACATGAATTTTACAAAGTTGGTTTTAATTAATTTGGGCTAGTTTGGTTCGACTCATGGAGGAATGTGAATGTTTAAAAACCACAGACAAGACTTGAGTTGCTAATGTGAATGTATTTACAATATACAGTGAATACAAAAATCACAATATATACAACAAAGGAATTTTTTTTTAGTCCAGAGGATGGTTTCTGTTGTTTTGTCTTTATAGTTCTTAAGGCGTCCGCTAGGCCTTATGAAAGAGTTTTATAGTTCTCTTTTGGAAAAATGAAAAGAAAGAAACACTCCAGCTGATTTGTTGGATGAGAAGGGGGTTAGTTCCTACCGCACTGGCAGTGAAGAGGGCAGAATCCAAGTCAGGATCGGGGCTCCTTTTTAGCTCGCCATCTGCAGAGGATTTATCCTCTTTTTTCCTTCTGGGAGTGGTAAAACTCCCCGATAAACAATTCTGTCCAGTGTTCAGGTTGAGCATCCAGTAAATTGGTCTGCAAGACGACCAGTCTTGCGACCTGGCCTGTTAAAACAGGGTCAATAAATAAATAATAATTTCCTTTGATCAAAAGAAAGCATATTCCCACAACCTCCTTAATTAACATAATAAACAAATGCATATGCAATTCATAATCAGGAGGAAACTGCAAAAAATATCTTAAGTGCATAATCGATAGTTGTACAACATTTCAAAATTCTATTTCAATGTAGATCATCAATTTCATTTCAACGAGTACTCACAATTTATATTTCAACATTATTTATCAAGCAGAAAAATAGTTCATTTTAACCACATCCAATTATAAAAAAACAATTCATTTAAGCTGGCGCCCGCGCCAGCTGTCTCAATCATGGCTGCACTCACCAGTTCACTTTTTGCTCAACTGTGCAGATTTAAATCCCGGCTTCAGATGATGAACGCCGATCTGCAACAGCGGTACACAGCCCAGCTCCCTCGTACTTGCAACCTGTCAGTGCTTTGACAGGTCTCCCAAGAACGAAAGCCACGTCACTACTGAACTTATAGTCTCGCGGTATTTGCACAGCGCAAGGGAACCGGCAAATTTAAAGTGACAGTGCAGAATTTTACTAGGAGCGACAGCGCAGTATGATTTAAAGTGATAGCGCAGAATTTCATCGGGGTTACACCGACAGCGCAGTATGATTAGCGCAAAATTTCATCGGGGTTACACTGGACTTTACACAGATTCTCTGGTGCTTTCAGTTCCCCATGTTAATGTCTCAACTCTGAGCATCTCTCCACAAGAAGCCGTTTCCTGGAGACTCCCCTGTGCATCTGACAGTATCATCGTTCTGTTATCACCTGAGCTTCACTAAACTGCATTTATCGTACCCTCAGTGTGCTCCACCATGGGTTGTCCAATTCCTCCCCAACTGACAGGATCCTGATGGCAGCAGGGTTTCTATTAAATCAGGGGTGTCCAATTCCAGGCCTCAAGGGCCGTGTCCTATAAGCTCCTAGAAAAACTGCTCCTAATTGGCTAAACACACCTGATCCAGGTAATCAACAGCAGATGAGGCAGGTTTCTGGAAAACCAGCAGGCTGCCGGCCCTTCAGGCCTGGATTTGGACACCCCTGTATTAAAGAGATAATGTTTACCTAAGAAAGAAGTTTTGGTCACATAGTCTGAATTTTTGGTATCAATGATCTGGCCTAAACGCCAGTTGATAATAGAATATGGAACATAGGTGGACAGACGTTTTTGTACAGTTAATCCAAACATCGAGACATTCCAAAAGATCTCTGTCCTTCAAATGTCTCCATGATGGACGGGTCAACATCTGTCACATTTTCCCATCAACACCAATGTTGACCTCACTTTGAAATAGGTCCCTGCCTGTCTGTTCTGTTGACATTATTGCTTGATACAAAGGAAATGTGTGTTTAAAAACAATGTTATCATTAATCCACAATCAAAAACCCCATCAGAAATAATGGAAAAAATACTTCCATCAGAGTGATCTACTTTTGGACTTTGTTTCTTTGAAACAAAATTGTTCTTCATTATCTGGACAAAAACAAGTGCTGAGAGGTAAACTTTCTCTCTAAACCGATGCTTTGGATCACTTAACATGACGTTTAGCATATAAACCAATTTCCTCTGGTTTGGGGTCAGTGCAGGTTTTCTAGCATTCACTGTGTACCACATAAATCAATCAATCAATCAAATGTTTTATTTCAAATCAGAACAACAATTACATAAAATAAATAAAATAAATCAATACAAGAGTTTGAAAATTTGGTTTGAAAGGGGATTGGAAGAAGGTATGCTTGTAGGAATCCAATTCCCCACTCAACACCACTCCTAACCAACAACAAAATTAAGCAATTGACATAACGTTAATACACTACACAAGACAAAGACACACGAACATGCCCAAACACTCCGACCACACCCACGTAAAAGAGAAGGACAGAAAAAAAGGGAAGAAAGAAACAGAACACCTCAGCTGAAAAAAAAACGAGAACTAACCAAAACATAGTCTGCTTCTTCTGAAAAATGACTTGAAGCCTAAAAATAATAAGTATTTATATCTAACCTGATAATTATTTTTTTCGATGAAACAACTGTCGAATGCAAAACAGAGGATGGATCAGGTTTTCTCCTTTAATGTCTGATAATGGAGACCCCGTCAGGCTTTTTCCTTTATAGCTCAAATACGTAAAAGTCCAGTTTATTGTCCTTTAGCCTCATTAATAAAGAACTAGCATTAGTGAGATGAACAGAGCAGTAAAGATGAGGCCTGAGCAGTTTCTGCCATGACCTCATAGTGTAGCAGGGATTCTGTTTCCACCAGTCATTTGAATGAGGTCAGGCTTGTTCTGGAAAAAATAGATTTTCTTTCTCCAGGTACATGGAGCAGTCTGTTTTCAGCGGTTTGATTCATGCTTTTGAATACATTTGATAAGGAAATCGTCCAGACGGTTCAGACCGATTCGATCAAACATGCAAACACACGTGTATTGAAGTGCTTATAAATGTCATCAGCTGTGCAGGAGGAGGACCGGAGGCTCAGGGTCCACAGAAGTTCACAGGTCTGAGAACAAACTCTGAGGAGGTGAGTTTATCACATTCAGGAGATACTTCTTGATAGTTTTGTTTAAAATATTTCCAACTGTTTCAAAGTTTATCATGTGGTCCCTAAAGAAGTGATGATCATCATAAAGCTTAACACTAGAACGCCCAGGATTTTTCACTCCCCCTGCAGCGTCCAGAGCACAGCCAAATGGCTGGGTGGCTCGAAATGACTAATTCAACAGCCTTCAATTAGCCACCTTTCATTTGTAAATGCAGCACCAACTACCTGATCATCTGGGTGAAGACGTGTCCTAGCTAACCACATTCTTTACTCAGATGATAGGGTGGGGGAGGTTTTTCTGCTTCAAAAGAGCCTCCAAGCTCTGACAAACTTTGACTCCCAGTTTGTCAACTGAAAAACCAAGATGCCTCATTTTTACTACCCTGAGCAGGCATTGAAAATGATCCTGGAGCAAGTCAACCCATTTGACTCTGAGGGAGAAGAAATAGTCCTTTAGCTGGACTCAGACTGATATTTCTTTTGATAAGATTTCATGAACATCTTGTTCTCATTTGCTGATTCTAGCAGTTGTCTATCCATTTATTTTCTGTGCCTGCTTATCCTGGTCAGGATCACAGGGGTCTGCTGGAGCACATGCCAGCTAGTCACAAAAGTCACAAGCAACTGGGGAGGGGTACACCCTGGATGGGTCACCAGTCCATTGCAGGGCCACATAGATAAATAACCAGGCACACTCACATACACACCTATGAGAAATTTGGTCATTTAATTTAACCACATGTTTCTTGGACTGGGGAGGCAAAGGAGGCCTATTTGACAGGTTTTGGAATTTATAGTTTCAACTAGAATTCAACAAAAAAAATTAAAATAAAAAGGGGAAACGACATATATCTTTACATTGCTAAAGGTTTTCATTGCTCAGACCTCAGAAAGCAGATCACAGATGAGGAGATTTCATTGCCTCTCCATCACAGCACAATTGAATGTTACACTGCTGAGGAAGAGCCTACTGCTTTGGTCAGAAGTACGGTGTCAACTCGCTTACAGAGTTTCCTGTGTTTCCTCACTCTGAACATGCTTCAGACTATTCGGGACTGTGTTGTTCAGCATGAACGTCAGACAGAAGATGACAGCTGGTTCATGGCCCTCCCTGAACTAATGGGGTTCATTGCCATCCTCCTTGTGAGGGGGGGATAAAACGTCCATCCATGCAAAACGCAAGATGGTTGGCGAAAATGGGAAATCCACTGATCTAAAAAAACTATGGTCAGAAACCACTTCAAAGAAATCATGCAGCATTTACACTTTGATGTCAAGGGCACTCGTCAAGTTGGGACTGACAGGTTTCCTGCAATCTCCAATGTTTGTGGGTTCGTTGTTGCCAACTGCATCAAACTTTCTACCCAGGCAAAATTCACTGGGAGCTTCCAGAATCAGTAAAAAACATTGTTGATTGCTACAAGTATACCATGTGGCAAATGCAGAAAGGAGATTTTTAGGCAGTATCAAGTATGCGCAGACAAGTAGTGGGTTGAAGATATGACTTTGACCACATGATTTCTTTGCTTGAACATTTCAGTATTATGCTGGTAAAGAATTGTCCCTTGTGCATGAACGATAAATCTCAGCCAAAAAAGAAAAACCAAACTGTGGTGACCTCTTACTAGAAGTGACAGAGGTGAGGGGAAATAGGGAAAACTTGCGCAGCCACTTGGCTTGTCCTTTTTGCATGCCAATAGAACAACCTAATGGCTGTGCTGTTCTTGTGCAAACTATGTTGAAGGCTGCTCTTTGGGCATGTAAATTTTAACTAATCCAGCCACTTGGCTGTCCCTTGGACATTGTAGGTAGAAAAGCCAAATGGCTGCCCCACGGACGTTCTAGTGTTAAACAGCGTGCAGTGTAATAGTCTAAATATGAAACACGTTGGGTTTTAAATCTAAATGTTGTTACAGCGGGGAAAATAAATATTGAACACGTCAACATTTCTCTCAAAAAACATATTTCTAATCGAGCTATTGACATGAAATTTTCACCAGATGTCGGCATCAACCCAAGTAATGCACACATAGAAAGAAATCCAAACATTTATGTCCATAAATGAAGTTATGTGGAATAAAGTGAAATGGCACAGGGAATAAGAATTAAACAAATGAAGAAAAGGAGGGGTAAAAAGGTCTGGCAAGCCAAGAAAGCAGCTGGAGTTTGTCAGTATTCAGAAGGTTAATCTGCCCCCATATTAGTGCACAGTAATATCAGCTGGTATAGTCCTGATTGATGCCTTTTAAAAAGGTTTCTCACCAGCAAGGTGTTAGAAAAGAAGCATTGCATGATGGGTAAAAGCAAAGAGCTGTCTACACAACCTTTTTGTTGCAAAACACACTGAAGGCATTGGTTACAGGCGCATTTCTAAACTTCTGAAAGTTCCAGTGAGTACCAGTGGGGCCATCATCCAGAAGTGGTAAGAACACGGCATTACCATAAACCTGCCACGGCCAGGTGCTCCTCGCTAGATTTCAGACAGAGGAGTCAGAACAATCATCAGAAGGGTTCTCCAACAGCCCAGGACCACTCGTGAAGAGCTTCAGAAAGACCTGGAATCAGCAGGTACCGTTGTTTCAAAGAAAACAATAAGTAATGCACTCAACCGCCATGGCCTCCATGCACGCACACCACGCAAGACTCCATTTTTGAAGAAGAAGCATGTTGAAGCTCGTTTGGAGTTTGCCACACAACATTTGGATAAACCCATGACATTCTGGGAGAAGATACTCTGGTCAGATGAGACCAAAATTGAACTCTTCGGATGTCATAAGACACAACATGTTTGGAGGAAAAATGGCACCGCACATCACCCCCATAACACCATACCAACAGTCAAGTTTGGAGGTGGGAGCATCATGGCGTGGGGCTGTTTTTCAGCATGTGGTACTGGTAGACTTCATATCATTGAAGGAATAATGACTGGAGAAAAGTATGGAGACATTCTTGATCAGAATCTGCTGTCATCTGCCAGGCTGCTGAAGATGAAAAGAGGGTGGATCTTCCAGCAAGACAACGATCCCAAGCACACAGCCAAGGTAACACTCAACTGGTTGAAGAAAAAGAAAATAAAGCTGCTAGAATGGCCCAGTCAATCACCAGACTTGAATCCAATTGAAAATCTTTGGAAAGAACTGAAGATCCGGGTTCACAGAAGAGACCCCCGGAACCTTGAAGATTTGAAGGCAGTTTGTGTGGATGAATGGGCCAAAATCACACCTGAGCAATGTATTCCACTGGTTTCTCCATACAGGAGGCGTCTTGAGGCTGGAATCACCAACAAAGGTTTTTGCACTAAGTATTAAATACATTTCAGTAAGCGTGTTCAATACTTATTCCCTGTGCCATTTCACTTTATTACACATAACTTCATTTATGGACATAAATGTTTGGATTTCTTTCTATGTGTGCATTACATGGGTTGATGCCGACATCTGGTGAAAATTTCATGTCAAAAGCTCGATTAGAAATATGTTTTTTGAGAGAAATGTTGACGTGTTCAGTACTTATTTTCCATGCTGTATTTTGCCCTTTAATTTTAATGTTTATTTTTTTTTATTTTTTTTTACAAATTTAACATTTATTTGGGCAGCTTAGATGTTTGTTTACATTCACCAATATTTACCTTTTTTACAACCAGAATTTTTTAGTTAATATAATCTCTATTATCTAATTTAACTGCTTTTAATATATTAACTCTTTTATTACCGAGGCTTTAGCTCCATTCTTTTGACTAGCATAACTCTGCAAACATCTGCAGCGTGAATAACAATATTCCAGTGGTTTCTGAGGTGGAGAAAAGCAGCTTTGTGCTGATTATTTAAGCAAATATTACGTAAATATTACACAGCTGTTTTTGTGTAAGATGCAAACACAAATTTGTGGCTTTCTAGGACCGTTCCACAGATGGAAAACTTTTATATTGCATATACAGCACACATACCACATTAAAATTACATAAATTATGCACAAATCACTAGTAAATTGCATTTGAACAGCATAATTATCGCACACTGTTCATGTACAATTGGCATGTTGTGTGGCTGGTAGAAATTGAACAATCTTTTCACCCCTCCAATAGTCGATACCAAGTGGCGGTCTCCTGTTCCCCCGCCAGTCTCTTGTGGGGTGATGTCAGGCACAACGCGGAACAAGAGTGGGGTGGGTACGGCGAGCGCGGATGCAACTCTTGACACACGCCGGGCCCTTCTTACAGATCTCCCCAGCTGCGGCTCCCACCGGGGTCTTTCGTCTCTGTGGGCTGCTTTTGCTGGAGCCTAACAGCTAACTTAGAACTTGTGCAGACCAGGGGAAACCAGCTGTTTTAATAAAACAGAGTATTGCGAGAACCCGCGGAGGGTGCTGAACATGGTGTTGACTCAATGTGATTTCTGCTTAGTGCTCTGAATGTGAAAGTCAAGAAATTCAGTGAAGTGCAGGTCTACAAAATGTACGTAGTGGCTGTGTGATACGGCCCTAAGGTGTAAGCCTATCAGTTCAAAGCCGAAATGAAACGCTAAAACGGTCAAGAAGTGCCAGTAGGTCAAAGGGCGTGTTGTTTAGTTGTCGCCTCTGTTAGCTCTGGTGTTAAGACACTAATTTAGTGAAGGAAGCATCTAAGTGTTAGTCATGTAAGAAGAAACCTAAACACAAGTCAAATATGGATCAGTCAGACCCAGATCATTTATTGTACTGGAGGGAAGCTGGACAGAGTGATGAGCTAGAGGAAAATTCTTCTCTCACTGAAGAACTGAAGATGACCAAACACAAGAGGGATTGCTCCGAACCACATTCTAACTCAGTGATTCTGAATAAAAACCGTAGACACTGTGGTGAGGAGCAGTAGAGGACAACATGGTCCTCACTGTTTACTCTGTGTATCTCCTGAGGACGGCTACAGAACAAAACCATGGTCCTCTAAGAAAAGAACAAGAAAATCTGTCAGGTAAGGTTTCAGGTAGAATCCACCAAAAACAAATATGAACATAGAAACCAACAATTTATTAAGGAGTAAGCCAGGTAGAAATATGGACAACTCAGCTGAGTCACACCAAAGACTAAAAATTGGACCTAATGCCCCGCCTGTTTGACACTTTGCATTAAAGGGTTGAACAGGGGGTAAACTACTAAATGGTTCCTATGTCTGAGGCTCACCGTTTCCCCGGGGGAATGGGTCAAACATGGAGAAAACATTTCACACATTCATGTGATAAAACTTTAGCTTTAATTTTACTTAACCTGGAGTCTAATTGTGGACAGGAAAATGATTTAAGCTAGAAAGATTGATCCACAACATGGGCTAGGACTAAAGCATGGTTGAGGACAGGAGCTGGGTTGGCTTCACTTCAGGTGCTGAAGTGGACATCAAGGCCAATGTTTTTCTGGTCTGTAAGAGGACGAGAACATCCTGTAAAGGTGGGAACGCCGGCAAATAATCAGGTCAGGGATTCCAAAGAAGGACTCCAAGGAACAGACAGGTTTGACGAATGGAGTGGTGGACACTGGGGGGTGTTAGGGGACTGACAGACACCAGTGGGATTGGGTCCATTGGGTTCAGGGTCCTTGCTATGACACCGCTGTGGATTTGAACCCATAACCTACCAGCCTTGAGGCAGATCCTCTAGGAAACATGGAATGGTTGGTTAGTAGCATGAACCTGAAGTTGGTCACAGGTAGGGATGGGTACCGTGCCCCGGTATTGAACCAGCCCCGGGGCCACATTCTTCAAGACCACATTATTGTTAAGATCTGACCTGAACGGTTCTGCTATCAGTACTGGAGAAGTTACTTTTTCTTTTTGTGTCCCACAAGCGTTATCTGCCATATTTAACTCACCAAGTCTGTCAATTTTCCGTTAATTAAGGATGATATTAATTTCGGTATTATCGTTGAAGCGGAGAGCTCTGTCTGTCTATTTGTGTGCAAGGGGGCGGGGCTGTTGTTCAGACAGCACGCGCCGCGCGCGCACACACAAGACAAGGCAGCGCACACACAGTCAGTGGCGATCTTGTAGGGGACACGTGAGCGCCCTAGACTAAGAACACTGTTTTTTCTGCGTAAACTTGATGAAGTTTGCATCAAGGAGCCCCTACCATCCTGTCACCTTGGTGCTATGATGACCGTATGTTGCGCTGTTTGTGTAGAACGCGCAGCGGCGTGTTCTACACAAACAGGTAGAGAGGTGGGGCTTAGATTCACCGCTTATGATTCCAGACCCGTGACACGCCATCAGCTGCTTCCTAATACTTACTAATAATTAATGACTAATGAAAGTTGTCTTCCGTAAATTCATATAATTTATTGGCTTTACTGTATTTAAACAAAAATAAATAAATCGAAAGGAGTCTGCATCAAAGTGAATTTCTTTCCATCATCTCACTCAAGCCTAACTCTGGTGTTTGACAGACAGAAAAATCTATTCAAGGTTGTGGAAAATGGACAAAAGATCAAAGGAAACATCACACTCATAAAGAATAAAAATAATTAGATTAAATAATTAAATGAATATCCTGTCTGGAACATTCTCATGTATAAAGTAAAAGTTTTGTTAAAAAAAACAGTGTTGTTGCATAATGAGGAAATAAAAAACTTTATGTTCTTAATTTGTTATTTATGTATTTATTTTTCATCCTCAAAAAGTATCGATAAGAGTACCGTTAAAATACCGGATCGATAAGCAGTATCGATAAGAGTAGTAGTTCCGTTAAAACCTTAACGATACCCATCCCTAGTCACAGGCTGGAAGCAACAGGAAAACCAGAAGGGTCGGGCATGCCATTGGAAGCGGGGACCAGTCGGGGTGCAGCCAGCACCCCCCTGGGAGCAGGGACCTGCCGGGGTGTAGCCAGCACCCCACTGGGAGCAGGGACGGGTCCGGGTGCATCCAGGACCACCACCGGAACAGGACGGGGCTGGGGTGCATCCGGGACCACCACTGGCACAGGATGTGGTGCATCCGGGACCACCACCGGAACAGGATGGGGCTGGGGTGCATCCGGGACCACCACTGGAAGGGGATGTGGTGCATCCGGGACCACCGCCGGAACAAAAAGGGGACGTGGACGGGGACGGCGGCGTCGACGACGACCCTCCCTCAGGGCAAAAAGGCTCCCTATAAAGTCCCGGTGGCTCCCACTCCAGGCATACGAGGCAAACTGGGCCTTGTCAAAATCCCAGTAAGACCTCGTCCTTTCGGCTTCCAGGCAGTAGGCCTCTAGCAGCCGCATGTCCCGCTCTGCTGGGTCCAGAAAATAGGGCTGGTCCATTCTGTCACGGTGAGGGAGGCTCGAGAGCCGGAAGGACTCATACGCAGAGACGGGAGGCCAATGGGTTCAGGACTAGAGGGTTTATTAACAAAAGGCGCTGCCAAGCAGGATGACAAAACAAAACAAAAACTTACTGTGGCGTGGCGAGGAACATGGCATGAACGTGGCTAGAAACATAGAAACAAGGTCGATATGACAAGATGACGTTAATACCATGACAAGAAGCTAATGGACCAGCACAAGAGGAAGGCAGAGACAAAACTTATATACAGACAGGGCAGACAAGACACAGGTGAACACGATCAGGGCAGATGTGGACCAAGGAAGTACAACTCAAGACATGACAAGACAGGAACCCTTTCAAAATAAAACAGGAAACAGAACCAAACAAGACAGAACAAGAACTAAAGCAAAAACCAAGACAAAACAAACTCAAACCATGACAACCACTGCTCTTTAGTTTTACTCCATGTGAAAGAAACGGTTGTGGACGTATTTTCAGAAAACTACCATATTTACATAAAAGCCATTGAATCATATTCATTCATTCATTCATCTTCAAAAACCGTTTGTTCCCTTTGGGGTCACGGGGCTGCTGGAGCCTATCCCGCCAACTTGTTGGAAAAGGGAGGAGACACCCTAGACAGGTCACCAGTCTGTCACAGGGCACAATCACACACCCATGCACTCTCACATTTACACCTATGGACAATAGAGGACGGTGGGAGGAAGCCGGAGAAAACCCACGTATGTGCGGGGAGAACAAGCAAACAAAAAGGTTCCCCATTGATTTTCTGGTTCAGGTCCCCCAGCCGGGACCTAAACTGGGGGGCCTTCCTGTTGTGAGGCAAGACCTTTAGTATATTCACTTCAAAACTATCCATCCATCCATCCATCCATCCATCTTCCTCCGCTTATCCGGAACCAGGTCGCAGGGGCAGCAGACTAAGCAGAGATGCCCAGACTTCCCTCGCCCCAGCCACTTCCTCCAGCTCCTCTGGGGGCCAGCCGAGATATGTATGTTCAAAACTATTTTTTTTTAAAGACAACAACAATCCCATATTTGGTGTGTATGTCAGTTTTACGGCAAATGCAAATCCTTCGCCTACTCCTAGGTTCTTCCAACTGCTACAATTAACCCTACAAGTGGGTGATTTGGAAAAACAGTGTCTTCAAATTCAGCATTTTCCACCACTCAATCACTTTACAAATAGTTAGAGGTCGTCTATGTTGTCAGCTCTCAGAAAATACATAACATCAGTTTTATAACTTAAAAAAACTGAAGAAACGTGTTTATCCTCCACTTCACGGTGATATGGATCATCCTAAAGACAGAGGGATAGTCGTCCCCAAATCGCTGCGGCTCTTCCTTGAAACAAAATTTTCGGACCCCACTACAGCCGCAAAGGAGCCAGAGGGGTAAGGAGGCAAATCGAATTCCCCTTTTTTAATCAGTAAGTTACATTTACAGAACAAATAGAAGTACCGTTCATCAAACATTCCCGTTCACCAAACTCAATGCCAGGTAAATATGTCAGGTCTCTATACATTAGCACCTGTGGCTGTTCTACATAGAAGACAATCATCAAACATTTTATTATAACAGAAAAATCAATGCATTTCTATTTATTTCTAATGTCTTTTACTTAGACTGCCTACTTTCATTTTTACAAATTGGTTAGAGATCATTTAAAACAAATGGTTTTATGACTTCACTTGGCGGAAGCAAAGAGACATTTTTCCATTTCTGTGCAGAAACAGGAGCGGTGACGCCAAACTAGAAGGCAGGCTGAAAAAGGAGGAACATGGAAACAGCAAACAGTTGGCCATCCTGTCCTTCACAGGCAGATTATACACAACATTGGACAGCAGGATTGGAATAAACCACAACCACAGGACGGTCGCTATGACTGTGATGGTGTGGAAAGCTCTTCTCTTTTTTGGGTCCACTTGTTCCTTCTCCGCCCCTCCTTCCGATGGTCCTGGTCGGTTCAAGACCCAGAGAACAGAGAGGCTGCAGAACGTTATGACTGAAATGGAAACAGTCAGAAACAAAATTACCTGGAAAACGGCATAGTATAGGGTTTTATTTGTATGAAAACAGGACATTCCAAAAGAAAGAAGCCAAGTCGCTGCGATGCTGATGTTTCTGATTTTGACTCCGCGGGTGTTTTTCAGCCCCACATAAGTGATGGGATGAACGACAGCCAAGTACCGTTCCAAACAGGTCAGCATGTGAAAAAAGGACTCTCCATAAAAACAGAAGGAGAACATACAGCCTCCCAACTCTAGAAACACCAATCTCTTATAGTATGACCCACAACAAAAGCAGACAAACACAGGACCCCAGAACAGATCCATGGCAGCCAGATGATAGGCAAAGACGTCAGAGTGGCTCACAGCTTTGAAGGAGCCCTGCTGCCGCCATCTTTGAAGACCCAGATAGAGGACGAGCACACAGAGGGGGATGATGATGAGGGCTTTGGATGTAACGAAGCTGACGTAGATGCTGACTACGATTTCTAAAGTGCGACAGTCTAACAAATGTTGACCCAAGCTGGATGAGTTTACAGGCATGACTGCTGCATATGGTGTAGACCTAAAGTGGAATAAAAAAATCATTACAAATTTGTTGAAGCAATGTTACCTATCCAGTGACTTAAAGATAAAAAAAAAATGGTGTTTTCTGTGTTTTTAACCCTTGTGCTATTTAGATGACCCCACCCTTCCATTGGTGTGTTCTCCCTACCATGAGAAAGGTGGATAAAGGAAAAAAAAGGTTTCATGTAATCCATGGACACCAGTGAAAATCACAAATCAACAAATCATTGAAGATAAAAGGTTCAGAGCACTGTCTAGTGGGTCTAGATGACCCAACTCCCAATGTTAAAGTGCCTAGGATAGCACAAGGGTTACATGTTCTTGTATTTTTCTGATGATGGAGGACATGAATAAAATGTACATCTTTTTGCACGGCTAATTTTAGATGGAGGGTGTGATGGGCTTTAGGCTAGCGGGAGAGTTTGTAAACAGAGAGCTCTCAGGAACAGGGAGGGTAAGGGGGGGCTTTATGCCAGTGGCCCACCCACATCTCAGAGCCTTGTGTTAAGGTTGATTTCCACTGGTCCGACTGTGGTGCATCTCCATTGTGTTAACACAAAAAGATGGAGCATTTACATTGCCTTGATCATGTCAACACCTAACATCCGACGCAACGCCCAATTTACGGAGTGTCATTTCAAATCATGCGTCAGTTTCGCAGCAAAAAGCCGGAAAAACAAGAAATTTTTCTATAGATTTTAACATAAAAACATCTGTTGTACCTTCAAACTAACAATGTATAACATTTTATTCTATATTTAAGGGTCCGTGGCCACGGGACAACGTATGTTCATGTTCATTTTCACCATGGACAATGAAGGTTTCTCATGGAAGTCTGAAAACACATTTCTTCTGTTTATGTGTATTTGATTTTAAGTGTAGATACTTGAAAGTGAACGTTATTGTTCAAAAAAGGTCACCAATTTGAGTTAAAACCCCATTTGAATTGGAATCAACAGAATTTTGTTTAAAAAAAATATTATTTAGATGTATAGTTATAGATTCCAGCAGAAGAACTGTGATTTTGATTTGTCTTATTGTGACCTTTTATATCTTTCTAGGTCAGGTCGGGTCGGGTCAGGTCCTTCCTGTTTAAACCTGACATTACATGATGGCGAGTTACCTCAAACCACAAAGACTAAAAGAACTAAAAAGAGAATCAGAACAACAAAAGCTTTGGAAAAACCCGAACACTGAACTGGACTCAACACTTTGTATCCCTTTTTTTTCCTGTTTCCTGTCAATGTTTTTATTTTTGGTGTCTGTACAAACAGTTTCATCATCTACACACACCTTGTGCTATTTGTTCACATACTGCACTCCTCAATATACAAATTTATTCTGTAGGTCAGAGCCATCAGTCCAAATAATTTTTAAATAGTTTTCCAAGAAAGAATTTGGGCTAAAATCAACATTATCATAATAAAAAGACCACTGGGACACAATCTATAAAGCTGGATGGTTACATAGTTATAGCCTGACACAAAACATTACAATTTTTAAACTTAAATTCAATTAAAACAAGTAATCTGTAAATTTGAAATCAACATGTCTCATAATAAACTATGTCTGCTGGACTTGTTCACATAAATGAAATACTGATGTCCTAAAAAGACTAAAGGTGCCTTTTTGAGGTACAAGTCACTAATGTCAGAAGTTTAAGGAATCTGTCAGCATTTGAGGCTTGTGGAGAATCAGCTGGAGAGCGGAATAGTTATGATCATTAAGTCATTCATTTCATCAGCAGCAACATTGTTAACATTTGTGCCCTTGACTCACCTCTACTGAAGGGTTTGTCTGGATTATTATCTTCCTCCGGCTGCTGGTGATTCTCAGGAAGCTGGAACACCACTGATGTTTAGAGTTTCTTCATCACGTCTAAACGTCTGTCAAGACGGGTGTTTTTGCATGTTTCAATCCAAATGCCAGACCAATTTTATTATCAAATATCCCTGTGTGGACGTGTCAGCCTGTAGAGTCCACTCATACACCTCAATGTGTGAATGATTTGTCATAGTTGATATGATTCAAATGAGCTACAGCTTCAGCTGTAGAGGGAAGCTAATTTTCAAATTCATTAATAAAATTAACAAACAAAACAAAAACAGCTAAAACAACTAAAACCCAAAAAGCAAAAATTGAAATGTAAATTACCAAAAATAAAACACAACAATAAAAAAGTGATTTGTCTCTTAATAATTCCTAACACAAATCTTAAAGTCCCACCCCGATCATCCTTTGGTCTTTTCCAAAGGGTTCCCAGTGGTCATTTAATTATTACTATGAAACAAAACAGTTGTTTTATGGGACATAGTTTCTGCAGAGCAGCAGGGGTTCATTTGAAATTCACCTCTTAGTTGTGGGCGGGACTGTTGGTGCAGTTTGCCTGCAATGATTTCCCATGATACCTTTGCTTCCACTAGCTTAAAACCCAGATCTAACACAACTGGTGCAACAAAAATGGCAGCAATATCTGAGCTCTCCAGCCGTGAGGTTGGACCCAGATTCCAGCTCAGACCAGGAAAACAAAGACGTTCATGGATCTATTTGTCTGCAGGTGGATGATCAGAATGGAGCAGAGCAGGGAGCCTGTGGCCCGCCCTGCATATTTCTGCGTCACAAATAGGATCTTTTTGATTTGACATTTTTTCATTTTGATGAATAAAGAAATCCTCAGAAATCCAGTTTTAACCACAAGTTTCTTTATATCCCTCCTCCATTTTCAGAAAACTACCACAAAACGTGAAAAACACAAAAATACTTTTTATTCGAGTGGGTCTTTAAAAAGGATGATGAGTTTTTTTGGTGTCTTTCTCCTTGATCTATGGTCACATGCATAGATCTGATACGCTTATACTGAGGACCAAGCCTGAAAAATGTTCTTGTTTTCTTTGGCCTGCTTGACACTGATCATTAGAATAAGGTTTACTATATAAACACAAGCACATATTTATGTTAATGTTACACCTAATGTGGATACACTTTTTGTCTTTCCTACTTGCTACTTTGACAAATTTGTGGAAGGTAAATTACAGAAAGCGTGCTAGCTGCTTTCAGGAGGCATTTAACGGTCCAAATAATTTACCCGGACAAGCCCCCAATTTGGTTACCATCCTGGTATTACTAATGAGTCTGGAAATGGGTTTCCTACGTTTGAAATGTGCTGAGTGTGAACAATAATTTGGCAATGACCAACAGAGCAGTAGGTTTTTTTTTTATATATAAATTTAATCACATTTAAAACATGAGAACAATATTTAGAAACAGAATATATGATAACTCCAAATAAAGAATAATGCGTAGTATTAGAAATGATCTAAAGTCATAAATCTGCACCATTTTAAACAAAAATCATTTACCCCATAATATATAACCACATAACCTAATAAAAAATAGAAAAACGCTCCTACTTTCTAAGTTTTTGTCCTGGAATTCTAACTGGAATATGTTCAGTCTTCTTTTCCTTAAACAACAATACCCCCATTGTATTCTGGAGTCCTATTTTCAAGGCTGCTTTCACTGATCTTTAATTTTGTGCATCCATTGTCCTCACCTCTAAAAAGGATGACCGACTTAGAGATTTTGGAGGAAAAAACAATTGGATTTAATGGGCCCAAACAAACAAACAAAGAGACCACACCAAACAGTACTGGGAGAGCTCGTTACCGCCCCCACCACCACATTCAAGACTGCTCTGTCCCCCCCTTATAAAGGTTTAGCCCCTACCCCCAGACCAATTAACTAAACATTTTTTAAACACAAATTCTTTACAACCTTACATAACCCTAAAAACAAGTACAATTTTACAGGAAGAAAAAAATATTCAGAAATTGAAAGTCACTTCCTGTTTCCTGTTGTAGATATGCACGATGATGCATTCAATGCCCTGGTTGGAATGTTTGTGGTGGGAAGCCTAGAGCAAAATTCTATTTAAAAGTAATGTTCTGGTCAAATGTGAGTGATGTATATGCCTGAGAGTGTGTGTGCGTGTGTGTGTGTGTCTGTAAGGTTGGCATGTCAGGTACAAACTACAGACTGCTAATGGAGTAAAGGAACAGCAGAAAGAACAAACAATTGAGGCTGGTGTTGAGGCACTGTTCTGCAATGGTGATGCTGCTTTTCTTTGGTTTCCTGAAAATGGTGAATCGATGTTCTTCAGAAACTTCAGGGGCCAACAGTCTGAGGCTTATCAGAACGTCTTGCTTGTGCAAAGTAAACAACAAGTTGGGTGAAAACGGCAATATTTCAATTTATTCATCTAAAAGTAGGACCTAGATCTCTATGCACTGTTGGAAAAACAAGGAAGCTTTCTTGATCTGTGAAGATACAACAAAGGTAAGACCAGACTGGAAGGCAAACTGAAGATAAAAACAGTACACTCCAACACACAATGAATGCTTTCGTCCACCACCTTAGCCTGTTGTATGGAAGTAGCAACAAGTAGCGCCATGAACCACATCCACAGTGCACCTAAAATTGACACAATGGTGTGGAAGGCTCTTTTCTTTGAATGGTCAACCCGCTCTTTTACCCCGTGTTCTCCAGGACTTGGACGAATCAGAACCCAGAGAACAGAGAAGCTGCAGAAAGACACAGTGATGATGGAGAAAGGCAAGATACAAAAAAAGGGGACGAGTGTCTGCTTAAAGTCTTCAGTCACATTTAAGATCATGACTGCACCACTCAGTAGCCACACACAGATGATGCTCACATTCCTGACCATGACCCCATGAGCAATATTAATCCCCCTATAGGTGATGGAGTGAACAGCAGCAAGGTGACGCTCCACACAAGTCAACATGTGGAAAAATATTTCTCCGTATAAATTGAGAGTGCTCAAATTGACTTCAACTTTTAAGAGTGATGGGATGTGGGAGTATTGCCCCCAGAGGAAGCAGACAAAACCCAGGAACCAGATGAGGTTCATGACAACCAGGTGGTAGGTGAAGACGTCACAGTGGCTCAGTTTTCTAGAGGAGCGCTGCTGCCGCCACTGAAGGAGACCATGGTGGAGGATGAAGGTGCAAAGAGGGAAGATGATGATGACTTTTATTGCGGCAAAAACAACAAACATAGTAACGTAAAGGTTGTTGTCTAAGCAGGGGTAGAGTGGAGGGCTGACGAAGACAGACGATGAGTTGACAGCCATGTTTACTGTAAACACTGTAGAGAAAAAACATGGAGAAACATCAATTTATAGAATTTGAATAACATGGAATTTTAACCATTTCTGTTGTAAAATCAGCTGAGATGCTTGTTTTTGTGCCAGGTATGTTCTCACCAACACAAACAGTAAAGTTAGTTAGAGCATTGTCAAATCCTTGTGTTCTAGTTTTTTTTCTCCAAATCATAATCATCTTTAATCAGTATACAAAGTACTTATGTGTCTCACACCGCATCACTGACGTAATGTATTAAAGTTATAACCAACAGAAAGCCACACAAGCAAAGACGAGATTGAGGAATCTGTTACCAAGAATCAAGAATTGGCTTTCTGTACCAAAATAAATCCTCTTTCCTTCACTCTGCAAAGCATAATCTGGTAGGAATGACAGTCCTGTCTATCTTGGATTACAGTGACATTATAAACTCTCCTTCATAATTTGGGTGTCCTTTTCTCACAAATGTATTCGTTTTGTCAGAGCTGCTCCCTTTTATACCCATCATTGCCATTCATGAGATCTAGTCAAATGGCCTTCAGTTCCCTCTAGCAGGTGGTTGCGATGGTATCATTTTATTTACAAAACTGGTTGGTAAAACTCTATTACCTTCGTTCCTTCTTTAATATTTCTACTAGGACACATAGTTTTCATTATGGTGACTTTCTTACTATGGTTTGACCCAGGTTTGTATCACCATGGGTTGCTCCTCAATCTGTTTATCTGCCCCCTATGACTGGAATCAGTTGCAGGAAACCTTGAAGTTCCGTGCCGGGGTCTACTTAGCTGCCTTTAAGACATCTTTAACAGCTGTGGCTTGTGATGATTGCAGATGTTTTTAAATGTGTTTATGGGTCTCCTGCCTTCTTAGTGACAGCAACCTTGATATTCCATGTAGGTCAGCTGCGTGTGATTTCTTCATTTTTCACTTGCAGACAGCCAGTATCAACGTGTGAGACTTTTTGTTGCTAGTTTTGAGTAAGAAACAGTCTGAACCATGGCTGTACTTTTGACTTAGCAAGTAAATGAAAGATGATGCATTTTGTTCAAAACCTTTTTAAATTCATGACGATTTTAAGTATTGTATCCATATGTATTCATATCAAACATGAAGTGGTAGAGTTTTAGGAACAATGGCCTACTAAGCATCTGATAAATGGTTGAAAGAATGTGTCCAAACTTAACTTTCTTAAATCAGTAAAACTTCCTGATTATGCAATGGTCCACTAGCAATACCAACTACAAAAATTTCAAAGCATAACCCTAAGAAAGATCAAAGCAACGTGACAGTTTCAGAAGCACTGAGATAGAGCACCTACCTTTCAAACGTCCTTTTTTAATCTGGACTCCTTTGTGTCCAAGCCTCCAACATACAAAAACTCAGGGAAGATCATAAACAAAGCAAATCTAGCTGCTTTGCATGACTGATGTGCAGAGGTCTACGTGACTCTGTTAAACCCTAAATATTTGCTCTGTGAGCAATCCTTATGTCGTTTCCAGAAACGTTCTGAGAAATCATTCAAACCCAATCAAATCTCTGAACCCTATATTTCTTTTTTACTGACATTTCATTTTACCTTTTCTGACCTATGAGGCAACGATCTTTTCATATCAGCTGCTGTTGACATGAAATAAATTAGTCCATTTGTCACTGAGGTGTTTTTTTACTGCAATATTTCCATACCAAAGGCAATGCTTCATCAATTATTATTAATTTCAGCTGAAGACATTCAAATCAGTCATCTTCATGCAAACTACAGAGCAGAAACACAGTCAGGGTTATTAATGGGTTTTTAATGGGGGTTCATATATTTTGGAAAACAGGAAATGATTTGTGTGGAGTTTTAACCAAAAGAACGGAGTGAAGTGGTTCTGAATTGGATCGTCGTTGGTCGTCTCTGAACCCAACAGTAAGATCATCAGTCACATCGGTTAATTACAATGACATAAGAATGACACCGACTCCCACTTTAGTTTAGCTTTCATTCAACATATAACATAAAGATTTCTAAAGGTTATTAATTGTGAAAATTTTAGTATATTTTAATTCAATTCAGTTTTATTTATACAGCTCAATATCACAACAGTAGTCGCCTCAATGGGCTTCATACAGGTAATTGCATAAGAACATGAAATCAGTCATTAAATAGAGTGGGTAACGGGTAAACTAAACTAAACATACTAAGCTAAACTGGGCATCCCTGGCCTTAGGCCTTAGAACAAGAGTTATGACACATTAGTCTTGAAACAAATTATTGTATATTAACGGAGCTTCGCCTGGATTTTAGATGTTTTCTACATTGTTTTCACTTTGTTTTTACTCTGTGTAAATTATTTCATTTTTATAATATCTCTAAATGTGACTTTTGCAGTGAAAAATACAATTTACTATTTGCAATTGAGTATTTTCTGACAGTTTATGGTTAATTCTATTTAATCAGGAATGCCCTTTGACATCCATTAACCTCTTTGCAAGAGGCAAAAAAAGTTACACACCTTCAACATTTCAATGACTGTAAAAACATAAAACTGTTAAGAACTGCTACAGATTAATGTTTCAATTCAATGTCCTTCATAATGGTGTCAAATTTAGGCCTAGATTTGAGATTATGGAATTGAATTGTTTTCTTTTTTAGTTTCAGTCTGTAGGTGCTTCACACTGAAAAGCCTGGGTGGGGGCATGTGTGTAAAACCTCCCCATAATTCAGAAATGTTGTGCAGCAAATCTTTTTTTTTTACATGAAAGGAAAAACACAACTTGATTCTAAAGCTGAAACTCAGTTTTAATCGCAGCTTTCTCACAATCAACACAAGGAGTGAAAGACAATGACTGGGAGGTGTAGGGAGAGGAGAGTTGTGTAGTGGGTGGGGGAAAAGATGGAGCTGCAGTTGCGTCCACGGTCTCTGAGTGCCTAAATCTTCTCTGGCCTGTGGTGGCGGGACTCGGGGCGGCTGGATCCTGTTGGCCTACCGGGTTGGATCCTGGCTGGGTGTTGGGCAGCCCCTGGTCCTCGGGGTCCTGGCTTCCCCTTTGGCCCACACCGGCACCCGGTGGTCCCGCCATGGCTGGTCCGGTATGGCTGAGCACGCCTACCCTGTGATCCCTCCTCTGCACCTGGCTGGCTGGGTGGGCAGTCTGCCTCGCTCAGGGAGGTTCAGGGGTCGTGAAGTCTCCTCCCCCTTCTCTCGGCCCAGCCACTCAGGCTAAGGAGGATCTGGTCCCCCTAATGAGCACATGGTGCACTTCGCGGCGTGCTCGTACCTCCTCTCATTTGCACGTGCACATAGATACACTGCTTTCTGTCTGCTATCTCTCTCGCTCCAAACCCACACTGTAGAGATGGATGCTTCCGGTATTTTCCTGTCTGGGTTAGGGTTAGGGTCAGAACAGAAAGGGTTTATACAAACATACACCTCGTGTGTCAGAAGATTCATAACCCCCTATAATACCAGTAATCACCAAGAAACCAGACACAAGAAACTAGCAGAAACTTTAATTGACAAAACAATAAAACATCTGAAAAAATGCTTGATGGAACCTAAAAGAACCAAAACGTTGTACTTATTTACAGGAAAAAAAATCACTACAAATAAGACAGCTGTGCACTCCTTCTAAAGCAGGGGTCTCAAACTCGCGGCCTGCGGGCTATTTGCGGCCCCCAAGATGATATTTTGCGGCCCCTGCCGAGATGTTAAAGTTTAATGTTAATGCGGCCCGCCGGTCTGTATAAATGACAGTTTTTCATTGTCGTACCCGGAGCTGACGAACCAACCAATCACAGTGGGATATATGACTCTTGGGGGCGTGACATTGACCGGGTTTGAAAGCAGGGGAAAACTTCAGGTAGGTCACATGACAGCCCCCTCCATGGACCACATGGAGTTCTTTACTTTCCTTTTTATAACCTATCTATGACCTATCTATTCGCTTGTAATTTTCTAAATACATGTGTGACAGACAGAGCTGTGGGTGGTGGTTTGTCCCTCATGGTGTTCCATAGTTTAGCATTCATGGCCAGCACCTGTCTGTTGAGCTGTGATTGGCTCACAAGGCTGATAAATAGCAGCAGTGGGAGTTCCATCTAGATGCTGGTTTCCTGGTTTGGCCTTGGTAGGTGAGCTTGACATGTGGCGTTCGCTTAGGTTTGCCCCTTGCTCTGCCCCTTTTCTCGTGATATTTTAGTGATGATTGACAGGTGATGTTGGGGCATAAACATATGTCACACACCAGGTGATGTGCGCCGTGTTCGTCCTTATAGATTGATCTCACTGTTTTATTGTGCATCTTTGTATTTGAGTCTCTGGCCAAATTTCCATCCTTTTTTTTTTAGCTTTTCTCTGATCTCAGGCATCAGTAACGACTGTTCTGATCTCCAGTGAACAGCGTCGGTTATTTTATGAACCAGTTTGAATTCAGTATAAAAATATAGGAGTGGCTGACCGGCTGCTGTGCAATAACTAGTGACGGGAGTTTAAATGTGCAAAAAAGAAAGAAAAATCCACAAATGGTTACTGAATTTTGTTTCTCCTTTCTGATTGTGGTTTAAAAAAAAATAAATAAAAAAATTCAACATGGACTCAAAATTGGGAGCACATCCTCTCTGATTTCTCCACCTTAAATTTCAATAAATCCAAGTCCAGTCCAGATTTTCTGACAATCATCTTCATCCACACTGAGGGTCTCAGCTGCCAAGAGTCCAGCAGTAAGAAGAAGACAAGAGAAGCCGTGTTCAGAAGAACCATTGATGGATTTACAGAACTGTACTTCTTTTGTGTTTAATAGTTATAATTCAACAGTGTTAACTGAACTGTGTTAATAAGGACGCTTAAATTAGAAAACAGCAGATATAGAAGACTGAATAAACAGAAATGTATTACTAATTTACTCATTGATTTTTTTAACATATTTTTTTTTTTTGAATGAGAGTTTTATAAGTAAATTTTCTACAGAAAGTTACTAATAGAGTATGGTTAATAGTACATGTTCCATACAAATTTATTGGCTCAGACTCTCACAGGTTGTGTGTGTGCCTTGAAGTTAAACCTCCTCAGCTAGACCATGCCTTCCAGTGGCCCCAGGCAAAGTTAGGTTCAGACCTGTCCTAGGAAGATAATAGAACCAAAGGGAGCAACCACAGAGACAAAACAGAAACCAAAAAACCAACAACACACAAATATACCTCATTTTGTTATTTTTTTGTCCTGTGAAACCATAAAACCACCATTGAAACTGCTTCAGTGAAGTTTTTTTTCTTCCTTATTGTGAGTGCAGTAATACAGCATTGTTACACAAATATGCAGCATCTTGATCTTCTGTTGCACGATGTCGTCTGGTTTAAGGACACAATATGTCCTTTGTACAAACACAAAAGAAAAAAAACAGCACCTGTTCATGAACAAATAACACATTTGCATTAATATACTCAATCAAAACACAACTGATGATGGACATTGAAAAACAAGGGTTTAATATACAGGCCTGCATTCCTATGATTCAACACAGAAGGATAGAGTGAGCTACTGCTGAGTTGCCTGTAGAGATATTTAGTCTTTTGTGGATGAAAAACGTGTCAGTTTCTATTCAGTGTAGAAAAGAATTGGGCATTAAGACGGAAATATATCTTCCACAAATGCAACAATGATAACACTTTAACTGAACTGCATGGAATTAAAGGAATTCCAACAGAATCTGACAGGGACTTTGCTACTGTATAGTGTGTTTTACTACTTTATTGTAGTCAAGCATTAACTGCTATGTAAGAGATACCTTCCTACTTTACTGATAGTAAAGTGTTGCATCTGGTCTGTTCACTTTAGTCAGAATCAGCTGGCTCAGAATTTATTGTGCAACACTTTACAACTATAAAGTTTTGCACATCAGCTCAAAACATATTTTCTCCGCTTCAGAATCTGTAAATGGATGTAGAGTTATGGTAGTTTAAATAGTGTCAAGACTGGAGCGAAAGCTCCGGTCTTAAAGGTTAAACTGGATCTTCACTTCCTGGTTGAACAAACACAAGGAAGCTTTCCTCTTCTGTGAAGATACAGCAGAGGTAAGACCAGGCTGGAAGGCAAGTTAAAGATACCTACGCTCGTTCCCAACATGCACTTAACCGTTTCATCAAACAGTTGGGATTGTTGTAGAGCCGTCCCAACAAGCAGTCCTATGAACCACAGCCACAGCACGCTCAGAATGGACAAGATGGTGTGGAAGGCTCTTGAAACTGGTGGTCGATTCTCTGCTTTTCCTCAGGTCCTGGGCGTTTCAGAACCGCAGGAGAACAGCGAGGCTGCAGAGCGACCACGATGCAGATGGAGAAGGCAATGCGCAAAAGAGCAATGGTTGCAGCTATGGCTGAATCCCATACATGGATGCTATAGAGTGACACAAAGCCCAAACAGGAGATGCTGATGTTTCTAATCCGGACTGCATAGTCGGCCCTCAGCCCCCTATAGGTGATGGAGTGAACTACAGCTAGGTAATGTTCTATGCAAGTCAAGATGTGGAAAAATATTTCTCCATAAAAAGTAAGGGTATTCATACAGATTCCTACAAGCACTGCTGTCATGCCATTGGTTTTCTCTCCACAATAGAAGATAATGACGCTAAAGAGCCACATGAACTCCATGACAGCATCCAGGTGGTGGTGAAGACGTCCTGGTGCTTCTGCTTTTGAAAAGGATCCCTGCGCTACCTTGTGCCACTGGTGGAGACCCTGATGGAGGATGAAGGTGCAGGGAGGGACGATGAGGATGAATTTCACTATAGAAACAGTTATTAAAATGTAAATCGAGGAGTTCAATGGTGTTGGGAACACAATGGTATATCAGATGATGGATGGAGCGGATCTGATGGTTGTAACTGTGTGAAACTGGAGAGACTGAAAAACAATCAGGTCAATTCATGGTTCAATTAACAAATAAACTTAATGATACGAAATCAATTATCAACATTACTGTCAGCATCTAAAAAGTTATGAAAATAAACTCGCTTTTTGAGACCAGGTTGACAGTTTCTCCTGAATCATCATCTCAGTTTGTCCATTTTTTTTTCTTAACTGGCCACATCTCAGTTCACTGTGGAGTAATTCTCACAAGAACAAGGCAAATTCCTGGATTCTACTGATCGTGCAATTTGTTGATTACGATTAACCGGTCAATCATGAAGGGCGATGTGGGTAGACCGTGGGCGTCAAGGACAAACATCACTCCGATGCATAAGTCATTGCGTTTTGAGTTATTCTTTCTTCAGAACTATGTGAGGTGCTAAGTGGCTACATAACTGTGGATATGCATTGACTAATGCAGCTCATTCCTGCTGTCTGGTCACTTAAAAAGAACCTCAAGCAGAACCCACACTGAAAGTTTTTTGTTGTTGACATGATGATTACTATGAACACGGATCTCACACATTCAACAAGGTGTTGAAAGAAAAACGCCAAATTAAATTTTTATCAATCTCACATATTTACCTAGAAATGCATCAATTTAATTAAAAATAATTGTCATTTTAGGCGTTGGGGGAGTTCCGGCTGCCGCTGCTGCTGCGGTGGGGGTCTTGGGGTGGGGATGGCTGGGCGCTCTCCCTCCTTCTTTTCACGTTCCATACTGCATCTGGTACAGAAGGTATAAACACTATCACCTGAGCTTACGGGTGTTAGCTCACCTTTGCACTAAGAGTTTGCATGACTGAATGACTGAAATATTTCACACTAGTTGGTTTTAAGGCATAAGTATGCGTGTGAACACTGTCTGTTTTGTGTACATGTCGACAGGTGGACATTTTTGCAGATAGCAGGTGTGTTTATAACATTTTGAGTCAATGTGTGTGTGGACAGGCTCCGCCCTTTTTGTAACATTTGAACCTTACCATAATGATTAACAACCAGTAAACTTGTTGCTTTATGTACTTCATGGTCTTATCCCCTTCCCCTCTATTATCACCCCTGCCCCCCCTCTCTCTATAAATCCCTCTCTCTTCTTCCCCTCTTTTCTTTTCCGTCGGTCCAACACCAAAGATTTTCAGACATGATTGAAATTAATAAAGTTTGGCCTCAATTACAAAAAGGTTTTATTCAGACATACCTTTGGTTTGTCTGAAGATTAATAACCCCTCTTGTTAAAATAAAATCTGTCCAACACAAGAGGCCCTCAGCTCTCATCTGTCTGCCCAGCTTTGTTGGACGGGACAAGGATCAAATAAATAAAAAAAATAAAATAATAATTGTCATTTTTAAAATCTGCTCTCTCTCTCTCTCTCTCTCTCTCTCTCTCTCTCTCTCTCTCTCTCTCTCTCTCTCTCTCTCTCTCTCTCTCTCTCTCTCTCTCTCTCTCTCTATATATATATATATATATATATATATATCTATAAATAAAAATAAAAGCATACATGGATACATACATAGATGTCTGTAGAGACAGACCAGACAGGTCATTCATTTACATGGCAAAAAAAGGTGTGGGCAAAAACAGCTTTGTACCTTAGTAAATAGTTTAAGATATTTTTTATAATTTACCAAATAAAATGTAGAAAAACTTGCAACTTTCTCCAGACGACACACAGTGCACAGCTTTATTTAATAAATTAGAAGTACTAGATTTTTAAATATTAGTGCTCTGACCATTACGTTTGTGTAGTACACTTTACAATACGAATTGGCCTTTACAGAAAAATAATTCATTTTTTCTGGTCACGGTCAAATGACAAAACTGGTTTAAGCGACATGAAATGGACAAACCAATTAAAGCACCACACAAAACCTCCGTTTGTGTTTGGCGAACTGATGCTACTCCTTTGTGTCTGAACTCCAAATGGTTACAAGATGGTCATAAATCACACTTTAACAGCTGCTTTGCATTAGTGATGAATGGAGGTCGGAGTGTGACACCGATCATCTGAACCCTTTTAACCAAAACTAGTCTTTAAAAGGAAGCACTCAGCAAAAACAGGATCATTTTTACAAGCCTTTAACCCTTGTGCTTTTCTATGACCCCACCCTTCCATTGACGTGTTCTCCCTACCATGACAAATGTGGATAAAGGTGGAAAGATTTCATGTAATCCATGGACACCAGTGAAGATCACAAATCATTGAAGAAAAAAGGTTCAGGAGCACTGTCTTGTCAGGGGGTTGGCAACCCGGTTGGCATGCGGCTCTTTAGCGCCGCCACTGGTGGCTCCTGGAGCATTTTCAAAAATGTTTTAAATTGTAAATAGATGGAGAGACAGCTATGCTTTTGTTTATTATGGTTTCTGTCGGAGGAGAAACAGACAAAAGTATTCTTTGTTCTTTCAAATGCTGAAGAGCTTGCAGAATTGATAATGCAATGCTTGCAAGGTAGCGTCACATACTGTTGCAACACAGGAGCCAAACTGGCTACAAGTTAAGGTGTCACTCCAACTGTGCACTGAAAACAAACCATCTATGACTCCACAGAGTCCCATAGATGAGGAGCAGAGGAAAGCCTAGATCATGTAACTCACTATAGATGCAAATCCCAACCTTGTGTTTTACATGCATTTAGTTGAACATTGCACTGTAGTGATCAACCTCTCTCCCTTCCCACACTCATGGTCAACAAAAAACAAACATAACAGGAAGAATAAAGTAGGTGGAACAACAAAACTGTCATATGAGAAAAAGAAGCGTGGGCAAACAAGCGCTAGTGCTGAGCCCTAATTAGATCAGAGCACATACAATCCCTTGCTAACAGACCTAAATGCACATGACCACCACTGACCCGCCTTCATCTCTGGGCTCGTAAGGGAGTGATGGGAGTTATATAAGGAGTAAAAACAACCTTGAGTAACTGAAGTCAGATCCATGCTGTTTGTGCTGATTGTGTGGCGCTGAAATAAATGAACTTGAGACAGTGAAATTAGAATTTGCCTCTCTGCTAGCAGTATCTCCAATAAGCTGTGCTGGGTTGCAAGTTGCTTAAAACACAGACAGTGCTCTATAAAGTTTCTTGGTAACCAGTTCAGCTGCTGCTATGCAGCTCAGGTGTGACGGTCCGGCTGGGTCTTTACAATATTAGGCTTCAGCATTTCTGTCAACAGAGATTTGCGTCATGGCTTACGACACACGTCTCTACCAGTGGGGCGTTTTTAACTTTCAGTGGACCGCTAAGCAGCTGGCTGATGTAAATGGAACTGCCGTCAGTTCGTTGCATTGTTGATAAGTTGGCGATGTCGTGGCTGTGTCAAAGTGGCGCTTTTTCCAGTCACTTTGTCGTCTGTTCGAACACTTGAAAGCATTCTGAAAAACAAAGACCTGAACTACCCACACTTGGCGATGCTGATGGCTGCACTTTTGGTGGATTTGACTGTGAAAAACCATCTAAGCGAGCCCGAATGAAAGTCTCAGAGCGCCATAAATGTAGCGTCGTCATGCGTTCAATTTGATGACGTGATTCGAAGATCACTCAAAATAAAAATGAGATCAAAAATCAGATTTCTTTATTAAATTTCTTTAATTTTATCAAAGTAATGAAACATAATTCATTAATATTGTAATGAAGTTAAACTTGCACAACAAGGCAGTCCGTGGCCAGCGTTGTTCTCCAGATAAATAAACATTTGTCGTTAATAATGCTCATTATGTGTTTCAAGCAACTTAGTCATTTTGATAGCAGGCTAAAATAACTAATATAGTACAAATATTGCATGTGTTGCCTTCATTTAAGGCTTGAATAGAACATTTTAATATTTTGCGGCTCTCCAGGCATGTTTGGTTTCGTCAATTTGGCTCTTTTTAACATTTTGGGTTACCGACCCTGGTCTAGTGGGTCTAGATGACCCACCTCCCAATGTTAAAGTGCCTAGGATAGCACAAAGGTTACAGGAAGCACTCAGCAAAAAAGGGATAATTTTTACAGCCCTTTAAATTTTTTTAATAACTGTCGACCATCTGTCAAATCCATTGGTTCATACTGTATGTCTGTGTGTTTTTAAATTAAAGTATTTTTCCATTAATTTTGTATCAAGGAACAGCTTCAGTTCATCAGTCGTCATGTTTTTAAAAAGGGGACAGCGGATGCGTATTAGACATGTGAATGCACCATTATTGCGGTCTGGGTGGATTTGTATAAAACCTTCAGACTTTTCTCCCAAAAGTGCTAGTTATATGATATTTTTTTCTTCTTATTTAATATCCATTTCTCTGCCTGCTGCACCTTAAGGTCTGGAAAAAGGTGGTAAGTAAGGTTTCATTTACAACCAATACTTTTTCCTTCGTTTCAGAAACAGCAGCGGTAACACCAGACTGCCGGGTGTGGTCAGGAAGGATGTAGACATTCCCAAAATGCAATAAGCATCTGAGGATGTTTTATCTGACACCACACCACCAACCAGAACCCCCAGAAACCTCAGCCACAGAACTCCCATTATCAGTGTGATGACATACAAAGCCCTTCGTTTTGATTGGTCTGCATGGTCGGCGTCTGTGCCCATTTCACCTGGTTTTGGATGAATTAAAATCCAAAGAACCGACAAGCTGCAAAACGTGACAATGATGATGAAGACAGCGGCAATCACATTCTCTGATGACAACAAATCATTGAGCTGAACGGGCTGTCAGACTAAAAATCACTAAACAAAGCAGCCAAACGCCTCCAACCACCACAGTCCTGGTTCTGGTCCCACCGCCGTGTCTGACTCTCCTGTAGGCGACTGGATAAACCACGGCCAGGTAGCGCTCCACGCATGTGATGACGTGAAAATAAGACTGTCCAGGCCAGGTGAAGGAAAAATGGTATCCCACTGATGTCAGTCTTTCAAGGTTCGTCAAGGCGCCATAACAGTAACAACAACATCCCACAAGACTCAACAGCTCCAGGACAACCACGTTATAGGTGAAGACGTCCAGGTTGCTGGTTGTTTGTAATACCCAGAACACCGATTCCTCCATCTGCTGAAGCCCCGTGCAGAAGGCGTGGATGAAGGGAGTGGTGATGTTGGTGACAGAAAAGGCAGTGAAGACCAGTATGGCAGGCCTGGACTCAGAGCAAATAATCTGGGAATTTGTAGAGGAATTAAAGGAGTTGATGGACATATTGTTGGGTCTGTGAATAGAAATTCAACGTTAATTTCATGGATACAATTTTTTGTTACTGAGCTTGTACTCAACTTTTACAATTTCTATGGGGACGCCACTCAGCCAGGCATACCTATATGCCTACATCTACACATTTGTATTCACTTAGCTATATTTGTGATTGCACAACACTCTTTATAAGGTTTCTTTTCTCCATGGTAATGTGAAAAAGTCTAAAACTTAACAAGAAACTATAATTAACACACCAAACCAATGATCTGACATAGATCATAAATGATAAAACTTCTCAGACATTTAACAAAAGTTTGCTTTAAAGTAAAATTGCCCTTTAATGGGGGGCTTGAAAATCTCAAATTAAATACAATATACTTTTACACACCTCCCAATAGGAAAAAAAAGGCAGCTTTAATTGAATCTGATTTCTCTCTCTCTCTCATATATATATATATATATATATATATATATATATATATATATATATTTATATATATATATATATATATATATATATTTATAAAAACACAATGCAATTTAAGGGAAGTCAGATAAACATCAGCTGTAAGAAAATGACAGTGAGCTGTAAGAGTCTACGTTGCATAAAACACACATTTATATTAGAGTCCTGGATTTAAACTCAGCTGAACTGTTTTCTTCTTCAGTCAGGAGGGGTTTGATATTTGAAGAGACCAATCATGGATTTTGTGGCATAATCACCAAATTTATCATGTTTGTACCTTAGGATCTCTTTTTTTTAAGAATAAGCAAGTTTGCCAAGTGAAAATCCAAAGTAGCCATTTTTAAAAAGATGGTGACAGATTTCTATTTGATTCAGTCTCAACAACATGGGCTGTAATGCAAAATATGGTTTGAGAATAATATATATATATATATATATATATATATATATATATATATATATATATATATATATATATACCTATATATATATATATATATATATATATAACTTCAGCAGCAGTGATCACTTGAGATGCTTGGCTATAAAACAACTTATGGAAGAAAACAGTACCCACCATGGAGGGGAAACAGGATCGAGGCCAAAATCAAAGGCGACTACGGAAGGATGTTAGTAAGGGTGACAGAGGCTTTCAAGAGTACAATGAAAGCAAGTACCTAAGAAATGCAGCTGAATGTCCATACCTGGGCACTGAAACTGCCAAACAAAGGCTCCTAGCCTTGAGCAGTCACCTAAAGAGGTACACAAGAGACAATGAAGCGGAAGCGGGATAAACAGGCTGTGCAGCCAACCTGCAAAGTGTGCGACTCAGTGGCAGGGGTCAAAACAGCCAACAAACCCACCAGGCTGAAACTGAATAATTGCTGGAAAAGTATATGGGAGAAAGAGAGACGGCACATAACACCAATGCCCAGTGGCTGGTCTCTCTGAAAGAACATAACTTAACCTCCTGAACGGAGATCCAGTAACCATCACAGTGGCAGACATCCAGAAAAGAGTCTCAGGTATGAAGAACTGGAGACTGACGGGAGGCGCGTGAACAGGAGCATGACAAGAACCAATGATATATTAATAAACAAACAACCAAAAACCCTCACAGCTTTAGTAGCTATAGAGCCTGAGCACCCGTTGTCTGGAACCCTCCCAGAAAACTTCTGGGTCAGCGATGATCAAAAGACTAAACTGGTAACGAGAGATTCTAAAATCCTCAAAAAATAACGTGATGAAATTTCTCACAACAATTATTAAAATTATTATTTTTGTCAGTATTATAAACGTGTGAAAACCTGACCTGAGTGCGGGCCTCACCTCAGCGCTGAGATCTTATTTTTTATCTTCTCCAGCTTCACCATCTGCTGATGACTGATGATTGAATAAAGCAATAATGCCTGTTTTATTGATGGTGTGTTTTTGTTTCTGTGCATCATCCTGACAGAGCAGGGAAAACAGGCAGAGGTTTTTGCATATTGAAAATCCTGTGACTGCAAGCAAAATATTAATGTTCTCAGCCTGTTTTGAGAGTTATAAAAGGCAAAACTGCAATAATGCAAAATTGTTTTTTTATTAAACAAATTATACATTTATATCAGGTGGGTTTTGGGACTGGAGGAAGCATCTAAAAGGACACTGTTGGGAACTTCGTAGACATGCAGGACTTTCTAGTTTCTACGAAAATGGAGAGCTCCAGGTGATATTGGACAGGAAAAGAGAAAAAGCAAAATAAAGAGAGAAAGGAATGCAGTTCTCAGACTCTAATGTAAAAGGTAATGCACCCAACAGGGTTTCTGTGCTAAAATCAAGCGGAAGCTTTATGAAAGCTTCTGCAAGGATCCATCAATTTCTGATGATCTTCACCTCAGAGGACCTAATTCCCATTTATACAACAAAAATAATTATTTAACCAATGATGATTACCGTGCTTCAATCTTGTTATTTTTAACCTTTAAATATTTTTTTACTGAGTGATCTATTTGGAAACGCCTTCTTTTTAAAGGTCCATTATCACTTGTTGAGGACACCCTCAGCCAATCAGGATGGAGTATTCCCCTGAACTATGGTACCAAATACTCTGAGCTTATCACATTTACCCAAAGACTTTTAAAGAGCTGTTTATTCTATGTTGATCCCTTTGCCTGTCAGTGCTTGAAAGCACGGTGCAGAGGCACACATGCCATGGTTGCCCACACCATCATACTTCCGAGCTGTGTAGTCAGGAAGTGTTTGTTGTTGTTTTTTGTTGGGTTTCTTGTTCAGTTCTAAAACATTTTTGGGTTTATTAGTACTAAACATCCTCTTGTCCGTGTTTGTTACATTTTCTATTTTTCTTTATGAATCCTTTCAGCATTAAACATGTGATCTTTTGCCTTTAAAAACAATCTCTACTTGGTTAAACTTGAGTTGAATGTTTTGTAGCGATTGTGAAAGCAGCTCTTGAGTTGTTTTAATTCTTTCTATCAACATCCAGTCAATTGATCTGTCTAAACTTTGAAATCCACCTCCGACAGATGATTAGCAGTTGTGTGGAAGTTTTCAGAGGATTTGAATGCTGTCACACATTCTTGATGTTTGAAAAAGATTCATATGCTGTGTATTCTTTAATCTTATTTGGTTAACCGCATTGAAGTTTGTTTGAACAAACTGGTAGAGAATGTTTTATTCATTGGAGTTTTTTTCTAAAGTGAAATTAGGGTCATTTTTTCCTACCAGAGTTCATTTGCGTGTCCTCCGCCCTGCAGCTGCTGAACGCTTTGAATCAAAAACAGATGAACTGATATGAACTCTTGACCAGTCGGTGAGCTTGGAGGTGAAGAATGAAAAGATCGAAAGGTAGAGATGAGGAAAGAAATAGTCTTGTCTCTGTCTAATCTGTATATTCTGTGATGCAGCTGAGTTTGACTGTTATTCTAGAATAAACCATTGGAGCAGAAGATGTTATCTGTCAAAGTGAGCTGTGTACTTATAAAGAGAAATAATAATGTATCAACAATGATGATGCTACAAATCTTAACTTTTTATTCACAATATATTTAAGGATTGTAGTGGTCCTTCTCTATAAACTGGTCCCTCGCTGTATCTCACTGTTTTGCAGATTCAAGTAATTTTGCATAATCTTACTTTTTTTGAGTACATTGTGTTCTGCGTCCTGATTAGGTGTAGAGTGCTGTCAATCAATCTCCTCCGTCAGAATGTCTTTAGTTAACCAGAGTTACATAAATCTTCAACTGTTTTCATTCCATAATCCTGGACGTATTTTTCTATAAAGGTTTGAACTTTGACAGATAAAAAACCAGAGAGAAAAGTGTAGAAAATGAAAAAAGTGTAGAAAGTGTGTCGTCAGGAGATAAAAGCCTTAAAACATTTGGACGCGTTATAAAAACAAATAAAGGCAGACAGCAAAGATTTCATCTAACATTGTTTTTAGAACCTAACTTTCATGTTACGATGAGGGACTTTTGTGGTTAAAAAACCCACAACTTGAACTTGTTTTGAAGAAAAACATTATTGATAATGAATAAAAAGATTTATTGCAAAGAATCTATGGTTTTAATCACCAGACGTCTTCTGTCTGTCGATAGTGTTACTCTGTTCATACACTAGCATAAATAAAACTGAATTGAGATGAATTCCACTACCAAACAAGTCTGTCTGAACCTTCGTGAATCTATTTTTCTTTTTGCTTTGCACCTTGTTACTGTGCAGAAAGATTATTTTAGGAGATCTAGAGAGTAGACCACCATCCAGAGTATTGACTCTTGAAAGACAAGAAGACATTTAAATCATAGACATCATCAATGAAAAGCATTTAATCTGTCGCTGAAAGCTTTGATCAGATAAAAAGAGGATGTTTATAGTGGATTCATAAACACATCTTTTTTGACTCTTGATGTGTAAATTCTACTGAAATGTCTTCCTTCTTCCTCTGCAGCTCCGTCACACGCCAGCATGTCTGTCAACACCTCTTCCACAGATTTCAGCTTTTTACACATTTGTGAGGACATTGAGTTGGGCCATTTGGTCTCCCTTGCGTATGTCCTCATCAAGGTCTTCGCCAACCTTCCTCTCTGCATCCTCATCCTCTGCTTTGCTGTGAGCCGATGGCGACGGCGCTCCTCCAAGACCACGAGCCACGCTGACATGTTTGCGTACAACGCGGTGGCCTTTGAACTCATCTTCACACTGGCGGCTGTCCTTTATTTCCCTGGGTACTACACTGGTTCCTCCAAGGTCCTTCTGGCTGGGATCTATCTGTCTGCATTTGCTTTAGTTGGAGAGGTTTTGCTTCACATTCTGACATGCGTGGAGCGCTACCTGGCCGTTGTCCACCCGGTGACCTACCTGGACCTGAAGCGGTCGTATGGAGTCAGGATCAGAAACGTCTGCATTGGGTGTGTTTGGCTCATCTCCTGTGGCTGGTTTGGCATAGAGACTCTATATCTCCCCCAGATTCCGTATATCCCATATTTCTGCCTGCTGGTCGCCTCCTTATTAAGCATTTCTTACTGCAGCCTCTCTGTTATCCGTGTTCTGATTCGTCCTGGGCCTGGGAAGGTGGGCAGGGACACGGATCTAGAGGACCAGGTGAAAAAGAGAGCGTTCTTCACCATCACAACCATTCTGGGAGTCCTGATGCTGTATTTTGTTGGGATGCTGGTTGGGCTTCTGGTGGGAAGCTCTGATCTGATGACGTACGACAAAAGATGTCTGCTGATGATTAGCACACAGTGGTTGAATCTTCCCACCAGTTTGGTTTTACCTGTGCTGTTCCTACTCAGGGCAAAGGATCAAGATTGTTGCCAGAGGGGCAACAAATGAAGATAATCCACTGATTGCTAAACTTTGGTTGAACTCTTTGTTTACTTTGGTGACAATCCTGTTATCCACATTATATTTGCTCTGTTATTTGAAAGGCATAGTTTGTTACTGCATTCCTGCTGCACAGGAAACAGGCAGTAGGCGGCGGTCTGGACACCTTGTCGGGGTTTAACATTTACGTACAAATAGTTTTTTCTTTCGTTCTTTTCTGTTTTATTACGTTGTATGACTACTTTTTTGGTTTATTTTGTTTATCTTATTTTGGCTTCTTAACTTAAATAAGCCCATTTTGGAAATTTCGCTTTATTATTAAAGTCAGACATGAATTATGATCTTCTTGTTCCAGGTTGGCACATAGCTGTCACATAAAATGGTCTTAAGGCCCACAGCCAGATGGGCTTGATTTATTACTTTTAATTTTGAAGTTTCTGAATATGAAATATGTTTTTGATTATGCATCAATAAAAAACTAAAGCTGATGATGTGATCTGTCTCTCAAAATGACTAAAGTATAAAGAAAGCCAGACAGAAACTGGGCTTTAGCTTTAGTTCAGTAACCCTGTTTAAAATAACCTGCAATCATGTTTCTAATAGAATTTAGTACAAAAATAATTTAAAAACCTTTAGATAAATACTTAAAAATTCAGAATCATGAAAAACTTCACAATACAATTTAAATTAAAAAACGTAAATTTTAAAATATTACACAAACTGAGTATATTGGAAACAAATAAAGAATGTAGAAATATAGGATACAGAGAAGTTTTCCGGCCTTTGTTTTCACCTTTCACCTAACTTTATTTATGGTTAAATTGTCTGACATGGATGAATCTACATTAGGGGTGTCAAACTCATTTTCACTGAGGGCCACATCAGCATAGTGTCTGTCCTCAAAGGGCCAGATATAACTGATACATGTAACTAAATGTCATGAAAAATAAATATAACTACTCCTTAATGTTAAATAACTCATTACTATTATTTATACTATTATTTATTTATTATAACTTTTTAAAGTGAAAATTACAGTTGAATAGAAAACATATTTGCATGTTACTTTAGCATAAAACCTTTTAAATTTTGTCCGCTTATTAAAACCCACATAACTCCATTAATGAAGGATCAAACTGTCCAAGTGAATAAGAAAAATGACATAAAAATGAGCTAGAAAGAACATGTATTACACGTGTAACATTTTCTCTACATAAAGACACAAAACCTGCAAACATTGAATAATTACAGCAACTACACATAAATAATATGTAATCAACTAATGAAAATTTTTATTTTAAGACATTAAAAACTTTTTTGCTCTCGCGGGCCACATAAAATGACAGGGCCTTGAGTTTGACACATGTGATCTACATGGATTCATCTGGACTAGAATGTGCTGCTGCTTCACCACAATCCACTAGGTGTCAGGCTTGAGCTGCAGAAAAAGCAGCTTTCTAGTGTTTCTAACTACAGACATCACAGCTGTGTGCTTTTTTATTTTAGAAGTGGACAAAGAAGCTCAAAGCATTACTTGACCAGATTTAAGTAAAGTAGGTCTCCAATTTAAATCTAAATCCTGAACAAGAGAAATTTCACTGTTAAGGCGAGGTAGAATAAAGTACCTGCTCTCAGGAATACCTCATTAAAGTACTCTGGAAAGTACTTGAATTCTCAACAGACCTCCATGGCAGGTGCATGTTTTCCAGATATCACCCCAATCTGCCGATTACCTGGGTCAGATTTGTTTAGCCAATTAAAACATGCCAGAGCCGTGTATGTTAGAGAACAATTCCACTCATTCACCCTTGCTGTGCGGTGCAACAATAAGCAGCAGGCAGATTGTATGTGTTTGGTGTCGATGTAGTTCTGAAACTCAAAATACTTTCCAACTTTCCAAAATACTATCTCCAACCGCATTCATCTGATACGCACCTTTTGTTTCGTCACAATCATTTTTTTACAGCCTAGGGACGAGCACCCTTCTTCCTGCATGTCTGCATGCCTTAGTCAACCGTGCGTCACGCGAGCATGCATTTATCAGGGCTGTCACACAGCTATACGTACATTTTGCACTTTTTGCACATTTTCCACGTACAACATTTCAGTTTTTCTTGATACATGCGTGACATACGTCATTCATAAGTGTTTCTTGTGTTCGTCAATCCTTGATGTCCACAGATTGTCAGGAACTGGTGGTGGAGGACCCAAAATACAGGAGACCAGGCTTGGTGAAAGAAAAAAAATAGTTAATAACCAAACCGAAACATGACAAAAACAAAAAGCAGAGCAGATGACCTGATGAGGATGAACAGAAACCAAGACACTTCAATAGGCTGAGGACAATTAACTGAACTGAAGACAGCTGTGGACCAGGAACCTGAAACCTGTGTGACTGACAGAAAGAAAACCAAAAGCATGACCAAGAACAAAACCAAACCACTGAATCCTTACACAGATGTCCGTTGAGGGTTTCGTCTGATGGGTCTTTACATGAATTTGCTTTTGAATAACACAGTTACACTCTAAAAAGAGTATTTGGGCTATAGTTGGAAAGATGTACTTTTTTACGTTGTTCTAACTTAATTATTTAGTTTGATGAAAACAAACCATTTTTTTGAGTTCATTCAACTTAAAAACAACAATAGTTGTCTGACATAGTTATTTTACTTTCAATCAACTTAATTCAATTAAGTTGGTGTAACTTTGGGGTGAAGCTGTCAATGCGTAATGATGTCATAACGTAAGGCAGCGCAAGGAATTATGGGATATTATTTTCTTTGCCTATCTGGGCAGATTGTGGTTTAAGTGTGAGTTTTTGTCCATGGGTTTTGTTGTCCAGCTGTTTTACTCTGTTTGAACTAGTCATTTAAAATGTTATGTTTATTTTTTTTTTTGCACCATGAGTTAGAGTTTGGTAGAGGATGATGACCAATCCCCATGTGCGGCGTAACAGCGAAGTTCCACATAGAAAAGACAGGGTTCGAGAAATGTGAGCTCTTGTCTTTTAATGCGAGATATTACTGGGTCATTCATGTCTTTGATATGAAAATTGCCAGGCCCTGTGGTGGAAACTTTAAAATGTGTCAATTAAGTTGTAAATTTAAATAAAAGTTAAATAAACATTTCAAATTAATTTGGAAAGCCATAAAAACTTAAGTTAAATAAACTTATTTCAATTAGGTGTTACCAATTGAAGTGATTCAATTAGGTTGGATCAACTTTTTTTTTTAGAGTGTATGTATATTTCTAAGCAGAAATAGTTTATAGTTTTAGTTTATAGTTTCTAAGCAGTTATTACATAAACCTCACGCAATTGTGCATGATTTTTGCATATGCAAATTTGTAGCTTTCCACAACTGTTCCACATACAGTATGTCTGACAGACTTTTCACGCATGCGCCTCTGATGTATAACTTTTATATGGCACATTTCACTTTCAAATTATGTAATTGACGCACACATTTTAGGAGAGATTTGGCTTTTACGTCAATGTTCTTTTATTCGACCATAACCACACTTCTTCCACGTATATTCATGTATGACCAATCTTCACCCGCACAGCATGCACAGAATGTACAAACTCGCTGTGTGACACGACCTTACATTAAGTCTAGACCAGTGTTGTCACAATCCAGGCCTTGAGTGCCGGTATCCAACATGTTCTCCAACCAACCTGCTATTGAAGCCAGCCTGACCCAGGCTGGCTTCAATAGCAGGTTAATCAGCAGGTAATCAGCAGCAGGCAGGGTTTCTGAAAAAGCGGCAGGAGGCTGGCCCTCGAGGCCTGAAGTGTGACACCTCTGGTCTAGAGCCCAGACAAACCATACCTTCTCTGGCATCAGCAGGGTTATACACCATGATCGAATATGAGACCAGAAACAAAATGTCCAATGTTTTAACTGTTACCAGGAAGATAAATAAATAAAAAAATTCTATATTTACATTTGCAACATTTTATTGACTTTACTTTTATTCACTGAGTAGGGTATTGCTGTTAATAAATCCTCTCCAGTAGGTATTTTCAATCATTTTCTCACTCAGCTCACGTTAATAGCAGGTTTAGAGTTCAGTTTTACCTTTTCCTGTTTGTTTCTAATGATCTTAACAGACATTTTACCTGTTCTGCAGACCAGTATCTCTCTCAAACTTTGGAAGTCACGACATAAACACTGGGCTACTTCTTCCATTCCATTGGTTATGGAATAATATTCCTCCAGACCTGAACAGTTTTAAACATCAACTAAAGAAGTACCTTTCAAGACTCAGTGCCATCCTGTTTGATTAATTTTTATTCTGCTTTTCATGTGTTTAATGCCCGTTAGTGATGGGTTTGGCAACACCAACGCGTCGGCTCACGTGTCGAGCTCATAAAGTGAAAACTGTGTCGCTGCGCATATCGTCTAGGAGAAGTCATGTGACCAATCCAGCCACTGTGTCGGTGTGTCACAGATGAACCAAACAAGGAGGCGCGTCTACCAGCAGTGTTGCCAGATTCTGCGGTTTTCCACCCAACTGGGTGGGTTTGATTTTGCAGAGAAAAATTGCTTTGGGCAGTTTTTTAACTAGTTAAATTTGTTAAAAAACATCAGTTGTTTTTTTCTTTTTCTGTATTAATGATTTGATTTTTCTCTCTCTGGACACTCAGAAGTCAAAGGTACAGAAAAGAAAAGACCCTGCTGAAGACTTTCTTGAGATGTACTGTCATCCAAAAACAAGTTCAAGGGATAGAAATCCAGAAAAGACAGTATCTGTATTAATGCAGGAGATCAAGGAGCTGAAAGAGGAGAACGCTAACTTGAAGGAGATGGTTGTTCAAGGTATTTGTTCATATTATTTACTAAATTATTTGTCAAATCATTTTTCTAAAGTGTTTTATCCTGCCATTACTGTGTTGTATTGTTTTTTACTTGCCACTGATGTAAAATAATTTTTGTGTTTATATTTTTGTTTCTGCTGTGTGCAGATATACCAGAACTCATGAAAACCATGAAAAATGTAATTAAGTCGGTTGTACCTACTAAGCGATCCAGGCTGGAGCTTAATACACCACCGATGCCCCCCCAGAGTTTTAGTTCCTCACCACCATCCCACCCTGGAGCTACAGAATCCAGTTCCGTGTCTGACATTGTGACTCCATCCCAGAAGGACTCGCAGTCTTCTAAGGTCATTGTTTTTTAAATTATAAATTAATGTGGTACATACATTTTTGAATGAGTATGGTTAGTGTAATTTGCTGTCTAAACTATTTAGAACTGAAAATATGTACACTTTTTTAACCCTAAATGCACTTCTCTCCTTGTTTAAACAGGTGGAGATCTACCCTGGAACTGGAGTCCTGGTGGAGAAACTGGCGTGGACGTACGCTTTAAATTCACATTCAGCCACTGGATTTGTGAGACATCTGGTCACAGCAGTCTTCCCACCAGAGATACTGCTGGTGAGCAATCTTCACGGGGGCAAACGAGGTGCAGGCGACGCTCGTCTACCATTGGACAAGCATAAATTGGATGCCATTTACAGTATGTTTTCAGCTTTTTATTTATTTGTGTGTGTGTGTGTGTGTGTGTGTGTGTGTGTGTGTGTGTGTGTGTGTGTGTGTGCAACATTTTAGTCCTCATTTACCATAATGACAGTCTACCACCATTGGTTGTACAACTGGTACCAAGAGAATCTGGCACTATTTGACATCAACATTATGTAATGATTCTTCCTATTTTTATTGGTCTCTGTGACATTACAAAGTACACCAAGTTCTCATCTGTGTGTGCATATGTGTTTGTGTGTGTGTTTATATGCAGGTGCAACTCTTGAGAGGTGGCCAGGGACACAGATCGCCAGCATCGGAACCACAATAAATGGCAAGATTACAGAACTCGGGGCGAAAAGTAAAAATGTTGCCCTGCCATAAGTTGTCATGGTTACGCTTTGGGTTGGTTCTTAAGGTTGTTTCCTGTTTTATTTTTAAGGCCCTTCCTTGTTTGTTTAGTTTAGTTTGACTTCCCTCGTCCCAATCTTTCCTGATCATTGGCACCTATGTCTCGTCAGCCCCGTTAGTATATATGTCTTGTCACTCCCTTCCTCTTGTGCTGATCCGTACTGTTTGGTCCCCCCTTCAAGTGGTTTTGGTTCTATTGTCAAGCTGTTCTCAGTTTATGTTACTCTTTTGGTTTTTGGATTCCCTGTAGCGTCCTTTGTTAAATAAATAGATTTTGTTTTTTCGAACTCCTGCTGCTTCCTGTCCTGCATTTCTGTCCTCTATCAACCCTAAACGTTACATGGTTGTTCCTTATTTAAATTTAGTTTTTAGTGTTATAGACATTGAAGAACTGTATTTATGTGAAGGGAAGGGAATTGTAATAGCTGAAATTAGTTTTAAGTGATGTGCCTGTTTGTAGTTGCAATTTGTAAGGCAATTTCAGTGTCCATATACCGTAATTTCAAATGAAGTCATGCCACTTCAACATGTGCTTTATATAAGTTTAACAATTAACACTTGACATTATACTCATACATACATAAAAAGTATGTTGTTTTATGAAGTGCTACAACAGTTTTTATAGTTTAACATTCTTGTAGAAAAATTGTAAGGAAAATATATTTTACTATGATGTTATATACCATTAACATACAAAAGATTGTATGTAATGATACATATGTACAGTGATCCCTTGCTATAACGCGGTTTACTTTTCACGGTTTCGCTACTTCACGGATTTGCATCCTGCATTGTGTTCTGCATTCTGATTGGCTAAAAAAGTCACTCCGCTTCTTCTCTACCTGTGCGTCAATAATGTTGCAGTTTAATATGTACACGTACGTAAAACAGCTTTCCAAATTACGTACATGCAAATCATCTTGCAATTTCAAGTTTCTCTAAAACCCATAGAAAAAGAGCAACACCAACTGTCAATCACTGTGTTCTTCTCCCGAACAAACACACACAGCTGCACCGCGGGCTTGAGAAGGAGAAAACACTGCAGCTTCTCAGACTGAAGAGCATTGAAATACACCTGACCCACTATTTGTCCGTTTTACTTTGTATTTTTTTCATGATCATTTTAAATTTTCTCCTGTTTAATCCAATTACTCTCGGGTCGCGGTGGGCGGGGCTAATCTCCGCGATTTGAAGCCTTCTGTTTACATCGATGATTCAAATTATTATTTGACAGTACAGTACAGAAGTTATTTGTTGAAAAAAGAAACGTTTTTAAAGTACTTTGATTTGTGAAACAAATGCTTGAGCCTGTAAATGGTTTGTTCTTTCTTTTTAATGTATAATAGAGTATTTAATTGTATACTACTTGTTAAAAAAATAGAGGTTTCTACTTCACGGATTTTGCCTATCACGGGTTCTTTCTGGAGCGTAACCCCGGCGAAAAACAAGGGTTTACTGTATATATGTTTTTTATACTAGGTTAGTCATTTTAATTAGATGACATATAATAAAAGTAAAAACAACATATAACGAAGGTATAATTTCCCCGTCAGGGATATACATTTTACTTGCAGATAACTTACATTTAATGTTTTATTTTCATATATGAAAAGAATATTTTTGGGAAAAGAACATGTAAGAAAAAACTATGACTATTATATGACACATATATAGAAAACATAGTTGCCTTTCATATTTCTTATATTTCAAATAGATTATTTTTATATGATACATACATATTTCTGGTTAATGTCATGTATGAAAAGAACCAGAAATAGGCCACTTTCAGGAGTTTATCATATAAAAGACTCATACGTCTTAGAAGATGGACATATGTGTGAAACATAATGCAGGTCATGTTAATTTCTTATAAGTTTTATATAGTTCTTTTCCGTATGGGTTATTTGAAATAAATCCTTTTAAGTTTTGGTGGTTTTTCTATATGGAAGCGATTCAGTAGCATAAATAAAAAGCAAAGTCAAAACCAGAAATGCTTTTTTATTTTCAAAGTGTAGCTGCATTTTTTGACTCAAAATTAAGATGAAAAAGCAATATTTGAAAATACTTTTTCATTTCCTTCCTCAACCCAGCTTATTCTGTCACTTAATTATAATGATAAATAAAATGGTATTTTACATTTCATTTTAAAAAAGGTCCATGGTAAATGTGTAGCATAATTCATTTAGAAATGTCTAATTTGACATTTAAAATGGATTAACAGAAATGTTTTTTAATGTTCATAATGTAGCTGCATCAAATGACTCAAAATTCAAATGAAAAAGCAATATTTCAAAATGCTTTTTCATTTTATACCTAAAACCGCTTATTCTGTGTCATAATTAAAAGGAAAATGCAAAGAGGGGATTGCATTTGCATTTTAACATCCACCCTGGGAAACTTTTTTTTTAACTTGTCCTGTCCAACAGCTGGGCAGACAGATGAGAGCTGAGGGCCTCTTGGACATATTTTACTTTAAAAAGAGGGGTTATGAATCTTCAGACAAACCAGAGGTATGTCTGGATAAACCCCTTTTGTAATTGAGGCCAAACTTTATTAATTTCAACCATGTTTGAAAATTTCTGGTGTTGGACCGGACGGAAAAGGAAAGAAGGGAAGAAGAGAGAGGGATGTTAGGGAAGGGGGAGGGTGATAGTGAGAGGGGGGGTAAGACCATGAAGCAGCATATAGTAGACAGGTTTACTGGTTGTTTATCATTACGGTAAGGTTCAAATGTAGTACAAAAAGGGCGGGGGGGCCTGTCCAGGGCCAGCAGGACCGCGGGAGGGAAAGAGAGCGCCCAACCAGGAAAGCAGCCTCCCGCCGCGCCAGGAGAGCCCAGCGCAGGGCCCCACCAGGGAAGGATTCCCACAGCCCCAGACGAGCACCCCACCACCACCCAGGAGTTCCGGGCATCCCCCCGCCCCAACCCCAGGTACGAGCCAGGACCCCCCAAGGGAGACCCGCTCCGCACTCCAGGCAGCCACCCACCCGGCCCACGGTTGGTCCAGGGAGGAGCAAGGCAGGGGCCCGCCGCCCCCGCCCAGGAGGGGGGAGCCCCGGGGAAAAAAAGGGGGCCCACAACGGGTGTTGTAAATATGGCCCGACCAGGCTCGGCCACTGTTGGAAGTTTGGCGGGGCCCAGCGCTCAGGGGCGAGGACCAGGACCCACCCCCCAGGGACACGAACACCTCGGCTCATGTGTAATGTGAACCCCCCCACCGCGTGGAGAGAGCACCGCCGGGCCCAGGAAGCCGACACCCAGGGGGTACGGCCGCCGCCGCCAAGGGGCCCGCACCCCCCACCAGGGAAGGGGTAGGGGACAGATGGACCCAGGTCCCACCTTCCTTGCAAAATGTGTGTGCGTGTATGTGTGTTTGAGAGGGTGTGTGTGACAAAGACAATTAAATCTTGCAAAAAATGATGTAGATTTCTGTTTTATTGTAAAGCAAGACAAAGAAGAGAAAAAGTGTACTGTTTTTCAAACTAAAATGAGATGTTCTCTGCATGTTTTATTCTTCGCCTCCCGATTCTTCCGATCCTTCAAGACAATTTTCAAAGAACCAGCAACAACATTCCAAGCAACGATCTGAAACACACACACAAATAAGAGTTAGATACAGAAAAACCCAGGCATAAACTGCCAGAGAAATACAACTCAAATTTACAAAAACATGTTAGATAATGTAAAATCAATACCAGACTCGATTATCAGACCATCTGTTGAACTCACTTGCTCTTTTTTGTTTTTTTGCATTTTGTGTAACTCCAATTAGGAGAAAGACAGTCACAGTGAAGATGGCAATGCCGCTGATGACAGCGACGATAGAGCCTACGCTGACCGCAGAACCTGAAAGACACAAAGGGTATATTCAAACTGAAATTTTTTTGTTTAAATCCTGGAAGTCATATCATCAGCACCACCAAAGTAGGGTCCTCTACAAAGCCATGCCTGTGATTCACCGTATTTTCTAGGGGTTGGCAAGAGTCTGGCGATACGATACGTTTCCCGATATTGTACCGGATCACATGTTCTTTCTTTTAAAAAAATATGACTTGAAAACAACTCTACCTTAATTTCATTATGTCTTCCATTGTAATAAAATGGTCAAATTCAGTTTTTTTAATGATCACAATGGTAAGCAATGCAACTGTATCTCATATATACATTGCTTTTAGCCAGGCAAAATTGTAGTGTTTTTTTTTTTTTGGTAACTTAAAACATAAAAAGGGAAAAGTCAGCATTGTATGATTTCCACAACAAAATATATATTTCAGTATAAGAAAATAAAAATGAATGCGCCTTAACCAATAAGGTTGTAAAAGTATGACTGGGAAAATAAAGTGCTGTTTATTTTCCAGATTGCGTAATGTTCTCCAGAACCTTTAAAGGGTTCAGGAGTCTGAATGGTGCTTCAAATTTAAAGGAAAAAACACTTATTCTTTCCAGGAGCATTAAGTGTGATGAGGCAGCATGACAGGATGTAGGAGAGTGTTTTAAATAAAGATGCTTTATTTAGGTGACAGAATGCATGTTGCACGTTTCTCACATGCCTTTTTTCAGAGCGTTGTACGCATCCATCTGACTCATCAGGTCGCTAAACTAGCATCGGTTTAGCTGGCTTTGTCACGGTAACGTGACAACGCTCCGCTTAGCCGGCTGAGCCGGCACCGACCTAAACTGCAGCAGCAAACGAAAGCGATATTTATTATAAATAAAGCATCAGTTCAGAGAGAAAGTTTACCTCTTCCCACTTCTTTTTGTCCAGATGATGAAGCTAAAGGTTGTTTTGAAAAGCCAGCTAAGTGATACGGAACATTTAAGCAGTGACCGGCTCTTCTTTTTTAGGTGCACATTATCTCTGTGCAATATCACTTTTTAATACACACCCGGCACCTGAACCATAGTAAAAAAATGTTTTATTTTGTTTATTCATTTATTTACCAGGGACAGTGCACATTAAAAGCATTGCCACAATGTGCCAGAATTAGCCCAAAGGCTATTTTTCATCTGTAGTCCCTGGACAGGTATCAAAATCGTCAGCTGTATTCCCTGTCTTAAACTTTTTTGGCTATGTATACTCTTGTGTGACTTATATATGTTATTTTTTCTTCTTTACTATGTATTTTTTTGGCTCCTCTGACTTAGACTGTAGTTTAACTTATACACCTGAAAACATGGAAGCTAATTCACCATAACCAATGTTGAGCAACATTTGACTAATATAACTTGATAAACCCAGGTCCAGTTCCTATAATATTACTCCTACTATAACTAACCTAAAATCAAGTAATTCAACCCTATGGCAATTCATTTGGTTGTACTAGTTGTGTTTTACATTTTAATTTTTACAGTCACTTAATTCTAATAAATTTAGGTAAATATTATTTTTCTAATGTCTCTCCATTTTTTTCAACTCTTGTTGTTTTAGGTGGTATAAAAGGTACATGCTAAAAGATTGAGGCATCATTAGGTAAATCTGAAACGTTCCTCAGGTAACAGAAATTTCAGGTTAGATCCAAAGAATCCGATACATTTTCTCATTATTAAACGTTCTTTTGTTTTGTTTTTTACATTATGATTAATTAGTGATGTCCCAGAAATGCTCAAACAGGTCTAACATTTTTGAGTTGTCCGTTGGTGAGAATTTCCCTTTAAAAAAAACTAAGCGGATCAATGTTATCTTTTTGAATTTCACTTATTTTTTAGTGTTGACCTAACTGCATAACCTGCATCAACTCAAATTTCCTGAAGGAAAGTGTTGGAAATGTGAGCAGAGCAGACCTTTAGTGAAGCTTATGTCCCAAAGGTGTTAGGTTGTATTAAATGCTGCGTGAGGTTTGTTAGTAGACAAAAAAAAGATGTATTTACAGAAGAAATCTAACTCTTTGTTTCACTGACCTTGATTCAAACCCACTTTCAGTTTGACTCAGAAGTGTGTGTGTCTGTGTCTGTTTACATGAACTTGTGAGGACTAATAGCAGAATTACACTCGCAAAATGAGGACTTACATGCCTGCAGGGACATTTCCTAGTTTACAGTGTAAAGGTCTATGGCGGACCATTAGGGCCAACATAAAGTAAAAAAATTAAACAACGTAGAGTCGTAAAATTCTGAGAAAACGGTAACAAAAAATTGTAAAACCTTGAAAGAAGTTGTACAATTATGTGTATGGAAATAAAGTCATAAATTTGTGCTTGAAAGGGTCATACAAGGAAAAAATTATACTTTATGAAAATATAATGTTAAATGCAGCTTTTAATTTTTTTCAGCAAAAACAACCAAATTTTTAATTCGAAATTCAGGGAAATGGGGTGAATATTACACTGCTAATCAGCCCAACGTTTTGTTTTTTTGTAAATGTAAAACTTTCATTTCATGGAATAACAACTTTGCTATTATTTGAATAACAAACCAAACATCTTTTTTATAAAGAGAAAGTTTATAATAAAATAACTGTATCCTTTTTAGGATAGACACAATTGTGGCTCAATAAAAGAGAAACAAAATATTGTCAAAATTGGACAGGTAGACCTGACATCTTTCCTGACATCTTTCAAAATCCGTCAAAAGATGTCAGGAAACATGCCAGGCATGTGAAAACACAACCCGTGTCTGATAACAGAGGAACCAAGGGGTTGATAGCTAGTTGAAGTTATTTGGGACTAACAATCTGACTGGAAGTGTTTTACTCACTTGTAATGTCCGTCTGGGCTGGAATGCCATTTTCATTCACAGGTGCTGTTCAAACAAAATCAGACCAGTAAGTTTAGATGTTATTAAACAACAGGAAAACATATGGCAATAATTATTTTATTTCAATGTAATTAACAATCATACTTCATTTTGTTTTGCGCATTGCTTTTACAATTCCCTTTCTTTGGGTGTTGTTTATCAGTTTTGTTTTGTTCTTTTCATTTTTATTTTAATTTTTGCTACCCAAAATCAATTTATTTATTTATTTTTAGAAACGAAGGATTTTATTGGATCTCAGTTTATTTTTCTTACTATTGTTAAATTGAAGATTCTGTTGAAATTTTGCTATCATCAATGTAATATTTGTATGATCTAGAGTCTGACTCTATTTTCAACAAGTAGATTGTGTTTCATTTGTTACAAAGTAAAACATAATTTTTAAAACTATTATTCCAAAGAACCTTGATGTTTTGTTTATTGTTTTTGTTTATTTATAAATGCACATGTTTAAAGATATATTAATATGTATCATACTGTAGATTGCATATGGTAGACAGAGTATTGAGACCAAAGAAAATATCTGATTAAATGTCTGCCCTATAAACGTATATAAATGAAATGTATTGAAATATCTGTACAATTTAAAGTTATTTATAAAGAATAGATGAACTGAACTGAGCCAGACCACAGGAGTCTGCAGTCATCTGAAATATATTTGCCATATTATGGATGTCTCTGTGCAGCAAGAGAACACCTCCTTGTCTCAATAAGACAGGAACGTTTCAGAATGAAGAGGCTCATTCTGAAACTACCATTTGAACTGAAGCTAGATCAAATGTAAGAATGTGTGTGGCCTCCCCTCGGCATCTGACGGTGCCACACCGTCACACTGTCCCAATGAGACACCAGATCAAATGTAAGAATGTACGTTTTTGTCCCTCCTCTGAAATGTTATGTGGCAGCATTCCTAACGAGAACATCATGGTAAACCTTTCAACACTGGAACACTGGAAACAACACTCTTTTACCAAATTATAGAAATAAATCAAACGTACATACAACTGAATGACAATTTTCATTTAAAATATAATTAATGTTTCAAACTCCTTGTTTTCCTGTTTCTCTTTATTCTATTTCCATTTCACATCCCGTCTGTCTCATTTTATGCTTTGTAATGTTGTGTATGACTGTGTGTGTGTGTGGGGGGGGTTATATTTGGTTCTTCGGTATGGAAAATGTTTTTAATGTGAAGCACTATGGGCTACATTTGTTGGAAAAGTGCTCTATAAGTAAATGATTAGATTAGATTAGATATGCATCATCTGGAAATTATTCGTATAATAATAATTTATATTATCCCCTTGTGCTATCCTAGGCACTTTAACATTGGGAGTAAATACCTGCACCACTGTATGGTGCTCTTAAACCTTTTTACTTCAATGATTGTGACCTTCACTGGTGTCCATGGATTACATGAAATCTTTCCACCTTTATCCATCTTTGTCATGGTAGGGAGAACACGTCAATGGAAGGGGTCATCTAAGATAGCACAAGGGTTAAAGAAACAATTATGATCTTTTGAAGTGAACACTGAGGGCCATATTGACTTCATCCGCCTTTCTCCAGCCTAACACATTTAAACATTTTTACTTTTAGGTTCTTGGTTTTTGGCTCCAATAGCTGTTAAGACACACTGAACACAGTGAGACCATTATGTATAAACACTAACTATGTGCGTCTATCACCACAATACAATTGCCTCCCTATCCTGAAAATCTGTAAAGTGAGGCAAATACTGTGATTACAACATCCACTCATTCTTTCTGCAATAAGTAATTGTGAACAGAGTAGGAAACCGCCAGCCAGAGCTGGAGGACCTCAGGGTTCGCAAGGGCTCATACTTTAAAAGCAATTCATTGAGAAAAGAAGAACCAAGACCATAGAAACCTTTATGAGCCAAATAAACGATTCTTAAAATCAATCCTGAAACACAGGGAAGTAATGCAGCAATTCTGAATTTGAGGTAACTGTTCTGTCATGATCCTCGCTGTAGAATCCTAGAGCCATTGTGAGTTTTAGAAGCTGCTGCAGCCCACAAAAATAAGCTTTTAAACCAAAGAGCAAGGCGAATAACAAAATTGAACCCACTAAAAATGAAAGCACATCAGGCACTCTGTGGTGGAAAAAGAGAGTGAATGTGTAAAATATACCTTAAATGCAATCATTGATAAAAGAAGGCCTAAGACTATAGAAAAATCCTTTATAAACCTTTTTAAACCATTTTACAACCAATCCTGACAAACAGTCAAATTATTTTAAAAATTCTGCCTAAAGGTACAGAACATGAACACCTTAGAATGGAAGCTCTCTACGATAAATGAGAATTTCACTATAAGAAAAATAAGAAACATTTTATTTATTTACTGAGCCTTTCCAGAAACTAACTATGTGAGTAACTTCTTATTCTCTAAATACCAAACCTTCCCATGAACAGTCTTGGTCTGAACTTTGTATGAATACCCCCAGGGTGCACTGAGCTGCAGTCTGCACAGACGAGTCAGTCAAGAATGACATGGCTCATTCTGAAACTTTCCTGTCTGTGACGGGGTCCCGCCGAGAAAGGATGCAGAGGAGCCATGCAGGAGGATTCCTAGGCATTACAGACACTGTGAAAGCACTACCAGGCCACGAGCACACACTGTCACTCCTTTCTTTCAACACCTGCAGTGCTCTTTCTAATGGACGTTAATACCACGGGCGTTGCTCTCCATTCCCTCCAGGTGGCACCACAGGTAGCAATCATTAACAACAAAATACAACAATACACAAACAATAAAACCCGTGTGGCTCTCCTCGGTATCTGGACGGTGCTATTAATCATCACACTGTCCCAATGAGACACCAGATCAAATGTAAGAATGTACGTTTTTGTCCCTCCTCTGAAATGTTATGTAAATGTTATGTAAACCTTTCAACACTGGAATTAAACAACTAAACAACATTCTTTTAAACAACATTCTTTTACCCAATTATAGGAATAACTCTAATATACATAAAACTAAATGACAATTTTCATTTAAATTATGATTCAAACATAGATTCTGCTTAGACTCTGTGTGTGTGGGGGTGTTTGGATTTATGTTTGGTGTCCTGGAGAGATAACGTGCAACAACATTTGTCTCCAGACCGATGCTGTTCTGTAGGTCTAGAGGACTGTCCAGAGAGGTACCATCATGTTAGACGACTGTTGGGACCTTTATGGCGTTCATGACTGTGATCGGGGTCCAGAATGTCTGAGGAAAGGTTTCAATCATTAGTCATATTAGCAAGCCCTTTCTTTTTTAATTGTGGGATTTGGAGTCTGCCATGGTTGATGGTTCTGCGGGGTCTTCTCGCTGGCCGACCTGCATCAGAAATATTTGACTAAAACGTGGACAACTGAGGCCCAAAGGGGAAGCCAAAAAAGCTTTTCAGAGTCCTGAATGCTGCTTCACATTCCTCTAAATGTTCAACAGGTGTCTGTTCATCTTTCTATGTCAAAGAATAATTGTTGTTGGAGGTATTTGTGACCTTTTTACAGTGAACCCTGAAGACCATGTTGACCTTGTCATATTGCTCAGCTGGCCTTCTTCAGCAATGCTGACGCCCATCATTCCTCACATCTGTGCTCCTGCTCCTGTCCCCAACCGTGCACCTCGTCTGGCGCCCCAGCCGTCCCCCAACTCCATCTGGATGAAGCCCGACTGCTGGACCATTCAAACATGTGGTTGTAGATTTAGATAAGCTAGTTCTTCTTTATGAGTTCTGGTACATCGCCTGTCCATCCTGAGAGAGGATCCTCCTCCATGTGGGCTTTTTATTTTTTATTCTAAATCATTTTTTTTCCAGGCGTTTTTCCTGACTAAGGAGGAGGGCCTAAGGGCAGGGATGTTTAAATGAGTTTGTTTAGTTTAGCTTAGCAATTACCTCTTGAATTCTATGACTTCAGTGGAGAAAAAACCCAATGAGACGACTATTGTTGTATTATTGGGCAATATAAATAAAATTGAATTGAATTGAATTTTTCTAATGAATGATGAACTACCCTTTGTTCTTCATAAGTTTTATTGGCAAAAGGTGACATTCTTTCTTTCCAGCAGGTTGTGTCATTGTTATGGAGCTGTTCTACGCAGCGTTTCAGAACAACTATAACAAGGACACAACCTGCTGGAGAGGAACGAGTGTATAAAATACAAAATAAATAAATAATAATAATATATAAATAATATATAATATATAAATAATATATATTATAATTATTATAAAATAATATAATATATATAAATAATATATTATATATATATAATATATATAATAATAGATAAATATAATAATAAATAAAATAAAGTTGGAATTCCAATTCTTCCTCAGTTTTACTTTTGTAAGAATGACTCTGACTAAGAAGAGGTAATGAGACTTAGATTAGACATCAAAAGACTCATTTAAGGTTGAGATATATTAAAGTCTTTTAGTTAATTAAGTAATGTATTAAAGTTCATTAAAATCAAAATATGCTATTTCAGTGAAGTTTACATTTAGTTGAATTGTTTTATTTTATTCAACTCAAGCATTCTAATTTCTGATTAACGTAAAATTAAGTTAATTAATAAAGTAATATAACCTAAAAATTACTATGTAATCAGTCTCCTCTCCTCACTTTTCATTTCTGCCCATAGATCAAATACATCTCAATACATTTTTACCAAAATACATGTGCGTTTGTCAAATTTACAACCCATTTATTCCCAGTTAGCTTGCTGTTGTTAGCATGTCTCATCTGGTAGAGCCTCTTTATGCCGAATAAAGAACAAATCAAGAAATATACGTACAGTTTTTAAAAAGTTTTGGGGGCCACATATTCATGATTTTATGACAGGAGCTTGCGGTCAAAGTTGAACAAGGGACGGCCTTTGGACTTGCCAAGTTTCGAGTATGGGGGAGGGCATTTGAATGTTTTTTGTAAGGATGAAGAAAGCCTTATTTGGTACTAATGAGCAACAGAATGACCACACAGACTTTTCTGAACTTTTATTGTTGTTATGGTTTAGAAACAGTCCCAGTGCTTCAGTTGAGCGCTGTGTAACATTGAATATCTTATTTTGTTTAGTCCTCGCTGTGTTCTTGTGCTGATGATACTTTGGTTATTTATTCATTGGGTATTTATTTACTTTCACTTACAGTTGAAAGAGGGATGGTGTAAACTGTCAAAGTAATGAAAATCTCACTCCAGGGTTTTGCTTTCACAGCTCTATTCCAAGACATGAAAGACTTGCTGTCAGAGAATTCTGTAATTATTAATTTCTTCTCCAGAATCAATTTTCAAATGGTTGGCTTCTCCATGATTGACAGCGGATGCCATCCATGAGTCGCCACCAAATCTGAGTCCCTGATTGTTCAACTGGTTGTGTAACTTTCAACAACCATTCAATGGTCACTCGTTTTGTACTTGGAGCCTGAAAACAGTTGTAGAAACTTGGATTGCAAAGTATGAATGCAAGAGTTTAAACATGGAATCCCGAAATGCGCATATACACACATTTACTTTGTATTGAAAGTGGTTGCTTGGACGTGCATTGCCGAGGCCGGTATGAACGTAGCTGGTTTTAAAAGTGTATATAGTCTTCAATGGTACATTCACATCAATGAATCGACCAATTGCTAAGTAAAAATAAAACTAGCAGCCGAGGAGTTTAGTGTGAGTTAGTGTGAGCACAAAAGAAGATCATTTCAATCTCATAAATACTTGTTCTTTGCGACCTTCAGAGCTCGTCACGAGGTGAAACCCTGGATGCCTGCATGTTTGCAGCATCATTGATGTTCCTGGCTGCCCTGATCGCAGATTTCATGGATGTCTCGATCCAGCCGTGAGGGAAAGCTGTGTGTTCTCCTGCAAAGTGCACATTACCGTAGCTCTGGAAGAGCTCGGCCGAATACTCCAGGTGCTGGTAGGGAGTGAACAACGTGAAGGCCCCTAAACTGTATGGATCCATGCTCCACCTCTTCACCACCACTCCTGTGCAGAGAGACCTGACGTTGGCGTCGGGGTGGATGTATTCCAGATCCCTCAGAGCCATGTCTTTAAGTTCCTCATCACTTGCACCATGAAAGAGAAGGGAGTCATCAGACCAGGTGTAGGAGGCGAGGAGGACCCCGATGCTGTCGTTTTTAGGAAAGCTGTGGGTGGGGTAGTAGATGTAACGGGAGGGTCTGTCTGTGATGCTCTTGCCTCCACGGATGCCGTCGTCGAGCCAGAACTTGCGGCTGAAGGTCAGGATGATTTTGGTGGAGCTGGCATAGTGGGCTGCACGCATGGCTTCCATCTTGGAGGGGGACAAAGGAGGGTCAAACTCCATGAAGAGGGTGGCTCTGGCCGTTGGTGTCACCAGGACGACGTCAGCATCCAGATACTCCAAACAGTCACTGCGATTCCTGGAAAACCACACCGTCACGCCTTTGTCCGCGTGATCGATTCTTTTGACCTTGGAATTCAGGAACAATGTGCTGTGAAGATTGCTGAGAAACGCTGTGGCGAGGACATCCGTCCCTCCGCTTATTTCATCGTAGCTATAAAACAGAAAAAAAAAAGTTTAAAAAAAGATAAACCCAATCCAAGGTAGGTTTTGTAAATGGAAAAAAAGGAAATTTCTGAAAAAAATCTAACACACAAAAGCTGAACGTGAAAAGTAGTGGATGGACTGAGTTTAAGTACTAAACCCAGATTAAAATTAGTTTAAAATTCATTTAATTATGACATTGAAGAACCTATGGTGTATTTGCCATAAAGGTAATTTGATGGTTTGGCACCAGTTATAAGAACAGAAAGCAAATGTAAAAAATTGATAAAAGATTGAAACCTGAAAAGAACTTTTTTTCTTGGTGAAGAAAATATGAAAGACAATGATATGCTGGATTTGGCTTAACAAAATGGAAAACTGTCTCTCTCTCTCTGTATATATACACACATATATATATACAAATATAAATGATGTATACATATATATATACAAATATAAATGATGTATACATATATATATATACAAATATAAATGATGTATACATGAATCTATATTAAAGTGTTGGCTAAAAGTCAACAAAGCTTGCATACACGACAGCTGGAAGATATCTGTCAACCCATTTTTAGCTGACAAAAATAGAAGCAGTTCCTCACTGAGAAACAAAAGCAAGAACAGAAAAGTAAGAAGCAGTTTATCAACAAAAATTCTTAGTGGAGAGTTTTGCGTAAATGTCAGCTGATCGTACGTGGTGGTGTCGCTGACGTCACTCTCGATGTAGATCATTTCAGTCAGAGCCAAATGCAGGAGACTCTGCTCGTTCAGAAGGTCAGCGATCATCTGCACGGCCTCCGTACTCAGACCACCTTCAATCTTTAGATATTCCTAGAACAATGGACTTTGTTATTTAGTTTACATTTTAAGTGATCAATGAATTCTGAGGTCTTCCCCACAACTCACCTTCACAGAGTAGTGGTCATACTTCTTAAGCATCGCCTCACAGCCATTAGCCTCCACTTCATCCTTGACCTGCAGAAAGGATCGTTCTGTGTCAGCAGCAGAAAAGTAGTCCTGCTAGGATCACTTCATAGGGACGACTGGAACTGACCTTCTGCAGAGCCATGTTCAGCAGTTCAGACGCTGACTTCCCCCTCTCACTTCTGGACACGTTATACTGCAGGATGTCGGGGTTGCTCTTCACGGCGTACGTTCTATTCCGATTCCCACGGATCAGGTAGAAAGTGTTAAAGTCATCCATGATGAAATGCTGCAACTTGACCCCGAGGTCTTGGATGAACTGCCGAATGATGCTGCCAAAGACAAAGGGGGCAGCTTTACATCGGTGAACCAAAACATCTGCTGGGTTGCTTAGTTTCTAGGTTTGTCTTGTTTAATGTAAGAATTACTTAAGTCTTATGCTACGTCCACATCAGGCATGTGAACATGCTGAATGCAGGTTCTTGAACTTGTTCTCAGCATACGTGTTCACTGGACTGCCAATACTTGATTCTAGCACGTTCTTACAGTTGGAAGATGTTTGGAGTGAAATATTGAAGAGGAGAAAATGTGGTGAATGTTGCTCAAGGCTCTCTCTTTCACATCTTTTTTCCAATATATGAAAGACTTGGTGTTGTATAATTGTAGTTGAACACAACCCTCACTCAGTAATTTATCCTCCATGATCAATTTTCAAACAGTTGTCTCTTCCATTAATTGTTTAATATTGACCCATAAACCAAATCTGAGAACCTGATTGGTCAAAGCTCAGTTGGTTGCGTAGCGATGCATAATTGTGGGAGTTTTGAATGCTGAAGTCCAAAACACGCATATTTTTCCAGTTTACATCGACTTTCCACTGGAAGTAGTTGCTTGAGTCTGTGTTTCTAAGCTCTGTGTGAACGTGGCGTTAGTCCCAACTGCGCTTAAAGGTGGAGACAGGCTGTCTGTGGATGAGAAATAGGCAAACCTGTACAGGGCACAGAGGTTGCCTACACAAAATATCACAGGGCTCACATCTCGGTGAACCTGTACAGAGAAAATGTTCATGCACATACTGGCATGCTGAGGGGGACAGGTCATAGTGAACACTAGGACAAGGAAGGGGTAGGTAGGTGTGACAGGAGTGTCGTACACATTTTTCATTTATCAACCCCTTCAAATCCTTGTCCTGTGCAAGGATCCTTTTAGTTCTGTTTATGCTATAAATGTGCGCTTCCGACTGTTAGAAATGAGGATATTGGACATTATGTGGACATTTTACGGGCATCCTACAGGCACTTACCTATCGCCTGCACACAAGGTGCACACTGTATTTATGCACAGTCAGTAAGAAGCGAGTACTTGGCCCTTACTATTGACTAGAGTGTGGCACAAGGACATCACCAGTATGTTGTGTGTGTAACATTTCAGAGACTCACAGATGATAATTTGGGATCCTCATTGCTCCAAGGTCAGCATACCAGCCCTCAGTCTTATTCCTGTAGGTCTCCACTCTGCCTCCAACGCGACCGCTGGCCTCGATGATGGTCACCTGTCAGAGGCAGCAGCGCACATCATACATGTCTTTGAACTTAAATAGGGCATGTCAACGGTGAGTCACGGGGTAGAAAGACGACCTTCTGACGTCTTCCTGTGCTGTGCCAGCTGGTCTGTTAGAGCATGCATTGGTGTGTTATCTAACTTTTACGATCAGCAACAACTCTGACAGCAGCCATTCTTTTAAAGTGAAGCTGAAATGTTAATGCATGTTGGGGCATGCTTGCGTGGTTATCCAGGTCTCCTTAACACACCAGAGCATATACGAGGAAAAGACGAGTCACGCAGCTGAACAGGGAAATATCGCAGCTCAACATGTGTTTGTTGGCCTAATCAGAGCATTGAATGGTTTAATCATGAGCTAGAGATCCATAAAGGATCATAGTACCTTATGTCCAGCATCTTCTAGTAACTTGGCAGCTGTCAGTCCAGCCATGCCGGCACCAACGATGGCGATGTGTTGGGGCTTGCTGGTGTGTGGAAGGCCATGCTTTGCTATATCCAGCAGTTCTTGGTAGTCTGTGTCATTCAGACAGTCAGACAGCTTCTCCTTCAGGCTGAGAGCCGTGGAACCGTGAGGAAGACCCAGCATCAGCACTGCAGCAGCAGCTATAGGAACAGAAAGCAGGGATAGAAAACACATAAAATACTTCAACTTAACCATCAGTGTCTGATCAGTAATCTGTCTCTGAACATCATCGTGGTGAATGTGTTCAAGCAAAGGCAGTTATGTAAATTTGGACCAAACAGACTTTCTATGTCAAGGCATAGTTGTGTAGTTTTTTTCAAGTTGTCTGGATCTTTTTAGTCTTTAGAAAATAATGGACTAGACCAATGGGGTTGTTCCCTATTTTGAGTGCGATTGCCTTTTTTTTAGGTTTTCTGTTCAGGATTTCCTGCACAGAAAAACAAGCAGACGTTGTTTTTATTATGTTGTAAGAACAGGAAGTACAGGAATGGGTGTGCTGGAAAAGCAGAAGCAGGGAAACCTCTTTCATTAATAAAACATCATCTGACCCAATGATGAAAAATCACTGGGTCAGAAGAAAGTATGAGTGTCATTATGAAAGATTTCACTCCTGAATGATGTACTATCACACAGCTGCACGTGACTCATCATTAACCAGTATGACATACTAGAAAGAAATTCCAGCATTGGTTAAAAAAAGGAAAAGTTCTAAAGATTTAACCTTTTTGTTATTGTGTCCATTTTTTTTACATGATTTACTCTTAAAATGTGTAAAAAAAACATGTTGAATTTATGAAAAAAGAAAAATTTTGAATGACAAACACTTACCTAAAATAAACTTCCACACCTTGACACCCATGTTGATTGAATCCTCTCGCCTTTTGTTCAGATGATGCTAGAAAAAAGCAAATTTTATATTAAAATAGAGTGACTAGTTTTTAAACACCTATCTTGAGCTTCTTTAAAATATTGAAAACGAAATTGTTTAAAATGTGATATTTTTGCATCAAAACTAAGTTTACTATAAAATAAATAGTATAAAATATTTTAATTATTTATTTATTGTTTAAAAAAATTATTCTCTGAATCAGCAATATTAAACAAATGTAGAGAAGACTAGATGAAATGGTAGATTCCTACCTTCTGAGGATCTTCACTCCCAGACTACAATGCCGTTGAAACCTCAGCTATTAAAGGTCCAGCCGTGACGCAAAAGCCAACTTTTTCCTATCACCTGACATTCCACCCCCCAGAAATGTGGGCTTTACCTTAACGACAAAAAAAAAAAAAAAAACTGCAACGTTGTGCTTCTTCGTTTGCTTTTGGTTTTGTTTTTTTTAGATGTTGCAATAAGCCAACCACACAAAGATCTCATGATTAGAAACTGAGATGTTGAACTTGTAGTTCAAGCCCTTTCACTGTGATATCTATCAGGAAAATGTGGTTTCCCAGATCATGATTGAGATACATCAGATATTTTTACTTTCCTTTCTGTTCAGTTTAAGGCCACACATCACAGTAAGAAAACAGAAGCCTGACAGTTATAACGGGCATCAAAATGCCAAAAGCTCTGGGAAATGTGAGTTCATTCAAAGCCTCAACAGAGTCTGCAGTCTGAGTTGGAGCCAATACAAATATTTTTTAAATGTATTTTAATTTTACCTAAAATGATCCCAGTTCATGAGATCTGCAACCATATGAAACAACTAAACGACCACAGTTGAAAAGTCTTTTATGTCTGTTGAATAGAGATAAGCCTAAATATTCTGTTGACTTTCATGATAGACGGCAATAATTTACCTTTTGTACATTAAAAAATACAGAACTTCAGAACAGCCTAATCCATAAAGATAAAAAATGGAATTTAGATAAATGATACATATGAACGTGATTCATTTTGGAAACATCTGTAAACATTTTCTCACTTTTTCATATATATTCACGTATGACCAAAATGCATCTGTTCAATATGGGCAAAAGCTGTGTGAAACGACATTTAGTCACTCCGTAGTTTTCCATCACAGAACATTGGCATCGTCTGCTATGGTGTTCCATATAAATGCTGCTGGAAACATATATGTTGTACTCGTACAACGTGGGAAAGTCAGATTTGTTGCAATAACAATATAATTCTAATAACTTTAGAGTTCAAAATATTAACAAAAAGATGATTGAAAATTAGGCTGCCTGTTTTTTTGGAGATGAACTATCAAGCACACCCATATTTACAGACTGTGAATAGATTATTTAAAGAAAACATACTAATAATTAATACCAGTAATTAGCAGCATAAAAATTGGTTAAAAATTCACATTTGTGTTTACATTTATGCCAATCCTATTTATTATACAGCAAAGAAATTTGTTCAAGCAAATAAAAAACAAATGTTTGTTAAGTGTTTATTTTTGGGACAAGATTTTCTCAACTATTGTTGCACCAACGAGTTTGACCCCTGTGCCCACTAAGAACAAAAACTATTCATCCTGCACCAACAAAAGTTTATTGAACATCTTACATGTTATGAGTCTAAATCTTTGTAACATTTATTAAAAGCTAATTAACTTTCAACATTCAAACTGCATTGTGGTTCAGAAAAAACCCTTCCTGGGTTCTGGTCTGAACCGTGCAGAACTTCATTGTTGATGTTCACAGCTGCCCTGATGGCAGATTTCATGGCCGTCTCAATCCAGGCGTGAGGGAAGGCGGTGTGTTCCCCTGCAAAGTGGATCCTGCCTTCGCTCCTGAACAGTTCTTTGGAGTACTCGATGTGCTGGTAGGGGGTGAACAGAGCGAATGCCCCCAAGCTGTAGGGGTCACTGCTCCACCTCTTGACGATCACACCGGTACACAGCGACCGGACCCGTTCACCGTGAATCTGTGCCAAATCTCGCAGAGCCAGCTCTTTGAGGTCTTCATCGCTGGCCCCCAAAAACAGAAGAGAGTCATCAGACCAAGTGTAGGAGGCCAGGAGGACTCCAATGGTCTGGTTTTGGGGGAAACTGTGGCTGGGGTAGTAGATAAAGCGGGAGGGCCGGTCAGTGATGCTCTTTCCTCCACGGATTCCGTCTGATTCCCAAAACCTCTGCCTGAAGGTAAGGAGGATTTTGGTTGAGCTGTCATAGTGGACCGACCTCATCACCTCCATCTTTCGGATGGACAGAGGAGGTTTAAAGTCTATGAAAAGAGCGGCTTTGGTGGTAGTCGTGACCAGGACCGTGTCAGCCTGAATCTGTCTGAATGAGGACTCGTTTACCGTCTTATACTCTACAATCACTCCTCTATCTGACTGACTTATGCGGACAACTTTAGAGTTCAGGTGAAGAGTTGAGTCGAGAACATTAAGAAAAGCTCTGGGAAGATGATCCGACCCACCAGTCACCTCATAGTACCTGAAGAAAGAAAGAAGAAGAAGAGGTGATCAAGATTCTGGCCATCACGTTGAGAATGTCAGTGCTTGTTTCAACACAAAATCAGCAGGTAAGCCGTACATGCTATTGTCACTGATGTCAGTTTGGTCGTAGATCATCTCTGTCAGCGCCGTGTGCATGAGGCTCTGCTCATTCAGAAGATCCCCGATCATTCTGACGGCTTCTGAACTCAGACCTCCAACCTCTTTCAGATACTCCTAGAAATAGATTCCAGGAACATGTGGACATCTTGAAACGTCACGATATAGGAATCAGCATTCTTTTTCCTGTATAGGACGTACCTTCACAGAGTAATGGTCATATTTCTTGAATGCAGCCTGGCAGCCCTCTGCTTTTACTTCGGATTTTATCTGCATAAGAAGGAAAACTGTTCATTTGTGGAGGTCTTACACAGTCTGTTTCTGTTCAGAAAAGTATCGCCGTTTGAATTTTTGGACTTTCTCCCCTGAGACCTCTGATAGAGTCTGGATTCGGTCAGAAGGTTTGGAGTCCATCTCTAGATGAAGGCCAAAATGTGCAGTCAACAGCAGAGAATGGACCAAAGGAAAAGTTGGATCAGCAGAAGCTGAAACGGACTTGCCAATCAAAACTGAACTGTGCTACCCAAATGTGGAACAAAAACCAAACTGACTAGATTCAGCTTCTTGCAGTCTGGTAACCCAACCACAGTGAAGTCTGTATGAGAATTCTTTATAACTTCAACATACCAAGGCTGAAATCTTTCCTTTTTTTTTTTTTTTTTCTTTTTTCTTTTTAACTTGTCCTGTCCAACAGCTGGGCAGACAGATGAGAGCTGAGGGCCTCTTGTGTTGGACATATTTTACTTTAACAAGAGGGGTTATTAATCTTCAGACAAACCAACCAAAGGTATGTCTGGATAAACCCCTTTTGTAATTGAGCCAAACTTTATTAATTTCAATCATGTCTGAAAATCTTTGGAGTTGGACCGGACGGAAAAGGAAAGAGGGGAAGAAGAGAGAGGGACGATAGAGAGAGGGGGGGTAGGAGGGTGATAATAGGAGGGGAAGGGGGATAAGACCATGAAGCAGCATAAAGCAACAAGTTTACTGGTTGTTAATCATTATGGTAAGGCTCAAATGTAGTACAATAAGGGCGGAGCCTGTCCACACACACACTCAAATGTTATAAACACACCTGCTAGCTGCAAAAAATGTCCACCTGTCGACATATATACAAAACAGATAGTGTTCACACGCATACTTATGCCTTAAAACCAACTAGTGTGAAATATTTCAGTCATTCAGTCATGCAAACTGTTAGTGCAAAGGTGAGCTAACACCTGTGCTCAGGTGAGTGTTTATGTTCTTCAAAAATGGATGGTGGAACGTGGAAAGAAGGAGGGAGAGTGCCCAGCCATCCCCACCCCAAGACCCCCACCGCAGCAGCAGCGGCAGCCGGAATCCCCCCCATTCTTTATAACTTCAACATACCAAGGCTGAAATCTTTCCCATGAGAGACAACCAGTGTATCTGGTTTTGTTTGCACAGCGTTTATTTTGAGAAGCAAATTTTGAGTGAAGGCCAACCGTCTCCACCGTTGGTTACTTTTAGGCTTTTTTTCTAGTTTAAGATTATTGTTTAGACGTAACACAAACTAAAACCAACAGCCATTTTAAAACCTGATCAGTATCAGAGAAGTTCAAAAGGGACTCCACCAGCTGTTTTTTGTATTAAATTCTTAAAGACCTTATTTTAACTAACCATAACCAAGAAGTACTTCAATGAGCAGAACAGAGGAATGACTGCTGTCAGGTTTGAGTGAAGATTGATCGATTTTTGATGTAATAGATGCCATCCACTGTTAAATGATTATAGATAAGATAAGATAAGATAGGACTTTTATTGATCCCCGGAGGGAAATTAGGTTGTCACAGCAGCCAAAAACAAGAAAAATAGCAGTTGGAAAAGTACGAAAAACAAAGATGTAGATGTAGACTAGAGTATGTAGAGTAAACAAAACTATTGCGATGAACTACCAGGTCCCGCCCAACAACACACGACGCTAGGTGACGTTGATGTATTCACAGGGTACTAACCAAACGGCGCATGGTCTTCCAAAGATCACAGATCTGGAAATGTGCGTTTCTGTGAAATATTTGTAAAACGCTATTGAAATATTGGAATACTTTTTGCTAGATAATGTTGTTTGTAAATATTTAGGGTTGCTGTATGCCAAATATATTGGTTCACAATTTACCAGGTTTAAATGGATATTCTTGTTCTCGTTGTTGTTTTCACCTGGAAATTTGGTCATTAAATGGATGGAAAGCATCTATAGGACCTGATCTTTGAGTGAAGCCTATAGTCGTTGGTTGTGTGGCCCATCCATTTTATTCAAGAGTTGGAAGCTGCACACATCACTTGATCCTGAACGTAAGCTACTCCACCAAGGATAATAGTAGAGTCAGAACATCAAATTAAAGCAGAGGGAAACTGCAAAATGAATTTCTCTTATGGACATATGGAGATGTCTGTGGAAAAAGTCAGAGGAAAACTTCAAAAGAGCTTTTACTGCAGTCCGTGAGGCAGAGCTGAAAGCAGAAGATAACCCTGAACTGAGCAGCAGCAAGCTGAAGTAGAGAAAGTTATGAAGAGGTGTGAATGGAAATGAAAGGGGCAGTAAAGACCATATAGAAAGCAACATCCGCTTGAATCACTGGGACCCACCTGATGAACAAAAAGTAGGTGGTAAACTAACTTAGACACAAAGTAGAAAAACTCAAAAACTGTAATAGAATAAAGGAGGCCCTGACTGCAACACTTTACTAACATAAATTTAGTATTGCCACAAATTGCATAAAGAGCTACAGTAATTCATAGAGCGTGAGTTATTTTGCTGTCACCGGTGACATGGCTGGTGTTAAAGGGTTAATTATCTCAAACTCTATCTCAAACGTTCTATAAAAACTATGGAATTCAAAAAATACAGAATGGAAAAAGGTAAATGGTCAATCTTGTTTTGAACTGACAGTTACATTTCTGGAGAAGAACAAAGATTGTCCCTTAAACTGTAAAATGGGTATCTGACAAATGCGATCCTTGACTTTGCAGGATTACTGCATGTAGTCAACAGTCATTAACAAAACCAAGTCTGAATGAGGTTTACTACTATTCTACCACTCAATCATTAGTAAATGGTTCCATAATCTGCAGTAGATACATGTCACGCTGCACAAAACAGTTTAGAAAATCTTCTACGCTGATGACAGTCAGGTTTACATTGAAGAGCAGTTTCAACATTTCCTGATTCTCACCTTTTCCAAAGCCTGCTGCAGCAGTTCATCGGCTGACTTGCCCATCTCGCTGGGTCGCACCTTGTACCCGAGGAGACTGGCATTTCCTTTAACTGCATAAGTTCTTTTCTTGACTCCATTTACCAAGTAGTAGGTGTTGGGGTCATCCATGACAAATGTATTCATCTTCACACCCAACTTTGTGGCAACCCAGAGCACAATCCTGTTGACAGAACAGGAAGAAGCAAAAACAACTTATGTTTTCAGTTTTGGGGCGAGAAACTGATAAAAACTTGATTTCTATTTTTTCACACATTTGTTTAATCAATGTAAATAAGCTTATTCTGACACATTTGCTTCAGAATACACTAAAAATAAGGGAATTGTGATACAGTAGTTCAAAGAACTTTGGTTGGGTTTGTTATCTAGCTTCAGTTTTAATTGTTAACTTCAGTTTTTTTAATGTTAACATACTGGTGAAAACTAGGGATCCTCATGGCTCCAAGTTCAGCAAACCAGCCCTCTTCCGTGTTCCTGTGGGTTTCCACTCGACCTCCAACACGATTATTGGCCTCTAAAATGGTCACCTGACGGTTCAGACAGAAAAGCAAAACCGCACATGAGCACTTTGCCTTATCAGAAAATAAAATGCTGTTAAAGGGAAAGAACTGATTTTCCAACATTGTTTTCAGTACAAAGCAATTCTCTTTAGGACTTTCATGCTGACTCGTAGGATTTATTTCTTTTCCCACTGTACATTAGATCTTTGGTGTCCTGAACCATCCAAACCTTTCAAGACCTTATGAGGCCGCAACAATTGACGTTTGTGGTATTGGATGAGAGGATGTCTTCATTGAGTATGACTAACAATTAAACGGAGTCTAAAATCTGGATGTATATTTTGTTTGGATTGGTCATTAGGTCAACTTCTGCAGGAGTCTCCCTGCTCAAACCTGGTGTCCTGCATCCTGCAACAACATGGCCGCCGTCAGTCCAGCCATGCCAGCTCCAACGATGACCACATGGTGAGGGGCGGTGATGTTTGGAAGGCCCTCCTGAACAGTCTGCAGCAGCACGTCATAGTCTGCGTCCTCCAGACAGTCGGTCAGATTCTCCTTCAGACTCTCAGCGGAGCTGCTGCTGTGCAGAGCGAGCAGCAGCACACAAGAAACATCTGCAATCAACACATCACCACAAAGCAAACCAACCAGTCATGTGTGGTGTTTTTACTTTTGAAGTTAGAGCAGCTTTTGTGATGGCACAGTCAAAGAGATGCTACTGCATGGTATGAATCCCGAAAAAGGAGAAGTTATAACTTGAATAGAAACTGTCACATGTTTTCCTGAAAAGAGTGAAAGAGAAATGTGGTTCAAATCCGGCCCTCAAAAAGCAGAAGCCAAATATTTCATGTGGTTTAAAGAATTGTAGAGGAAGGAAGAACTGAAAACTGCAGCTCTTACTACTTTATTCATATAAAAACCAACAATCATTTTAAAAAATGATGACAGGAGGGGTTAATTCAATTACTGTAGTGTCACCTAGTGTGTCAAAAGATTCATAACCCTTATTGTAACAGTAAAATATGTCCAGCACAAGAGGCTTTCAGCTCTCATCTTTCTGCTCAGCTGTTAAACAGGACAAGTAGAAAAAAAAGGTACCTTTTAGAATTTAAAATACTCACATAGTTTAACCTCCAGGAGAGTCATGATAGCTTTGTCTTGTTTTTTGACTAAAAAACACAAAAAAAATGTTTTTAATTCATGATGACCTAAAAAATGTAATTTAGCTTCACATTAACACATTTAATGTCTTTACATTTAAAAAAAGGTTTAGATAAAAACAAATTTGCAACTTACTATACAAATTCAGTTCTTGGAGTAGAAATGGTCGACGAGGCGCCTGAAGAGAAACTGGAGGAAAGACTCAACTTCTGCTGGAATTTCTTCCTCCCTTGACGAGCTTTGCTGTTGCCACAGTCTGGATTTTTTTTGTTTCATCAGATTTGATTCTCCTTTGTGGCTTTAGTCATCACATGATCCAATACATTTTTTCAGTTCAATCTAAATAAACCTGAATCTGCATTAGTTCTAGTCAAAGTTGGAATGGCTCAAACCTTGTTTTCCTTTAACAAAAGTCTTTCATTTCATCTATTTATTCTTTAACGCATCACTCTGACTACTACTTTAAAATTGTTCCCATTGGCCTTTTCATTATGATTTTGCCATTTTTTTTAGCTAAAATCCAAAAACCTATGTCGTTTCCTATGACATATTTTCTGCAGAGCGGCAGGAGTTCGTCAGACATTTGTTGTTGGCAGGACTGTTGGCGCAAAAGTAGCTCTACGTTGAAATCCCAGCCTTTGTTTGTTTTCACTCCTGATAGCTTACAGCTCTCACAACTTTAACATAACATTAGCGGTGCAACAGAAATGGCAGCAACATCATAGCTATCCATCCGTCCAGTTCTGATCCAGATTCCACCAGGGATCCAGGAAAACAAAGACGTGCATGGATCTGTTTGTCTTTGGCCCCGCTTTGTCTTCAGAGTGCACCTTTTAACAAAGAGGTTTCTGCCATGACCCGTCCTGTGCTTCCTTTCTCATTCACTCACCTGTTCAGGTTAAGTGCTCGTTCACGCCAGCTGCACTCACGGTACTCAGGACCTTTACATTTGCTTGTTTTCCTCCAGTACCTTGATCCAGTTGACGTTCCAGCTGTTTCCAGCTCACGTCTTCTAGTTTTTTACGTTTACGCCCTTTTTCTGACTCTGGCTAAGAGTTTCTGCCATCCCTTTGGAAGTTTCCTGCCTGTGTTTCTTCTCCTCCTCTTCTTCCGCCTTATTGGAGACAGTGGAGGCTCTGGATTTCTCCTCATTACACCGCTGGGAGACGCTGCTCTACCTCGTTCATCTTTACTCACTGGAATTCCAGCCCCCACCTCTTCAGCCTTGATGTGGTGACGTCCTCCACTCTGCACTGCGACTCGCCGTTGATTATTCCAGCCGCTGCTGCTTCAGGAAATGTCCAGCAAAAGTGATTCTTTTTCACCACAGACTTGGCAGCAGGATTACTATTAACTTTTGCTCTTCTGACTTTCAGACTCACCTGTGCATCTGGCAGCAGACCAACTTCCTCCGTTCCTTCAATATGCACTGCGTCTGACTAGGAAAGCATCTCTTGTCATCTTTACAAATCTTTTTTTAAAGTTTGTGCAACTAAAACTCATGTTTTTGTAAATGAAATTAAAGCACAAGCCCACATGTGACCCACATGGAAGCACTATTCCCTCACAACAAGAGGCCCTGGTTGTGTGGAGTTTGCACGTTCTCCTCGTCTTCTCTGACTTCCATGTACAGTCCAAAAACATGCATTAATGGTTTGTGACTCTAAACTGTCTATGTGTTGATGTGGGAGCGTGTGAACCTGTGATGAACTGGCAAACCAGCCAGAGTTTACTCTGCCTATGCCCAGGTGTGGCTGGGATAGGCTCCAGCAGCCCTGAGGGATTAAGTGTGTGTAGAAAATGGTTAGATAAATGGACACATGATTTGGTTTTTACCATTTTTTTTTTTTAAGGAGATAGACGTGACTCTCTACATCTGGATGTTTGCACTGTGACATTTCCCAGCAACAGAGTCATCACCCAGAAGCATCAGGAGCTGGAAGCTTGAGGAATCAGCTGCTGTTCATACTCATACTTGCACAAGATTAAAGCACTATAACTAATTTAGATCTGAAAGCCTCAGTTGACACATGACTCCTTCAGTGCACGTAAAGCAGAAGTGCAGACAAAAGACTAGAATGGAGAGAAAGATTTCACAAACTCCATCATTTCTAAGCAGTGAAGCTTTGGGTGGAGAGTCAATCCCTGTGATGGAACTCAAGCATCAAAGCAAATCTGATGGTTTCTGGGAAATCTTCATGTGTCGTTTGTTTAGGTGTAAACTAGTTAGTTTTTTTTTATATATAAATACACGTATGACCAAGATGATCTGCAGGATGGGGTCTGTCAGATGAATTTATTGTAAAGTCTGCGATCCCGCTCCATCCTACACTAAGTCACAATTGTCCTTATGGGTGAATATGGGCCATCTGTAAGTGAGAAATGGACGGCTCAGTGAACCCATAGAAGGAAAATGTTCATGCACATGACAGGTCGTAACACTTAAATAACACTTAAGGGAGAAGTAAGCGAGATTTTTTCTTCTTTGATCCTCCTGCAATCTTTCAAACTTTGCATATTTAAAGGAATCAAAAAGCAATTTAGAACCCCTTCATGGGTAATGGAGGTCTAGATCGTTTATTTGGCCCAAATTGGGATCATCAGGGCTACAAACGACTAGTTTGGATCCGTTTTCAAACGATGACGCCCGTCATGTGATTGTTATGTCAGACGAAGGAGGAGAAAACAAGGTTTTGTGGCTCTTACCATCAGGTCAGCCTACATGAAAGCAGAAATACCCCAAATCGCTCATGATTTGAAGCTTTGTTATTATGAAAACAGGTTGTAAAAATTAAAATAATAAAAGACTGAAATCGGCCTTAAATAATTTTATTTCTGTTGTAAAGTTGTACTTTAAAACATGAACATCAGTGAAGAATCACCTCTTTCTACAACCAGCCTGTGTGGCCGGTTAAAGAACTGCAACATTTCAGCAGCGCTTCAAATTCGGGAGAAACAAATATGGCTCAGAAGTTTATAGATACAAAAGTAAGATATGATTTGATGTTCATTTGTGTTATATGGTGATGTCCATTAAAGAAAAAGATTACTTCTTAAAAATAAAGATTATTCTTTATTTTTAACCCTACATTAGTATATGTAGAGCTGTTTGTACACCAAAAAAAAGTATCTCCAACAAAAACATAAAATGCAGTATATCTTAAAATAGAGGTATTTCATTTCCATCCACCCTTCCATCTTCAGAATCCACTGAATCCCTTTTGGGATCACAGGGTTGCTAGAAGCGAACCAGTTACTGTTTGGCGATGGCAGGGACCTAACACCTGAACAGGTCACCAGCCCAGAGCTATTCCTAACCTTTAAATCAGTAACATGTATAATTTCAATGTTTTAAAGAATCTGTATTCAAAGAATGCTAAATGAAGATGACTGCTGTCTGTGTGTGACCCTACAATGGTCTGGAGGACTGTTCTCCACCTTTATGCTTATGTACCTGGGATTGGAGAAACCAGCGAGGCAAAGACAAACAACAAGGAAAACACAAGAAACTACAGTTCAACCAAATTTAATCCACCCCAAAACAAGACTTTAAAGAAAAACAAAAAGATTGGTAACACGATTCAGTTATTATGAAAAGAAACAAATGGATGTGAAGTTTCCAAACCGAAAGACAAAAGCCATAAATTGACTGATCTAAAACAAAAGTAGCAAAAAACTCTTCACACGACAATTTAAGCGGAACGAAGAGCAAAATAAAAACTAGATATAGAAAAGGATTATTAATATAGAAACATTGAAAGTAAATAGTAAACTGCAGATTTTGGCTCCGAAAACAGACCAAAGGCCTTAAAGCTCATCTCTGATTTCATGATTGTTTGGTACAGACTCTGCCTGATTAGCAATGTTGATAGCTGCCCTGATTGCAGATTTCATGGCTGTTTCAATCCAAGCATGAGGAAAAGCTGTGTGTTCACCAGCAAAGTGGATTCTGTCCTCGCGTTTGAACAGCTCACTGGCGTACTGTAGGTGCTGGTAGGGTCCAAACAGAGCGAATGCACCCAAACTGTAGGAATCCAGGCTCCACTTCTTTACCACCATCCCAGTGAGGAGAGACCGGACGTGATCACCATGGATCTCCACCAAGTCTCTCATGACGAGGTCTTGTAACTGAGTGTCGTTCATGCCCAGGAGGAACTGGGAGTCTTCAGCCCAGGTGTAGGAGGCCAGGAGAACGCCGGTTCTGTTGTTGTCAGGGAAGCTGTGGCTTGGGTAGTAGATGAAACGAGAGGCTCGGTCTGTGACGCTCTTTCCTCCTTTGATTCCATCTCTTTCCCAGAATTTCTCACTGAAGGTCAAGACCACTTTGGTGGAGCTTCCATATTGGATGGATCTCATGGCCTCAACCTTATTGGTGGAGAGAGGAGGCTTAAAGTCCATCAGGAGAGCTGCTTTGGCTGTGGTGGTTACCAGGACCGCATCAGCCTGAAGAGACTTGATTTCTTGGTTCAGTTGATATTTTAAAGTGACCTCGTTTAATGTTTGATCTATTTCTTTGACAGTAGCATTTAAGATGACCTCTGTCTTAGTTAACGTGTTCTTTAAAGCAGTGGGAATGCGATCTGTTCCATTAGTCACTTCTGAATAGCTGTAAAACAAAAATCCCAGAGTTACCACACTCATTAGATGCCTTTCCAATACACATATGTGCAAAAGTTTTATTGAAATTCTAGAAACATGGAAAAATACAATTTGAATCTGGCAGTAACACTGCCAAAGGATGCCGATAGGATGCCTTTAGAATGTCTATAGGATGTTCACACAAACTACACTCTGATTGGCTAATTTCCCCATTTCTACATTCCGGCTGCGGCAAAGAGTGTGCATGTATCACATGAACAGCACCAACAGGCTCCTTGTACAGCCTGCATGATTTAGCGGAGTTGAATAAGTACAAAATCTGTACGACCTGCCTGTGTCTCTTGCAGCAGGCCAGTAGAAAAAAATGTGCATGAACATTTTTTCCCTACAGCAGGGGTCGGGAACCTTTTTGGCCAAGAGAGCCATAAACGCCACATATTTTTAAATGTAATTTCGAAAGAGCCATACAATAATGTAGCGTCCCTTTCCATCACTGAGACTTAACCTCTTTTAAGGTTCTTTATTCTTGTTAATGCAGACCGTAACAAACGCCGTACAATTAATTCAGCAACTCCTGAATCTCTCCCTCCGAGACGAGAGCGCTTCTCCCAACTTTATATTCCCCCCTCCCGCTCCAGCCCTCCCATTTCCCTTATTCGGCCCATAGCTGAACCCCATTGGTCCAAACTCCCTAACAACAGGCTGAGCGACAGAACTGAGAGCCAATCAGATCTCTGCATGATGCGTTCAATGAACTCCAGGACTTATAACACGGCCCAACAGCCACCCAGTCCAACTCAGGCCGCAACAATATGTTTGAAACTAAATATACAAGTGAATGTGTGCATTTGATGTAATTTCAACATTTTTAGAGTACAATAAGTCTGTGGATTCTTTTTAATGACATTGTTATGCTGTTGCTGATAATTGATGAGTATTTCTCGTGGTAGTTTTGCTGATGGTCTAGTCTGGTTGATACGTGGTGAGTTTCTGCTTCATGGAGGCGTTGAGACTTTAAACGGGATCGTGTCTGAATGTTCTGTAGATGTGAGACAGACGTGGAGCCAAACACACACTCACACGCTGCAGTGAGTGACGGGCAGCGGGTTTACGTTTTTACCATCCCTGCACGATTCACCTTACTGGCCGAGTCCACAACCCCTCACCCCCACCCTCGGCTTTCTTCCTCACACATCCCGTCCCCACAACTGCGCGCTCTTTCTCAGAGACGGGAGTGCGCAGTTTTAGGCACGGCAATTCACAGGTTTACGGGTGGTAGAAACTCTGTGAAATAAAAAATAATAGTAAACTGATAGTGCTGGCGCAGATCCTTCTCTCCAAGCACCGCTACTACTGTGCGCCTCTGGCATCGCACCCGAGAAGGACTGGTCTAATGAAAAAAAAAAAATTTAAAATTTGTCTGCGACACCTGCAGACCCGTACAGGTTTGACCATTTTTCACTTGCAGACAGCCGCTTTCCACCCATAAAGACTAAGACTACGAGAGGGTTGAAAAAATGAAAAAAATTAAGAAAAAAAAAATGTGCATGACAGCCCTGTGTCTGGTATACTTCACTTTTATCTACACTTAAGCTACGTTCACAGTTACTTTGGCAACCCTCACTTAAGCAAAGACTTTTAACTAGAAGTCTACAAACAGACGTATGTATGCGCTACTAAAAAACACACGTCTAGCTGTTCACCACTATGTACCGGTGGAATAAGATGCAAATGAATAAAGTCTTTTCTTACTCTACATCGTCACCAACATCGTTCTCAAGGTAGATCATCTCTGACAGAGCCAGTGACATGAGGGCGTCTTCATTCAGCACATCTCCCAGCATTCTGATGGTCTCAGTGTCTAGCTTTGCTTCCTTGATAAAATATTCCTGTGGTACAAAACACAACATTTATTTTTTTGTCATCCTTCTAAATGTCAATGATAAATTGCTAGATAAGAAATCATAAATAAATAACTAAGCCTTTCTAAAGAGTAAATTAAGAACAGGAATCCAACCAAGCTCTTCAGTACTTTAAAAAAAAAGAGATTAAAACATCTGAATTTGAATTTGACAGCAAATGGTTCTTAGTTTTGATCAAAGAGCACAGCTGACTGTCTTTGTTTTCGGCTGAACTTCTTTCAGGTCTGCTCCTACCTTCACAGTGTAGTGGTCGAACATTTTCAGTGCTTCCATGCATCCTTTGGTACTGACTATGTCTTTGACCTAGAAAAGCAAAAAAGACACTTAAGATAAGAAAAATTTACCAAGAAACCAACTCATAAAATGACCACATCTGTTATTTTTATCATGATTCATTTTTATCTTTCTGAATACTTATTGAGGCTTAGACATAGACCAGACATAAATGCATTCTTAGTATTAGGAAAAAAATATAAAGTGTGTTTTGACTCATATGGGGTTTCATCGGTACGGGTTCTGTAGGTTTTGAGTTATTGGGGTTTGTAGAGGTTTATATGGAGAGGTCGTCTCTTAAGGGGAGTGCAGGAGTGTCTTGAAATTCCTTTAAGACTAGTACGGCCACCTAAAGGACGTGTTAAATAGGAGCCCAAGATATACACATGTTGTAAGTGCATTGTACAAGTATTCGTAAGGTTAATATGAGTGATGCTGTCATAGGGTGTCCTTGCATCCCCTGCACGCATACACAAATGTGGCAGGTGCCCATAGGACACCCACACAAACTACACTCTGATCGCGCAACATTGCGCAAGGAGATGCAACTACTCACGTGACCGCAATACGAGAGCATACAGGCATACTTCACTCTAATCTACACTTTAGCTAGGTTCACAGTGACCTTGACAACCCTCGCTTAAGCAAACACTTTTAACTAGAAGTCTATAAACAGACGTAAATATGCGCTATGGGCTTCTGCGTTTCAAACTCGCGCGTTCACCCAAGTTTCAATGACCATTTTTGGGCTCTATGTACAAAACACATGGCCATTGAAAGTTAAACCAGTTGAACTCAGGAATTTGGGAATAACTTATGGATGGCACCTGTTTGAAAATTGATCATGGAGGACAAATAAATCAATAAATAATTGCGGTTTATTTCCGGTCAGGCATGCATTCATGAATGTAGCATCGCATTTTGTTTAGATGTTTGCTATGACCTGTTGGTGACAGCACGCTCGTGGAAAAACCACGTTCATGAATGTTTTCCTTCAATAGGTTCACTGAGCGGTCTACTAGCTTGCGTGACCCGTACAGGTTTGCCCATTTTTGTCTGCAGACAACCCATATCCACCCATATAGGGGGAGTTGGGATTGATGTCTTTCCTTAAAGAATGAAATTCCATTACTTACCCAACCTTACCCCTTATGTTAGCATAATATAAGCACATTAAAGGAAATACTTTGGTTCCCCTTCTATGGCACGCAACAGTCACAGTAATGTGGGGACATCACCCTCAGAGATGCTACCAATACAGTTTATACTCGTCTTTCATTTAAAGAAAAAGTAAAATTGAGTTACATACTGCTGTCAATGATTCTCTTAGTATGTCTTGGGCACGTTTGTTGCACTTAGGAGGTGGAATGTTGTAGTTCAGGAGGCAGGGGTTGTTCTTCACTAAACGCGTCTTAATCTTCTCTCCATTCACGAAATAGAAGGTCTCATTATCGTCCATGATGAATTTGTTGGTTGTGAGATTCAGCTTCTTCACAAGTGAGAGAAGGATCCTGTGCAAAGGTTTGGATGTTAAGTCACCCAGGCATCGCTGGTCTGTTGGTGATGAATTTGTGTGTATCACTCACTGGTGAGTTGATGGGATCCTCATGGCCCCCAGGTCCACATACCAGCCCTCCTTTTCATTCCTGTATGTGTGAACTCGTCCTCCAACTCGCTCACTAGCTTCTAGAATAGTGACCTTAGGTCACATTAAAGACAAATTCACAACAAATCAAATGTGCAAGAATAATCTTTGAAAACTGCTAAGATGATGTCATAAAGTGTGAGTAAAACATAAAAACTACAACTAGCTGCATGTAAGTTAAACCCTGAAAACATCCGTTTGTTGAAATTTTGATTTGATTTTCAAATTCAAAATAAAACAGATATAAACAGAAATAATAAAACGGCTTGAAAAAGGAAGAAAAGAAGAAAATATTAATTTTCATCCCCAATTGTGCCACATTAAACAAATACATTTTTACGCTTCAACATAGATTATTATTTAGATGAAAGAAAAAGAAAATGACCAAACTATAACAAAAGCATCTAAGGACCAAAACAACGTCCCCAGTTCATGATCGTCTGTTTCTTGTATCATTAGGTTTTTAAATTATCTAATTTACATGTTTCCAATTTTATTTTTATTTTTTATTGTGTAACATTTTAACTATTTTTGATTCGATCTTCCATTTTATTCCACTACCTCCCCCCCACACACAAAAACACAGAGACTGCATTGTATTATATTTTACTATATCTGTAAACTTTCATAATTTTGATTCATAGAATAGAATACTGATGTGCACATAATAACCCAATTTTCCTGATGGCTTGTCTTTGTAATGCGCACAGTGGCTGTAGGGTACTTTTGTAGGGGTGTCCCAAACTCATATTAATCTAATTGAGAAGACATTTAACCTTGTTTAGTATCCCTATGCTCCTAAATACTTAAAACCTAAAATGTGGTTAAATGGAATCCCATTAAAATCAAGGACTTCTCTACATTTTTCTTTTCATCTTTTTTTAGTGATCACAAACTTGGTCAAGCTTCCATCCTGCTGCTGCTCTTCGTATCCCTACCTTGTATCCCGCATCCTCCAGGAGTTTGGCTGTAGTCAGTCCAGCCATGCCGGCTCCAACGATGGCCACATGATAGGTTTTATCTGTTTTCGGAAGGCCTTTGTCCAGAGTTTCGTGCAGTAGTTCATAGTCTGTGTCATTCAGACAGTCTTGCAGCGTCGTCTTCAGCTTGACTTCAGTGTTGCAGCTCAGATGTAGAAAGGCCAGCAGGAAGATTGTAACTAAAGACGCAAAATCAAAAAAATATTTTACGTTTTACTTTGGTGAATGGCAACAGAATAATGAAACACTTATTGTTCTGATATCTGGACAACCAGATAAATCTGTCGAATTGATGTATACCAATATATTATTATGTCTCAAAGTGACATAAATCAATTTACAACCGTTCTTGGAAGATACTATTTGGGCATGGTAGGGTTATTTGCCTCAGACAGATAGATCGGGTTGGATCGCAGGAATATAAACTGGTTCATAGATTAGGTCAATTAATTGCAACGCCACATATACTGTATATATAAATATAAGGAAATAAATAAGAAAATCTTTTGGAGCTTGTTGATCAAATTTAGATGTATTAATATAACGACGTAGGTTTTTCCACGTAGGTTCATGTATGACCAATTTTCAACTGTGCAATATGTGCAAAATGTATGTAGTGGCTGTGTAACACAGCCTTTATAAACAATAACACTAATAATGAGCTTCAGTAAGGGAAATAATATTAAAACAAGGCTCAATAGAAAAAAAAATGTTGTCCCACAAAATATTAAAATTACAGGAAGTATTTCATTTTTAGCATAAACAAATCGTAATAACAAAAGCCTGAATGTTTCATCAATACTTAAAGATTCACAGCATGTCTGCAAATACTTACACAGAAGGCACCTAAGTTTAAATGACGCCATCCTCATAGGCCTGGAATGGAGACAAATACATGATCATCCGGCTTGTAAACTACAACACTTTCAATAAAACACAAAGTGTTGTGTAGTTTTTCTAAACTCTGATTAAGTAAAATATTTTTAAAAAACCTGACTGCTATAATAAACAATTCAAGTTAAAAAAAATCAAAAACCTTTTCCGTTTAAAAATGATTGAAATGACAAAGTTGTTTTCTAAATCTAAATGAGGAAAAAGAAATTCTCACCTTGTGTCAAAGCTGTAAATGAGTCAAACAACAGCAGTCCTCACAGCATCTTATAGCAGTAGCAAATGGGTGGGTTGGATGGTGCAACTATTGCATCTTTTTCCATTGAAAAGGTGTGTTTCTCCTCTAGTTATTTGGAAAGATGACAGGACGATTGAGCAGTGTGGTTGGTAAATTATTAATTCTAAGGTACAAGTCAATCTCTACTCGATTTTGTTCAATAATCACAATATTTAACAGATCAAATGTGACGTCAGTGAGTTAGTGTTTTTATTTTTTCTATGCATTTCATTATTTCTGATGAGCTTGATAAATCTGTGATTTATTTTTTCATTGTCTATAACTACTGCTTGAAATGAAGCATAATAAATCAAAGTGGTTCATCTATCTATCTATCTATCTATCTATCTATCTATCTATCTATCTATCTATCTATCTATCTATCTATCTATTTACATACATATATAAACAAATACAAATATGCATGTTAACAAATGCATGCATATGTTAACAACATGAACACAGAGCAGTTTAATAAGGTTTTGCCCTCACAAAGAAAGTAATTTTTTAATCTGTTTGTTTAGTCCTGAAGCACCTTTTGCACCTTCCAGATAACAACCGCTCAAATGGATCATAACCACAGTGTTTACAGTCCTTGGTGAGGATTTTAGCTTTGGAATGTTGTAAGTTTGTTCTTTGTGGGACGATAAAGGCGTGACTTTACTCTTTCTTCACCTGTAACGTTCACTGGGATGTCTTCACAAGTTAACGTGAAACAGTTGCAATTACTTTTCCTGAGGTCTCAAGGTGTGTTTATGTTGCCAAGTCAGAGTTATTGGGAATTCTTTCAACACTGGATTGTGTCATCCGTGCACCATGGCCTGATTGCACAATGCTTTTAACAACTGAAATCTAAGACTCTGATCACAGTCAAAGTCTTATTTTTCAGTAGGTTTCTTTATTTTGGATTTGGAGTGGACACCAAAGGTAGTTGGTATTGCGTTGACATATGTGACTGTTTCACTTAAAGAGTGACTTTAACAGTAAATCTGCTATATTAAGTTAAAATGTTCATTGAGGGCCTTTCTGCCATTACACCAGGCCTAAACTTTGCACCGACTGCTGTCCTGATAAGTGAAGGATAATGTGAAGGATAATGCTTCCTAACTGTCATAGTTACCATTGATAAGGTTGGAGTCAGGACAAATTAACTACGGAGAGATATTCTATAACAGCGGGGCTGTGTATCCTTCCCTTTCGTGCTAAGTTAAAACTGGTGTCATAAACGCCTATTCAAGCGGCCACTTCCAATGAAAAGTCTATATAAACGTGCATACATGCATATATACACATTTTGGGCTACACAAGCTTCTATATCCGTTCTCTGGCTCTGCGTGCCAAACACTCGACCATTGAACACACGTGCAACCCTTGTGCTATCCTAGGCACTTTTACATTGGGAGTTGGGTCATCTAGACCAGTGTTTTTCAACCAGTGTGCCGCGGCACACTAGTGTGCCGTGGGAGATGGCCAATTGTGCCGTGGGAAATTGTCCTCATTGACTGATCTAAAAACATTTCCCATCTCCAGGAGTGTTCATCCAAACAGTCATCCAGTGTTCATCCAAACAGGCCCTGATAAAACACTGAGTAGTTAAGAATATAAAAGATGTAAAATACATTTTCTTTGCGTTTATTTTATTTTATTAAAGACATTTTGATAAGAATGACGGTACAGTACCGCGATTCAGCTGCACCTTCGGCTGTATTTTGGAAAAGTCCCGCCCCTTTAACTGTCTCCACCAATCATTCTTGGGGAGCTTAATCACATGTTATCAGTCTGACCAATCAGAAGTGGTCAAAGTCTTCACTTCCTTGTCCCGATTTAGCTCGTAAAGTCGCTCAGTTCTAACAAAAATACCAGCTAAAGCTCGTCTTTAGCGGTGTAGCTTTGCACAGAATCCGGTATCAGACCGTGGAACAAGTGAACAAAACAATGAAGCTCCGAAAACCGATCTCCAGCCGTTTTATGCACTACATCTCCCATGATGCATTGGGTCATGAGATTGACAGCGCACAAGGAGATCTGTTGTTAAACGTCTTGAAACCAACAAACACACATCAAACTGTTTTTAAATCTTCTAACTTAACTTTTTTAGATAAAAAAACAGCTGCAGTTTCCAGCTTTTTCTGACACAATTATCTCAAAAAGGCATGTGAGATTGTGGAGGGACTGTAGATCAATACAGACTGAGTTTCTCTTTTTTTTTTTTGGATGCTGGTGTGCCGCGGGATTTTTTTAAGGTTAAAGTGTGCCGTGGCTCAGAAAAGGTTGAAAAACACTGATCTAGACCCACTAGACAGAGCTCTGAACCTTTTTTCTTCAATGATTTGTGATCTTCACTGGTGTCCATGGATTACATGAAATCTTTCCACCTTTATCCACCTTTGTCATGGTAGGTCATCTAAGATAGCACAAGGGTTGAAATGAAACTTTGAACTTTGAACAATCGGACTCGGATTTTACTGAGCCCATGTCCTGACATTAAGATATAAAAAAATATCTTGTTCCCACAGGTTATTATCTCGTTCGCACGAAATACTATTGCGTTCCCACAAGATACTATTGCGTTCCCTCTAAATACTATTCCATTCCCTCGAAATGATTAACTCGTGCGAACGCAATAATTATGTCGTTCGAACGCAATAATTAATCCGTTCGAACGCAATAAGTATTCACGTCATAAGTCATTCAGGCGGATATGCTCTCTGTACGCCAACAAAAGCCGCTTTCAGCGGTAACTTCCGTGTCTCTGTGACCCATATTCGTTCAAAAAAGGAACATGAAAAACAAAAAAAATCACTTTATTAGCGTCTCAATGAATATAAGAAAAATATCAAAAGATTTATGATAACTAGGCTGCTTTGTCATACGATAGCTCCTGCTAGGCTACTACTAGCTCCGCCGCAGAGCTTTTTGATGTATGCCGGCATTTGGGCAACTGGCTGGTCGGTTGACAGACAGACAGCTGATATTGTAGTTTAGGGTCGAATAGGAATAATAATATTCAGGACTTGTCTTTTAGTAACTTTAGCAGTCAGTTGCTTTACATTCGAAGGCTATCAGGCTACATGCTAACTGACTAGCCGATCATTTATCCTGTTATTAATTTACGTCATAGATTTACAGCAGATACCTTCACATTTCTGTCTGTGTGTGTCTCATTACATTGCATTGAAGACACGGAGGATGTTTAGAGAACATATTTATTTATTTTAAAAAGCACAGAAGCATCCATCGTATTCACGTTCACATCAGATCATGATCTGGTACGCCCTTCGTCATCTTGCTGCAAAAGCCGCTTCCTGCCGCTACTTCCGTGTCTCTGTGAGCATTCAATAGGGGTAAAAATAAAAGCAAGAATGGTCGATCTGTTATTGTCTCGATGAAAATCTAAAAAATATCATATTAAGCTGGCTGCTTCGCCTAAAGCACTTACCTTTAGCTCGTAGCATAACAACAATAGCAGTACGTCAGGTTTCCCAGCATGCTTTGCTGCCAATCATTGGTCTTGTTGTTAGACCTTGGTCACAGGGACACGGTGATTGGCCAATGATTGGCCAATCATATTTTTATATCTTAATGTCAGGACACGGGCGCCGTAGGATTTGGTAGTGATGTACGAATAGCGCCCTTGTCAAGACGATGAAGTACCAACCGTTTTAAAATTGATCATAAAGGAAAAATGAATAACTGTGGTTTGTGCCCAGCTGGAATTATATAACACTGAGTCTTTCATATACCAGAATAGAGCTATGAAAATAGAAAGCCTACAAGATTTACACCGTTTCAACATTTTGCAACAAGCTTTTTCCAACTTTGAGAACATGCGCTAGTATCGGGTAGCGACAGTACAGTCTGAAGACTTCATGCTGAAAGAGCATTCAAGAACCCGTGACCCATGTGAACGTAGCATGAGACTTTCAGTCCAGCAATATGAAATAGGTTGGCCATCCTGCCTAATAAACGCATCGCATGGCCGGTGTGTAAAAAGCATCATGATTCTATACGCTTGTCAATACTTGGTCGGCAAATTAATACATAGAAGAACTAACTTTGTGGCAACACATTTGGCATTTAAAACTATTGCACTAATGAAAATTTATATTAACATTCAATATTTTTCCTTTTGTTTTATTCAACATAAACAAAATGTTTTTGACATAACAGCTTCAAACTTTAAAACCTGACATTTGGGTCTTTTAAACTGTTTTGTTCTTCGTCGTTAAAGTGTGTCACATTAATTTATTCAGCTATTATTTAAAGTACTGTAAAAAAAAAGGGGTTACAACCTTCTAAAGGGACACCAGACAACATTTGTTGGCTGAAATACTGTAGAATGCTGATTGTTGTTTAGATGGAATACCAAACCTCGGTTTTACTTTTGTTCTTTCATTTCATAGTCAATAAAATGTAGTAGTTTTGTAGATCTCTGCAAAATTAATTAACCTGATGTCTCAACAGCATCTGTGTCTGAGTAATACAGTCATGATCCCACGATGAAGCAGTAGCTCCTCCCATACGCCTCTGGAGCATCACGTTTATGAGGACATTTTTGGATGGGCAAAGAGGAGAGGCACTCGTGTTCTCTGGGGGGGTTGTTAAAATATAACTGTGAATGAGTATGATGTAAAATACTGTTGAACAAAGATGTGAAAGCTCTAAATGCTGAACAAAGTGGGATGTAATGGTTAGGATTTTGAACAAGGGGCTGCATGGTAGCATAGTGGTTAGCGCTTTTGCCTCACAGGGAGGGGGTCCCAGTTCAAAACCCAGCGGGGATCTTTCTGTGATGAGCTGGCATGTTCTCCCAGTGCATGCATGGTTTTCTCCCACAGTCCAAAAACATGCTTTATAGTTTGATTGGCTACTCTTAATTGCTGCTAGGTGTAATTGTGTTTTTGTTTGGCACTGTGACAGGCTGGTGACCCGCCCAGGATGTAACCCGCCTTAGCCCAACAGTGGCCAGGTTAGGCCCTGGCAGCCCGTTGACCACAAAAGGGATATAAACAGGTTGAAAAAAAGGGATGGATGGATGCTTTGAACATTTTTTACAAAAAATTGGTGTTCATCAAAACGTGGTTTAAATAAATTCACCAAAAAACTGATTTGACTTAAAATACATTGCACTTGGATTGAAATGTGTCTTGATGAGTCACACCAACAATGTTGCATTGCTGGAAATGCAGCAGCAGTTCCAGCGGTTGTGTCTGCTCTTCAGAGGAAAAGGAACTGAAGCTTTTGTTGCTCATCATCATCAAACACCTCAGGCTGTCAGCCGCTTGCAGTTGGAAACGTCACACAAGCTCACATCTTTAACCCTTGTGCTATCTTAGATGACCCCACCCCTTACATTGACATGTCATTCCTACCATGACAAAGGTGGATAAAGGTGGAAAGATTTCATGTAATCCATGGACACCAGTGAAGATCACAAATCATTGAAGAAAAAAGGTTCAGAGAACTGTCTAGTGGGTCTAGATGACCCACCTCCCAATGTTAAAGTGCCTAGGATAGCACAAGGGTTAATCACATGAGGATTTTCTGCACCTTTATTGGTTTTTATTTCAAAGATATTTGGTCTTCTGGTTGGTCACCATGTGCTGGAGTCTGATGGTGTTACGCGGGAAGGTTGAGGGTGTACCCAAGTGCAGAGAGGAGGCAGAAGGTTCTAGGGAAGACGGGAGCTTTAATAACAAACCAAAACTACAAAACAAAACCACTGCAACAGGCAGGCAAAACTCAAAATCTACAACCACAAAGGAACTCGGGGAATAACATAATATGAACCAGCACATGAGGAAGGGAAAGGCAAGACTTAAATACATGCAAGACAACGAGACACAGGTGGAAACACTCAGATGGGGACCTAAAGTAAAACTCACTACTACAACAAAACAGGAAACTCTACAAAAGTAAACTCAAACCTATACAGAAACAACAAAAAACCAAACACAAAGAAACTGAAAACTGTTACAGATGGAAGAAATCTAAAGTTCTCTATCTGTATACAAATAAACACAACTTTATATTTTTAGGCCAATTACATTGATGGAGATTTGAAAAGTTAAATAAACAAATCCAAAATTCATACAAAGGTTTTATTTTGACTGTTTTCATCGTACAGAAGGCTGGGTTTGAACCTCAGAGCTCTTCTTTTCCCGGGTTCTGGTCTGAACCGTGCAGAACTTCATTGTTGATGTTCACAGCTGCCCTGATGGCAGATTTCATGGCCGTCTCAATCCAGGCGTGAGGGAAGGCGGTGTGTTCCCCTGCAAAGTGGATCCTGCCTTCACTCCTGAACAGTTCTTTGGAGTACTCGATGTGCTGGTAGGGGGTGAGCAGAGCAAAAGCCCCCATGCTGTAGGGGTCGCTGCTCCACCTCTTGACGATCACACCGGTACACAGCGACCGGACCCGTTCACCGTGAATCTGTGCCAAATCTCGCAGAGATTAGTAGATAAAGCGGGAGGGCCGGTCAGTGATGCTCTTTCCACCATGGATCCCCTCTGATTCCCAAAACTTCTCCCTGAAGGTGAGAAAGATTTTGGTGGCGCTGTCATAGTGGACCGACCTCATTGCCTCCATCTTTTGGATGGACAGAGGAGGATCAAAGTCTATGAAAAGAGCGGCTTTGGTGGTAGTCGTGACCAGGACCAAGTCAGCTGGAAGAGTTTTGAGCGAGGACTCGTTTGGCGTCTGATACTCGACAGTCACTCCTCTATCTGACTGACTTATGCTGACAACTTTGGAGTTCAGGTGAAGAGTTGATTTTAGACTATCACGAAGAGCTTCGGAAAAAAGATCAAACCCACCAGTCACCTCGTAGTACCTGAGGAAAGCAAACAGAGTCAGTTCATCAATGACACCTGACTAGAGCTTAGGATCATCTTAAACCAGTGTTTTTCAACCAGTGTGCCGCGGCACTAGTGTACCGTGGGAGATGGTCAAGTGTGCCGTGGGGAAATTGCCCTCATTAACTGATCTAAAAACATTTTCCATCTCCAGGAAATCAGCTCTGTGTTCACCCAAACAGGCCCTGATAAAACACTGAGTAGTTAGGAATATGAAAGATCATAAAATTATTTTTTCTTTGTGTTTATTTGATTCTATCAAAGACATTTTTTTGGGGGGGTGCTGACTTTGAGTTTCTCCTTTTTTTTTTTTTTTGGATGCTGGTGTGCCGCGGGACTTTTGTCAAGGTTAAAGTGTGCCATGGCTCAAAAAAGGTTGATAAACACTGATCTAAACAATCATGTCAAAAACATCCACGTCTGATGACCTGTTTTGGTTGGTGTGAAGTTAATAGTGTTTCTATTTGAGATATGAGGATTATTGCTATTAATGAAATGACCATTCAAAGTGGTTCTCATGGTAATACTGTATTAGTTTGTCCAATAAAGGAGCTATAAGAGATGGTGGTTCCTACGTAATGCTATTGCTGATGTCGGTCTGGTCATACAGCATTTCGGTCAGTGCGGTAAAAAGCAGGCTCTGCTCATTTAGCAGATCTCCAATCATTCTGATGGCTTGTTGACTCAGTTCTCCTTCTTCTTTCAGATACTCCTGTGAAACAAAAAAAACCGCTTCAGCTTAATGGCAAAGGATTTCTTACAATTTTTGCAGGTAGTAAAGTTTTAGTATTTATGGTTTCTGGGTTGTCTCTTCTTTAGCTTTTTACAATAATTTCTCTTTTTATTTGTGTTTGTTTTTGTGAATTTTATTATAACGGTTTTATTTTTAAAACTCCTTTATTATTTTATTGCATGTGTGGGGATTGGTGTTTTTGTGTTCTTTTTTGTTCTTATCTCCTTAAGCTGTTCTTTTTACATGAAAGGTGCGATAGAAATAAAATTAATTTTAATTTGATTATCTGGATGTGGAAAGCCAATTCAGGTTGTCTTAAAAAAGAAAAAAGGTTAATGAAAACACAGGCCGATCTGATGATGTCACACATTCATCCACTGAATTGTCCTCCATTCCAGTGAATTTGTCTGTTGCTTCCTCTGATCGTCTGCTAGTTTTGGCAGATAAGAAATCTGCCATGAACTTTTAGGCTATGTCACACCGCCACTAAATACATTTTATGTAAATGCTCAGATGTAAATTGGTCAGACGTGAATATATGTGGAAAAAGTGAAAAAAGTGTGGTCTTTGGGTGAAAATTTCGCAGATGTATCACGAAATAACCGCATTAAAACCACAGAAGGAGTACAAATAAACCATGCAAAGTACACGTAAATCAACGTAGAACATGAATGTTTCGTAATTATTGTATTGTTTGTATGCAATTCATTAGTGAAGACCTGTTGGCCAAAACTCTCGGCGGATATCTGTGCACATTAACGAATGACGAACACAAGAAACAATTGTGAATTACGTATATCATGCATGGATCATGACGGACCAAAATTGAATACGTGGAAAATGCTCAAAATACTTTTAGGGGTACACAAATAAGGTTGATGGGGAAGAAATGTAAAAATAAAGCATGGGAATCACTGCTCTTAAGAGCAAAGGTCTGATTTAATTTGCAATTACACCTCCAGGTGCTTTACCTGAGTGTGAAAATACAAAACCACAGTTTGGAAAAATGATAAACAGCAGAAAATGTGAAAAATTTCTTGTCAGTGAACGTTCTGTGATGAAGAGGCTCAGTGATTTGTGAGATGACATTTACGAGTTTAAGAGAAAACCATCCCAACTGTTGGAACAACAGTCAATGCACACACACATACACACACACACACACAAACCTTACCTTTACGGAGTAATGGTCATAATTTTTGAAAAGATACTGGCAGCCATGATTTTGGGTGACATCTTTAACCTATGAAAAAGTATGAACAATGTCTTTTTGTTGTTGGTTTTTCAAATACTTAGATGGGTTTTTGTACTAAACATACAAATTACACTCTGATGTGCTTTAAAGGGTCAAAAAAACAGTGAAGGCATCAGGCCTAATCAGGTTAATGAGGGGGAAAAATACACACCAGTTATAGCTATATGGAATTTAAAAAAATGATTTAATCTGCTCAACATTTTTTTTTAATATAAAGTGGTCAAGCACAATTAATATTCTTAATCTTGGTATTGTCCAAAGCTTTTAATTCTGGAAAACGATATTGGGACATAGATGACAATTTCCTACCTTCTTCAAAGCCATCTGGAGGAGTTCATCAGCTGACTTATGTCTTTCATTTTCTGTCACGTTGTACATAAGGACCTCCGGATTTGTTGTTACTTCCTTTGTGGTGGCCTTTACTCCATTTGTCAAGTAATACGTTTTGTTGTCCACCATGGTGAAAGTATTTAGGCTAACATTTAGTTTTTCTGTGATGTTGAGAACGATTCTGTTAAAGGGGGAGATAGTTATCATTTATGTTGCATGTAACAGAAAAAGGTCTAAATTTGGCAGTTTAAATGTCAGATTTCTTATGGAGCATTACATGTAAATATGTTTAACCAAATAGAAGAAAACAGGGTTTAAAACCATCAACTGTATGTGAGAACTGGGTCCGGTGAGTCAGGGTAAAATGGTTTAATTCCTGCTCAAACCAAATAAAATCTTTTCAGTCGCCGTTTTTTTTAAGACATAGACGTCGCCAATTTGGAGCCGGATGCCGTCATTAAGCAGTGATTGGTCTAAAATCTTTCAAATTTTTGGAATGTCGGACATGGGGGGCCAGCAGGCTCCACCTACTTTTATTGAGACATCTGATTGGTCAGTTAGAATATCTTGAACAACAAAAGAAAAATAATAATAAAGATTATCACGAACATGCTACACAAAGTAGGATCAGAGCAGGAATGGTTCTTCTGACCAATAGAATGAGTGTAACAGTTGCTTATTTCTCTTTAGAAGTCAATGGGATTTTGGATTTTTTGAACCAGCGGGAACTTCCTGTTTCCCCGGGTACACCAGGGGGAGGGGCCACTCAGTCCTGTTCTTAGATACAGTCAATATCAGACGCAAAACACTGTGTTGTTTTGGTCTGATCAGCACCAGAGACAAAGAGTTCATCTATTTTAAAGTATGGTATTCCAAATTGACATTAAGGCCGTGTCACACAGCAACTTCATGCATTGTGCACATATCGTTTGGATGAAAACTGGTCATACGTGAAATTCAACACGTGAAATTTCCACAGATGTATCAAGATTGAACCACGTTAAAACCACGGAAGAAGTACGAATAAATCGCGCAAAGAACACGTAAATCAACATAAAAGCCAAATCTGGCCCAAAATTATGTAATTTGAGCGTGATATACGATATGTGCGCAATATACACAGTATAAAAGTGTGGTATGTGTGTGAAGAGTCTGTTAGACATACCTGAAACGGTCGTTGAAATCCCCAAATTTTTATATGCATCTTGCAAAAATCGTGCACAATTGCGTAACAATCATGTAATAATTGTCTATAAACTACGTTATATACTACAAGTATTGTCAACTGACCAAAAGTTGTGAACAGCATAACCAAATTCACGTAAAGACATGTTGGCCAAAACCCTTAACAGACATCTGAGCACACTGACGAACGCAAGAAACATTTATGAATGACGAAAATCACACATTTATCATGGAAGACCGAAATGTCCTACGTGGACAATATGCAAAATGTACGTAGTGGCTGTGTGACACGGCCTTAAGGCAGCAGGGATAAACAATCCTATAACGCTGGACTGAAATTCGTAGACATCGTTGATGCGATTCTGAAGTCTGAAGCGGATGGAGTTTACTCCGCCAAACTCAAAATCCTACTTAAAATGTGTGATTGGGCGGGACAACGGAAAGTGAACAATTTATTGAGTCCAACTGTGGTTCTACCCACCTGCCAATCAAAACACACACACCCTAATAATGCAAACAGTTGATCTCTGGAAAAAAAAAACCTTTTCCTCTATTTTTAAGAACCATTTCCAGCAAAATTACAACTTTGTTAATCAAGATTTTCTGGATTACTGCTTTCAGATGTTGTTGAAGAGCAAAGAGAAGGTGACCTAGTTGATAATCTGGGAAATGTGAGTGTAACTAGTGTGACAGTTTTACTCGTGAAAACTTGGGATCCTCATGGCTCCAAGATCAGCGTACCAGCCTTCTTCTTCATTCCTGTAGGTTTCCAATCGTCCACCGACGCGGCCGCTAGCCTCTAAAATGGTCACCTGGTACAAACGCATAGAGATAAGACTAAAGAGGAATGATCACTTCTCAAGATAAAACTAGGTTTTATTGTAGTCACTAATAGGATGTTTGTTGATTAGTTAAATTCCTTTCCTCTAACCTGCGGGTGAATGTAGTAGTTATGTTGGTCCTAATGAAACAAAATGCATCGTTTCCACTGAAAATTCTGATGCTAATAAAAGGTGATGACCCATCGACCTTACCTGGTGTCCTGCATCCTCCAGTAACTTGGCAGCAGTCATACCAGCCATTCCAGCTCCAACTATTACAACGTGATGATGATGCTTTGTCTGCGGAAGGCCATTTTTGACTATATTCAGCAGCTCGTTGTAGTCTTCGTCCTTCAGACACTCGCCCAGAGCATCCCTCATGTTGAAAGCAGACGAGTAGTGGAGGAGCAGCAGCACACTGATGACAGCTGGACATTTCATAATATAAGCTGGCGGCCAAACCAATTTATTTTAGACATTGAACATCATGACGATACTCACACAGGAAGAACTTCCCTGAACTTAATCTGTTCCACATCTTTGCTGCAAAAAAAAAAAAAAACATCCCAATCAGTTTCATCATCAAACTTTGACAAATGTGTAACAAAAAGTAAGTAAAAATGATTCAATACTATAGGACCATGTCATGGTTTTAGGGATGTTTGAGCTCTGTTTCCTGTTTTATTTTGAAAGGTTTCCTGTTTTGTCATGCTTTTGAGTTTTACTTCCTTGGTTCCAATCTCTCCTGATCGTGTTCACCTGTGTCTTGTCATTCCTGTCTGTATTTAAGTCTTGTCTCTGCCTTCCTCTTGTCTGGTCCATTAATGTCTCTAACGTCTCTTCCATGTCCGTCTTCCCACAATTAGTTTTGGTTTTGTTGTTACCCTGCTTGGCAGCGCTTTTTTGTAATTATATTAAGCCCCTTGCCCTGGAACCGTGTGCCTCCCATCTCTGCATTTTGGGTCCTTCATGCTCCCCAGCCCTCCCCAACCTGACAGACTGATGATTCCACCATAAAAACAAAGGCTAATAGGAGCCTTAAATATATACATTTGTAAACACAAGCAAGCAAAGAAAGCACCAACAAATTGTTATTTCACACAAATACTAGCGGGGGCAGCAGACCTCGCGTCCCGGTCCCGGATAAGCGGAGGAAGATGGTTGGATGGAAGGACAAATACTAGCAAGAAAATAAAGAGTTAAATGTTTAAAGGTAGCTGAGAAGCTTATTTTGAAAAAACATTCTCACCTTTGAAGAATCTTAGAAATCAGTGTCAGAGAATCACGTCTGCAGCAAAGTTTACCTCCATTTTATACCGGTAGGTTGGTGTTAACGCCGGAGGATATAACCGGAAAACACATCTCTTCCCTGGAAGTTTGTGCAATGATACGTAATTTTGATTACATAAGAAAACGCAACATCTCTCCAGACAAACAAGTATCAAAACATTCCCTAGTAACTCCATCGTGAGCGGGAAGAAATGTATAAATTCATCAAATGCAAACTGTGTAAAGAGTTCTTCTAAAACTGCAGAAGTTTGGTTTTGTATTTGATTTTTTCCGATGAAATCGGTAAAGAAAATTAAAACACTAAATATTAAAAATGTGGTGACACTGTAATAAGTTATCATTCATAAATGTTGGTTAATGCACAAATAGGCAATACCTAAGTATTAAATAAAGAATTACCTACTCCCCCGGTGGGGGGAGGGAAAGCAGGACAGTCCCTGAATTTCACTGCACCAAGCAGAGGCATGGAGAACTGAATCAGAAATAAATGATCAAGAATTGAGGAGAGGAGAAGTAGATGAGAGTAGAGGAGAAGTAGATGAGAGTAGAGGACAGAACCACAGTGCACCATACGTTCCCCAGCTTCTGGTTAGGGTTAAACTATAAATGTGGAAATTGTAAAAGAAAGAGTTTTTGGCAGGACTTTAGCTCACTCAACAGTTAATTGTGTTTTTGTAGGCATCTGCGAAAGGACTGCGCGCACCGTGGTGTCGTATGATTTTTTTCCAAAACCCCTAATTTTTGTTTTGTTTCAATTTATTGGAATTTTCTTTTGATTTCTAAAATTTGATATGTTTTTTTATTATTTGTTTGACTTTTTTAATTGTCTTTGTGATCCTTAATATGTTTTTGCGTTGAGTGATTTGTTGGTGTGATTTCCACCTAAATGGAGTGTGACAACAGAGTGGGAGGTGATCAAACTTCTTGAACTGGTAGTTTTACCATTCAGGTTATCAAACCTGAGCAGCCCGTATTAAATTTCCTCAGATCTCACAGAGGAGGGACACTTTTGAAAATCAACTATTTGGATCCATTAGCACATGTAGTTCATATCATTCTGCCTGAAGTCTGTACTGAAAATGAATTTGAGTTAGGCCACATTTCCACTGCATGGTTCAAGTGACTCAATTCCGATTTTTTCCTCTCATTTGGCACAGATCGGATATGATCGGTGAACGTGTAAGCAGGACAAAAGCGCATGGATTCCGATTTTCTCAGATCGGATTCAGGCCTCTCTCATCTGTGGAAATAAATCGTATATGAATCGGATCCGTGCATTTGCGTGTGTCATGTAATCAAATCAGATATTCCCCAGTAAATGCGAGTTGTACGTCAGTGACATCAACTCAGGACACCACCAACTGAGATCACATGACTTATTAAGGTGCTTTTGTGCTGATTTTGCTGTCAGCGTGTTACCTTTCAGCCTCAGGCTTCAGACCGTAGTCGGAAACCGCTGTTATATCCGGTCTGGTCCTGGTCGGGACGCAAACGGTAACTAATGAAGCGGGACACCGTTGCTCTGGAACAGGCTAGAAGCTGTTTATTTCTTTGCTTGGATCAAACTGTTAGAACAGCCCAACGTCTGCAAACACTTCCTCATTCAGAACTCAGAGAGCACATAAGCCGGCCGAGCAGCCCTCCATCTTCTAAATGTGCTTTTATTACTGTTATGATTATTATTAAGGGCCTGCTCGCTCATATTTTTTTAAATCTGTGCGGTCAGTGCTCAGGTCTGCGGAAGGCAGAAATGCTGCTACATTACGGTTACGTAGTCCTAAGAAGGTCTACGTTTGATAGTTTCAGCATTGTGTAGTGTAAATGCAAAAATCAGAAACGGGTCACTTTTAAAAGATGATGTAAGCGGGTCGTCAAAAAAATCAGATATAGTCAGAAAATCGGATATGGGCATCAAGACCTGCAGTGGAAATGCAGCCTAAAGGCCCGTACACACCGGGACGAATTTCGCCGGCGATTTTCGCCGACGTTTAACGCCTCGTGACTAAACAAAGGGCACCAATGAGAGTGTGCACACCGACGCGAAAAAACGCCACGCGTTAAAGCGTCAAAAAAAAAAACCGCCTCGGGTTCGTTTTTTTTTTTCGACGCATCGCGTCGAAATCTACTCGACCAATGAGAATGGCGCTTTTGCACACGTGTCTGGAGCTTCTGAAGTTACAGTAAAACACAACTTGGGGGCGCTCAAACACAAAACTGCCTTGCTGAGCACACATACCAGCGAAGAAGAAAGACGCTAAGTAGCGTCTACACTGCCGCGAAGAAATAATGTCGGACATTCTAAAATATCCCCGAACCAACCACCAGTTGGAGCTGCTGGTGCTGGAAATATTCATGTTTTCTTTGTTTGATTCTGACAATCGCGTAAATACTTGCTCTCTTCTTCTGAGTGAAAAGCGACTTTAAGAAGCGTAAAGTTGCGCAGCGCCACCTTGTGTACAGGAGTATTTCTGTTTACATTAAGCGCCATCTAACGTCAGGGAATGAAATTGCATGTTCGCTCGGCTCATCGTCAGCGAAAATCGCCTGGGTGTGAACACAAAAAACGCGGCGAAAAACGCTGGCGAATAACGCCTGGCGAATATTCGTCCCGGTGTGTACGGGCCTTAAAAGTGCAACACTTCTTGTAAACCAACTCTCTGCCATGGTTCCTGTCTCTCTGTCTCCCTCTTCTGGCCATTTCTGTCATTGCAGTCCTCTGACCTCTTTCTGCTGCTTTTTGTTTAGTCTCTACAGGTGTGTGTGTTTACCGGCAGAGAATCCTGACACACCTGCAACCCATTTATACTCACCCTGACGGTTTTTGTAATATCTGATTTGTAACTAATACGATACATTTTGAGCATAACTGTGTGTGTTTGCATATGTGTATTCAAATGTACAGTGAAAAATCAAAAATGTACAATACAAAATACAATGAACACACTCAGACCTTGAGATAACAGCCTCTTAGAACTAACCACGAATTTGAAATGGCCCCTACGCACTGAAATCTTTAAATATTATGCACCAATGGCGTGGTAAACACACAAAAAACAAGTTCACGCACAGATCAGGGTTACAAATGCAGGAGGGATTATGAGTCTTTTTATGTCTTCAGATTTGTGGATCAAACAAGATTAAAACAAGATGAAATAATCTGCAAATCTGATTCAGCTAAATTTCTCAGATACTTAACCAACTATAACTGCTGGTACAAAGTTTATCATTACCGCATTCACTAAATTAGTACCCAAACGTTCTGATGATCAGTTAGTTAGTTAGATAGTTAGTAGTCTTTTGATGCTTTCAGGGTTTAATATATAAAATCCAAATTTCTTCATGTGAATAAATTCTATTTTTCCATCAACAGAAACCCTGAACAGGGATGATACGGCCTGTTTCCACCTCCATCTGTGCCAGAAATGTATTAAATACATTACAAAACACACACATGAATCACTATGGAGTAATAGGATGATTAGGAAAAGAAGATTTAATGTAAAAAAAAAAATGTATTTTGGATTTGATCAATGTTCAGGAATGGGGAATCTTTACCGTCATTTTATCGCAGTGATAAAACAAAATCAGCGTCTCTGGTCCCGGGCCGGCCGTTCACAGTGGGAAAGACAGGAATAATTAAATATCAATATGATATAGTATGATTCCTATTGAGTATTGGCCAGTGGAAAATATGTTACAAAATGGAACAGTGGAGAATATATGACAGTATTGCACAGTCCGATGATTATTGCACTGAGATTTAGCTAGTTGTCCGTGGGGGTGAGGGGTGGGGGTTACAGTGATATTCCAGAGTTCAGGAGTCTGACTGCTTCTGGAAAGAAACTGCTCCTCAGTCTCGCGGTCTTGCTCTTTATGCTCAGCAGCCTCCTTCCTAAGGGGAGCAGGGAGAACAGAGGGTGTGAGGGGTGAGTGGGGTCTTTCAAGATGCGTGAGGCTCGTTTCCTGCATCTGGTGTCATAGATCTCAATGGTGGTCTGCAGGCTGCAGCCCACAGTCCTCTGTGCAGCTTTAACCCCTCATTGCAGAGCCACAGAGCAGCTGCCTTGCCACACAGTGAGGACAGGATGCTCTCCACCACACACCTGTAGAAGGAGGTCAGGACTGCAACCCCCATACCAGCACGCCTGAACCTCCTCAGGAATCTTTTTGACCAGGCAGGAAGTGTTGGTGCTCCAGGTGAGGTTGTTGGAGATGTGCACGCCCAGATCCTAAAAGCTGGAAACCACTTCCGCCACGGCCCCTCCGATGTGAATAGGGGGAGGAGGGTGTCTGTCCTTCCTGAAGTCCATCACTTACATCAAGCGTTCCAAGACAAATGTTTGACGTCATCAACTCTCATCAACAAGATCATCATTACTGAGCGTTTTGTTTGGATCCTTTAGCCTAGTTTCTACTTAATGGTCCAGTGCAGTGTTTTAAGTGTTTCCTTCATTAAATTGACCCATTAAGCCTGACAAAACCGTACCATTTTTGGTCTCCAATTGGTTGTAGGTCTATAGAAAAATGGAACAGACCTTATCTGTTAGCCCAGCTGTTGGACAGGACAAGTAAAAAAAGAATATTTAATATGGGTGATGTACAGTGAAGGTGATCAAGAGGTTGATCAGGCTGTAAGAAGAAGAATTAGAATTACTAACTTTTCAGAGGTCAGAGTAACTTCTTAACAGGTGTGGGCTCAATACCACAGAGAATAGCACCCGCAGTTCTGGGTTCAGAGCCGACGGTGTGGATACCATCCTTCGTGTCAGTGTTTTTTTTGTTTATCTTATATGTCAGGAGAGAGACCTGACTGGCACCTCAGGAAAAGTCATCCACAACCTTTTACAACACGTCTTTTTTGTGTTGATACATTCTGACATTAAACAAAACTCAAGGAAACTGGTCTTCACCAACTTTTTAATTGCATGAAATTGAGATTTGCTAAAAGAAAAGAAAAAAACTACCAACAAAAAAGACCATTTGACTTAGATGTGAAGTTTGTTTCAAAAAACTTTCAGAAGAATGCAGAGATCATCCAGCAGCATTGTGAGTTGCTGGTTCTGTCTCTGAAGCGACAGAGCGGAAGTACTTGATGGAGTTTTCAGAACTGGTATGGAACTGATCAACCCAAACAAGCAGAGAAAAAAGCAGGAATCCGTCAAGTTTAACAGGCGTCTTCATCCCAGAATTCTCCACCTTCTCTTGACACAGATGAAGGGTCTGCGTTCCCAGCACTCCACATCATCCCAGCATCTTCGGTCTGTAGTGATTAGAATGAAAAATGGTCATTAACTTTGGTTTACTGTGATGAATCACATTTTCTTGATTTCATTTTTTTAGGGTATTTGACATACAATTAGATATGCTTCAACTTTTGTGGAACTGTATTAATATAGATTTTGTTATCAATTTGGTTATATATATAAAGTCATTTACATGAAAAATTCATTTGCAAGCAGTGCTGGCGGCCATGGTAATTGTTGGGTTCTTTGGGACACCAGTTGGTGTACTGGTAGTTGCTCCCATCACTCCAAAACCAAACACCATTCTGCAAACAGAAATGTTCTGGTCATATATGGTAAAACCAACAAGAAAATCCAAGTATGTTGAGTATGTTCATACCGTCTGAGCATCAGAGCCTCCGATCCAAGTTGGTGTGAAACGGCCTCGTTTCTTCAATATCAGCCGCAGGAGCTTGTAGTTCTCATAGCGGTTTCTAACCGAGGCCAGGTTGGCCCCAATGGACCGGCAGAAACTCTACATGACAGATTACAGCAAAGATAAGTCAAAAATCAACCACTTAGAGGATTTAATTAAATTAATGAACCCATTTTACCTCAGCTTGAGCCCAAGTCTTGGGGCTTGAAAAGTAACGGAAGCGGCGACCGCGCATTACAGTCCAGTAATTATGGAAAATTAGACGTTTCTTTTCCAACACCACGTTATCTTTAAAGGAAGTATTGGGAAGTTATAGAAAGCATGATGTTTATCAATCACATGTATTAAAGTTGATTCATTTTTTTAATCAAAGAATTCATGATGAAAGATTTTTGGAACAAACGCCTCCAAAACAGCAGGAATCACTGAGGAACTAGTTCCTTTGATCTCATTCCTGATTTGATCCTATTGATGTGTTAAAAAACATTTCTGCAGTTCCGTACTTGCAGAACCCCTTAACTTCTGCTCATGTTTCAAAAACTCTTTAACCCCTTCATGCATGGAGGTTACTATAGTGTACAGCTTTGATAGAACATATACGAAATATACGATATTAAGCAAAGAGAAAAATGATCAGTTCAGAAATTGTAGTTCAGATATGATGGGAAGTAGATCCTGGAATGACTGATGCTGAGTTCATGACTGTTACTTTTGTTACACTGTTCTCCATTCAGAGACATTGTCTCTAACTATGTATAAGTCAACCTAAAGAGATAGAGGAACAACTATTACAGCACAATACCATATTTTATGCTGTCTACAATTATACCTACAAATTGCCATAAGATTAACTTTTTTTTTCTACTGTACAAAATGTATGAAGTACATTTAAGTGGACAGGTAAATATATCTTGTAGAATTTAAAGATATACATTTATTTCCTAAAAACCTTATTTTGTAATACTAAAATTTAATAAAAACTTAATTTTGTTAAGATTGTATTATAATTCATGCATGTAAGGGTTAAAGTGTCTTGAAGGGTTTAATAAAAACCACCACTGACCTTCAGCTGGTTCAGAGGAAGCAGCCACAGGAGCTGGAAAGAGTCATCAGATTTCAGTGAGTTTGTTTTTATACATTTGCAGCATTAAGAGAAATACCAACCATCAGCTCTGGTCTGAGCTACGGCGGCACAAACGAGAACAAGCACAGCCAACTTCATCATCGCCATCATCAAGGAGTCGAGGTGTCCAATCCCAGAGGCTCTGTCTCTCTAGGTCCAACCTGCTGCTTAGCTCTGAAGGAAGCCTGGCTGGTTTATACAGCTCCTTATCTCCTCATCGTTGACTGACTGAGGAACTATTACAAAGCAAACAGAAGAAGATAAGAGGCGGATTCAGACTTATCATCCTCATGTCTGACCACAGAAGCATCATATGGGTAGAAATTGAGTTTCCTCATTTTCAAGAAACAGTTGAAGCAAACTCTAACTGAAATGGTATCATGACGATGCTGAACAGGAGGTTTTCAGCCGAGTTCACTCAAATAGAACATAAAAAACGGTCTGTAAGGTTTCATCAACTTTGACAATTCCATGAGGACAATAAACCAATATACAGTATATCTTTCTGTATAGGCTTTAGTTCCAGAGTTGACTTTCTTTGAATTACCATAATAACCCTTTAACCATTTATGGAATATTTGTTGGATTTTTTGTTATTTACGTAAATGGTTGAAGAAGTACGGTAGTTCAAAGAGTTTGTGTTATTCTGCCGTTACCTGTGACATTTCAGGTTCTAAATGTCTACTTGAACACCAACACAGCACATAACGCCGGATTTACACTGGTTTGTCTGCGCTGCGTCTCCCTCACGTTGCATGGGGAGTCTGTGTCATGACTATCAGTTAGTTTATATTACCTCCATTACATCTCTGGCCTGTCACCCTCTCCCCCTGGCTTTTTAGGGAGTGGTTTGTCCTGCCCCCCCTGGGTTGAGTAGTTTGCCCCCCCCTGAGTCCTCGAAAATGAAGTCTTCTTTTTTAACTGTGAAAACGACAAATATTTATATCAGTGTAAATGATATCAATAAACCGATGTACATAAACATATCAAGATAAGATAAAAATGTAATAATCAAAAACAAAGTCAAACTATGTGAAAAGTTATTTAAAAGAACAGAAAAAGCTCCACTAATCTGTACAAAGTTGAAAGAATGTTTTTAAAGGGTTATCACAATTATGAGTTTTGGAACTGGGACGTTTGTTTAAATGGAAACTCAGCTAGTGTGTGATGGGGGGCCATTCCTACATTACTATGAACAACTGATATCATTGGTAAGTTTAGAGACTACTAAGGGTGACAGGCCCACAAGAATTAATGGACCCCTGTCCTTTATATCAGTGAAGCAGATTCAAATGTTTTAGTGTTGACAATTGAACATGGATATAGTGTTGGATCAGTGGAACTTAAACAAACACAGAATGAAAGTCATAATAATAATAATAACCATCTGCGCCTTTCCAGAAGCTCAAATCCCTTACATTGTGTCCATTATTCGTTCACTCCTCATTCATACTTGGTGATGGTAAGCTACTGATGCCCTGGGGCAGACTGTCAGAGGTTTGGCTGCCAACGGCCCCTCTGACCATCACCGGGAATATTCATGCACATTCACAGGTAGGTTAAGGGTCTTGCCAACTGAGCTTCCCAGCCGGTCAGATAATAATCGTAAAAACAGCTTTCAAATCAGTAGATAATCTCTAATTCAAAATCTGGGAAATCCATGCTGCATTGACAAATATCATGAAGTGATCTTTGATTTGTAAAGTAAAGAACTTACAGGAAATGAAGCCTAGTGAACAACCTAAAAGAGACATCAAGACCTGGATGACAATTAATGACCTCCTCTTGAACCCAGAAAAAACTGAGGTCATTATACTTGGTCCTAAAAACCTCAGAGATGCTCTGTCTGCTCAGATAGTCTCCCTGGATGGCATAAGTATAGCCCCCAATTCCACAGTTAGAAACCTTGGGGTTTTATTTGACCAGGATTTATCATTTAAGGCTCACATATCTCAGGCGTGTAGAACTGCCTTTTTTCAGCTGCGGAATATTGCTAAGATCAGAAATATACTTTCTAAGAGTGATGCTGAAAAACTCATCCATGCATTTGTTACGTGGAGGCTGGATTACTGTAACTCCTTGTTAGCAGCGTGTCCTAAGAGTTCCTTAAGAAATCTCCAGCTTGTTCAGAACGCAGCAGCTAGATTGTTAGCTGGAACTAGCAGAAGAGATCACATCACTCCTGTGTTAGTTTCACTTCACTGGATCCCAGTTGATTC
>CM074505.1:1750309-1777915 GCA_037389245.1 Oryzias sinensis
ACATAAACACTCACCTGAGCACAGGTGTTAGCTCACCTTTGCACTGGTGGTTTGCATGACTGAATGACTGAAATGTTTCACACTACTTGGTTTTAAGGCATAAGTATGCGTGTGAACACTATCTGTTTTGTGTACATGTCGACAGGTGGACATTTTTGCAGCTAGCAGGTGTGTTTGACACTTGGGTGTGTGTGTGGACAGGCTCCGCCCTTTTTGTACTGCATTTGAGCCTTACCATAATGATTAACAACCAGTAAACTTGTTGCTTTATGCTGCTTCATGGTCTTATCCCCCTTCCCCTCCTACTATCACCCTCCTTCCCCCCCTCTCTCTAACGTCCCTCTCTCTTCTTCCCCTCTTTCCTTTTCCGTCCGGTCCAACACCAAAGATCTTCAAACATGTTTGAAATTAATAAAGTTTGGCCTCAATTACAAAAGGGGTTTATTCAGACATACCTTTGGTTTGTCTGAAGATTAATAACCCCTCTTGTTAAAGTAAAATCTGTCCAACACAAGAGGCCCTCAGCTCTCATCTGTCTGCCCAGCTGTTGGACAGGACAAGTTAAAAAAGAAAAAGAAAAAAGAAAAAACAAATTACGATTTCCTTGGCAACAAAGGTTTGTTAACCACGCCCACATTACAAATGTCAGACTATTTTGTTCACCTCGACGCAGGCTTTGTGTGTTCAATTTTCACAACATTTCAGTGTAAAAATAAATTGAGCAACATGGTAATGCCACGTGTGAGAGCGCGCCACACTAACACTTAAAATTCAGCAAAATTTTTCCCCAAGTAGCTTCCTGTTGATGCTCGAGTAGTTGGAGGAGGATACATTGAAGTAGAGGGCTGCATTGGGATCGGGTCCCGCCGGGTCCCGCGGGACCCAACCCAAATCTCGCGGGATTGGGCGGTTTGAATTGTGCTGCGGGCGGGAGCGGGCGGCAAAAAATAAACCCCGCGGGATCAGTGCTGCCATGAATATCTCATGAATATATATTAGCGGACTACGTTAGGCTGTGCGGCTGTTGGTTTCTTATGTACTGAAGCTCCGTGAAGGCACCAGGTAGAGACGCCCAATGGCCTCTGTCATGTAACCTGATGTTGGGGGTGCGCCCCGCCCCGCCTCTTACTAAGAGCGCGCTTCAGGCCGTCTGTCTGCGCGCGCACACACGCACACTTTAAACCGAACAGGATTTGTGAAAATATATTTAATATTTAAGTTGCATATTACACAAGAGGAATGCATCAAAGATGAGGCTGGAGGAGGGACATGAATCTCTTTAATAATATCAATACAAATACGTGTTTTTTCCTGCGGGACGGGGGACGATACAAAATCAATGCATCTCTATTACTGTGCGGGACTAAATTCTCTCAGTTTTGCGGGTGCGGGCGGGAGTGGACATACATATTGCGGGAGCGGGCGGGAGTGTAACGCATACGTTGCGGGAGCGGGCGGGATTGGTCAAAAATTCAGCGGACGCGGGCGGGAGCGGGATGAAGAAAATAGTCCCGCGCAGGGCTCTACATTGAAACCCCCGGGTGAGTTTAAATTTGTAGAGGGTGGATTTTTTAAAAATAATTTAAGATGGCGGCTTCTTTCCAAAAGTCTATGAAACTTTGGTTGTGGTTGTAGACTCGACCATCTGGCATGTGCGTACAATTTTGTGAAGATCGCTCAAAAAAAGTATTAAAAAATCAAAAATACCCAAATTTTACATTTTGGCAAAAAATGGTCTTAAAGCCAAATGTCCTGTGGCCATCCCATAATAAAACGTCCTTTGGATATCTCTGACAAGTGTGTTTTGATTTCATTAGTGGATTTTCAAATATTGTTTGGTTCCCATAAGAGCTCTTGGCTCCATTCATTCGTTTTTTTGACAGCTCCTCCTGCTGTGATGTCATCAGTTTGGGCGGGGTTATTGTTCACTACACCCAAAATGTTTTCACTGGGTACTAAGAACATGCAAAGTTTTTGAGTATGCTTCAGGAATGAAATCTTTGCTCAAATGTACTTTAAAAAAAAGGAATTGAGAAAACAATCTGGTCCTTCAGTTCAGGTAAATCTGGGGGACGGAAAACAACAATCTCTAAATCTAGTTTTGTGTTTTTGCTTATCCATTTATTATAATTCATTATTATTGTCTTATCTAGTTCAATCAGCATTCTTGCAGTCAAAAAAGTGTTTTTGTTTTGAAGAAAAAGTACTAGTTTTCATGTACAATCGTAACATACCGTGTGTTTGAAATATTGTGTTCACATTTTCTAACAATGGGTAATTGAGTTCTGTGGGCAACATTTGTTTTTAATCATACATGCATTTTTTGTTCAACGTTGTCCTTACTGTTAGAATTCAGAAAAAAATGACATTAGCTTGAAATCAGTAGGATAAACCTTAGGAAAGGTAACTATCTGATTTCTGTGCAGTGAGGTGGAGAAAATGTCTGTAGTTAAAGTCTGTATGTTTAATACCTTATTGTGTTTGTCACTTTTACCAAATCTAAACCCAGTCTGTAGTTCATGATGTTATTTATGGATTTTAAACCCTAATAAATGATCTTTGCCATGTGTCCAATCTGCTTGGCTGTGGTCAGTGGTAGTGCTGAAATTAAACCCTTTGGTGAATTTCTTAGTGGAAGCCTTCTCCATCAGAACGGAGAGGTCACAAACTGAGGGGAGTACAGGTAAGTCTGGCAGTTCCCTTCTGTGTTGTACAGCCACTTCCGTGTTGTGAGTGTATCGTGAAGTATTTGTGGAGAAAATGAAAGTTACACTTAATTAACACCGTGCTTGGAGACGAGTACTTAAATGGATACTTCCAAATGAAAAGTCTACATAAACAAGCGTATGTGTTCTTCTGGCTTCAACATTCAAAACTCTCACACTTACATGGCACTACACATTTTTTAAGCCAGTTTTCTGGCTTTACGCACAAAATGTGCATCCATTGTGTTAAAAGTCATGGTAGTTATACTTTGACCAATCAGGCACTTAGATTTGGTTGTTGCGTATGGGTAACGTTCTTTTCGAAACATGAAAGAAATTGAAAATTAATCATGAATAATATCATCATTAATATTTGTGTGTTATCAGCCAAAGCCTTTTATATATTGGAATAGAGCTGAGAAACAAAAAACTAGAGCAAGATTCATCAGATTTGCACTGCTTTGACGTTTCGCTCCAAGACTCTTCCAGCTATTAGTACATGCCCTGATATTGGGCTGGGCAGTCCAGAGGGAACACCAGATCATAAATGCATTTTCTTAAATGTGCATCGCATGACCCTGTGTACGTAGCATTCGCCAGAAACGGCCTTATGGCTAGATACCGGCTTTCTATGGGTGAAAAATAGGAAGACCTGTTTGTGTTATGATATGCGCCCATTTACTTATCAAATGAACAACACTTCCAAACTTCTCGCACAGTTTGCAGGATTTGGTGGATCTCAAAAAAAGAAAAAATATGTATGACATGCTTGCATCTCACCTACTTTACTGCTACCACCAGTCGCCTGCAGCATGCCCGTAGAAATGTGTGTGAACATTTCGATTATACAGGCTGGTCTATAATGTTGATATTTCCCCTTACACCTCCTTGCCCCTTTCACGCCTTTATGCAGTCTGTATCCATCGGTAAAGACAGTTGGGGCAAAGGTTTTAGGTTTAGGCATGGCCGTGCACTCGCTACATGTGCTCACTGTCTGCTTCTTTTGAATAACCATCCATCTTTATGAAAGGTTCATTTGAATTCTGTCATATTTCATGGACGGTAGAAATAAGAAATGGCTCGTGTCAGAAAACCATGTGGTACATCAAAGGATTACTTTTTCATGTATTTTATAGATGGACATGAAATGAAAACTATATTTTGGCTTCTGAAGTAAAGTTACAATCACTTGATGTATGTTTCCAAAATTTCAGAGGTAGATCAAATGTATAATCTACACATGCAAGAAGTCACATGACTTCCTGTATTCTTTTCATGCAAAGAAGTCAGCAACTCATATAAAAACTTCATTGACAAAATTACGGAGACTGAAAGTTCAAAGTACTGTTGAAGTGGAAACGGTCGGAGTTCATGAAGTTTCTCCCAAAAAAAGAGCGTGTATGAGGTCAGTGTTCTTTAGTTTTATGCAACATTTCCATTTTGGATGTTATGGTTAAAAGATTTTTATTCAACACTTGATTTAATATTGTGAATAGAACAAATGAATAGCTAGTTGATGATTTTTTTCCCCCCACTGAAAGCTTAATGAAGGATTGGAGCAACGACACACCTTTGCATCATTATTGCTGGTAGTTTATTTAACCTCATTCAAAGTACTATGAAACAAATCATCCGTGTAGTTATGTCTGTGTGAACAAGTGAATAAAAACACCCCCATAGACTTCCCAGTGATTGCAAATGTTGGCATGTGAATCTTTCTTCATTCATTTTTAGTTGGGGTCTTAATGAAAAGAAACCTAAAGAAATACTAGAATCTCCTTTCCAGCTTCTCCTGAAGGACAATAAGTCATTTCTAAACCACACAGAATATTTTCATCGCTTTTGTCCTCTCACTTGGACATGTACAAGAAGCAAACAGACTCCTTTAATCCCCCAAATTCTTTATTTAATATGCAAAGTGACCAATTGACATGTAATCGATAGGTAGGACTATATACTTCAGTTTTCAATATAGAAACTCTTTTAGCCGTTGAACCAATGAGCTTTGTCAGCAGACTTCCAACAATTTTCTTGAAACAGCTAAGCTTCCTATCTGGGGGCCATCAGGTTGGCCAGGATGAGAATTTGTTCATTCTCTTCTATGAGATGATTTTGTGTACGTGTTGACATGTTTTCATGTGAACATTTTTGGAGTCAGCAGGCATATTGGTAACATTTTGTAAGCTTATCCGTCCCAACATCCCTCTCTTATCTTCTTTTCTTTTCCATCGGGTCCAACTAAAAACTATAATCAATGTATATTAATAAAGTTTTGCCTAAATTGCAACAGGGGTTTATAAAAATATACACCTTGGGTGTCTGAAGATTCATAACCCATGTTGTAACAGTAAAATGCGTCCAACATAAGAGGGCCCCAGCTCTCATCTGTCTGCTCAGCTGTTGGACAGGACAAGTTAATAATGAATAAATACCAAGAACCGCTGAAGAGCATCATAGGTGTGTGTAACAGTATTTTCTACTAATACTAATTCTACTAATATTTTCTACTAATAGCAATGGTTTTGTTTGGTTTGGTGTAATTGTTCCAAAAGCAAATTCAAAGGACTTTTAGTGATGTATTCCATTCTTTATGGCTTTCTTAATAATTGTTCATGTGTTGCATAAACATACTAGATTCCTCCTGTGTTTCATGAAGCTAATCACACATCAGTGTGTTACAATAGTGAAGCATCAGTCTATTATTGTTATCTATTCTGTTATATGACTTGTCTTTCAAGATGAAATTTCCCTTCTTGGACTTTTTCTTCAGAAAGCCATACAGCCGTTTATTCCCACCCATGTGATGTCACTAATAACGTGTTTTAAATGGTGTATATAAATAGATACATTTGGAATTGAAAAGTCAATCTTCAAACAATGTTCTTTTTTTGTACTTTCTAGGTGTACTGGTCTTCAGGTCTACTCTTCACCTTGCAGACATGTCAACAAACATCTCTGAGGCCAACTGCTTTAACTCTACGATGAGAGACCTCATGATAAACTGCATGTCTGGTGCCAAAACCGTTCTCCTCCTCCCTCTTTGTACCTTTGTTTTGTACGTAGGTCACCATCGATGGAGAGGTCAGCGAACATTTAAAACAATGAGCTATTCCGACATCTTCACCTATCACCTTGTTGCGATGGTGTTCATCTGGGGTTTTGGGTTTGCAATCCACCTTGGTGGCACAATATTCAACATGTGGAAAATGAAACATGTTGGAATCTACTTTTTGTTCTTTGCTAGCTATGGGGAGGCATTTTTCCACATCTTGACCAGTTTGGACTGGTACCTGGCCGTTGTTCACCCCATCACCTACCTGGGGCTGAAAAACTCCCGTGGGATCAAGATCAGAAACACTGGCATCACCTGCATTTGGCTGCTCTGTTTTGGAGCAATGTGGACATCTTTCGACTTGAGCGGCGTCTACTTCAGCATCAACTTGTTCTGCTTTCTGGCATTTACCATCATGATTATAATGTTCTGCAGCTTCTCTGTTCTCTGCGCTCTGATTCGTTCAGGGCCGGCGGAGGAGGGCGGGGAGAAGGAGCGGGTCGACCAGCTAAAGAAGAGAGCTTTCCACACCATCACAGTCATATCCAGCATGCTGTGGTTGTGGTTCATCGGGGTTCTCATTGCTGTTGGTCTAACTCGGTCTTTCGTGCTCCCTAAAGTCAACAGGTGTGTGTTGTTGGCCAGTCTAAGCTGGTTCAACATGCCCACCAGTCTGGTGTCGCCTCTGCTGTATCTACACAGAGCTGGAAGACTGTCATTTGGCTGCTTTAGCAGAGGCTGACGGTCAGTAGCGGTTTTAGGCACGGGCCATACGGGCGATCGCCCGGGGCGGAAAAATGACGGAGGGGCGGCGCCAGCGGCTCAGCCCTTGTAAAATACTTTATGCACCACTATTGTTTTTTTAAATCACAGAGTTTGTAACAGCCTGAAACCTGGCGGCGCCCCCGCCCCGCAGCCGCGCTCTCTCTCTCCTGTCTTTGAGAAGTAGACGCAAATGTGTGTGAGAAGGAGAAGGGAGGGGGCGCGGGGTGAAGAAGGAGAAGGGAGGGGGCGCGGGGTGAAGGGTGCAGGCTGAGAGGTGAGCACTGAGCGCAAAACGCATGCGCTAACCTGGCTGGACCTTCTTCCAGGGGGGCAACGGTCGCGGGCCGCGGCTCAGTGCTTGATGAAAAAATAAAAATAAAAACTGCGCCGCCATGTAGCGTATTGGCGCCCCTGGGTGCAGCTGCACGCGCTCCTGCTGGAAATGTTTGACGAAGGGGGGGGGGGGGCTGCGGGTATAAAAAAGGTATAAAAAATCATCCTTTTTTGGTTATTTTTGTGTGAAATGCCCAAATAAAAAATGGGAAAACAAAAAAAATTCTTCACTAAGATGACAGTCGGTTTAGTCGACAGACTTGATACCTATGTCAGGACATTAATGCTAAATGCAAAAAACATCTGAAATATGGAGAAAAAAGGTCAAAACTGGTGCCCAATTTAGAAAGAAAAGAAAAGAAGAAGAGGAGAAAAGAGACAAAGAAAAAGGTAATATTGCATAGCTAGATGCACGTTTTCTAAATTCGAATGCTATCTGCCCTCCAACAACAACGTTGCAGAGGAAAAACCTCTTGTTTGGTCTATCATGACCAAAACTGAAGTAGGCCCAAATTTTGCAAATAACGTAATTTTTAAGTTTTTCTTCTTAAATGTTTGCTCTGCCTTAACTTGTAACATTAGTTATGATTCGTGTGTCTGTCTGCTCTGCTGTAACACAAAGTTTTTGTTGTGTTTTACTGTTGTATATTAGTTATAATGTTAAATGAGCTGTGATGGTAGCTGCTGCTGCTGCTGCTGCTGCTGCTCCTGCTGCTGCTGATGATGATGATGCTGCTGATGATGCTGCTAGCTTTTCCAAACTCCAGTAGATCAAGTCATACCTGAGATCACCAATGTCTCAGGAGCGACTCACTAACCTGCTGTTGTTAGTATCAATCATTCAGGGGGGGAGCAGATTTCATATGATGACGTTATTGACAAGCTTGCATTAGGAAGGCCACAAAGGTTAGGTTTTAGTTAGTGTTTTCTCTTCTTAGTGCTGCAGTTACATTTATTCTAGTGTGTTATTAGTGTGATTTGTAGTTTATTATATTTATTTTAGATTATTCATTTGTGTTTGATTAAATAGTTCCTACTCTATTTTCAGTTACAATAGATGGACAAAGTGACAAAGTGTGCGTGTGTGTGTGTGTGNATTATTCATTTGTGTTTGATTAAATAGTTCCTACTCTATTTTCAGTTACAATAGATGGACAAAGTGACAAAGTGTGCGTGTGTGTGTGTGTGTGTGGGGGGGGGGGGGGCAGGGGAGGGTCTCGCCCGGGGAGTAATTCAGGGTAGAACCGCCACTGCTGACGGTGATGGTTGCAGTAAAAGAACACCTCTAAGGTCTTAGACGTGTATTGGGGTTATATCAATCAACCGGTTATAAAATTTCTTTGCATAAAAAATGCTCCACGAGGACCGCAAATCTACTTTTTATTAATTAGATGGGAACCAAGAACTGACTCATTGTTTGGACTCAAACTCAAAGTTTGTACTCTGATTCATAGAGAAAACAAGACAATGTTTTTGGGTACAAAGTTATCATCAATTGGACATGGTATTCACCTCAAGCCAACTGTCATTTAAGGAACTGCTAAAGTTTGTACTTCTCCATTTCCCTCACATAGGGGAGCAGGACGTTGGGGCTCGGTATTGAACCATTTACCTGTGACTGTTATCACATAGGTCTGCCTGTAGAGACCACAAAAGCTTGGTGTCTATTACAGCTGTCAGGTACTTATATTCACTTTTGACTGATGAGCCAGAAATTAAACTGAATTCAAAAATAAATAAAATTAAAGCCGCTAATAGCATTGTATGCCCTTGTTTGACTTGCCCTCACTGGCTGAGGGGCTACAGAACGCCCCTCACGCTCCCCTTTTTCGATCAAAAAATGAAATTAAAAATGCCAGCTTGTCTGTTGGCTTAGCTCCATAGCAACCATTTTATTTCTTGGTCGCCAGGAGTTGAAAAATAAGTCTATGTAAATTTGATAAGAATCAGCAAAAGTAAATTTTTGGATTTCCATGGCAACCGCAGTGTTCTGTTAACCATGCCCCTATTCTTAATATGCTCATAGTGTTTCTTTCAGCTTCAGCCATTGCCTCATATATTGGATTTTCACTGGCAAGAAAAGATGCTAGCACCATGGGAACGACACTTTTGGGAGCCGTTCAGTATCTTCACTTTGTAACACAGACCTTTTTGCCAAGTAGCTCCCAATGATGCTCCAGGTGTTGAGTAGAGGATAGATTCAAATCCCTAGCAGGACTTTAAATTTGTAGAGAGTACTACAGATAATGTTTTTGAAAAATTCAAGATGGCGACTTCTTACCGAGATCAAAGGTCAGCAAAACCTTCGTTGTGGTTGTAGACTTAAGTTGATTCTGTGTCCGTGACACTTTGTGAAGATCTCTTAAACAAAATAGCCGCCAAGCTGTCAGTAGTGTGGGCATCTTATAATTATTTCAAAACTCCAATGGATAACACCGACGCATGTTTTGGTTTTGTTGGTGGATTTTAAACTCTTTTCCCCCGCCCCATTCATTTTTGTTTTTGATTTATTTATTACCCTCTTATGTAATCAGTTATTTTTTTTGGGGGGGGGTGGTCATTGACTACACCTAAAAAACATTTTCACCAAGCACTAGGTGTGTGTGAGTTTTTGTGATATTTGAGTTTGTAGGATCAGTTTAGTCCTTCAGTCACGACAGCTGCTAGACAGAATCAGGTTTTCTTTTTTTAATCGCACTATGCACTGGAGAAATAACACACACTTCATGCTACCTCAAATCTTTTTATTACACACTATAGTTACAAATTACCCAAGTTGGGTCGTTTTTAACCCAACTCTAAGGTTACAAAGTGACTACGTTTACGCGGGTTACATATTACAACCAATGAAGAAAAATCTTGAAAATTATCAGGGGTGCCCAAACTTTCTGCATATTCTTATGTATTTATGTTGGATACACTTTCTGTAGCCCCTGCCTGTTCACCGTGTAAAATCTATTTTGCCTTAAATAAAAATATGATTCTGTTTTCTAATGAAGAAACCTTTTTGTTTGGGATTTGTTTAAATTTTAAGGCTTTCTTTAAATGTTTGAACTGTTTTAATTCCAATAAAGATCAGCAGAAGAGCTGTTGTTCGGTGGTCACATAGGAAGTGAACCTTTCTGAGGAAAATTCCCAGACAGACCTGCGGTTACAGCCTGTGATGAATGAATTCATGTGTTTGAATTTCATGAAGCATGCAAAAACAGCAGTGAAGGTCCATTCATCATCCGCTCAGCCAGAGCAGCTGAAGTTTTACTGCATGCTGGGAGTCAGACTGAAGCTGCTGAAGAGGTGAGTGTTTCCATATATTCACACTGAAACCCACATCCTATAATCGTTTGAGGCATGGAGGACATGAGCATGAACTGTGTTGAAGAAAAGCTTTGACATAATAATAAAAGTGTTTTTTTAGCAAAGCCATGTTTAATAGAGCTTGACCTACTATTAAGATTTAACTAAATCCAACAGTGTGCATCTTAAAACAACACATTCAGGAGATACAGAATCTGTATGATTATAGACCCGGACCAACTCCACATCTGACACGGTCAGACTCAGGCCGTTGTTTCACAGTATGTAAGTCCAAAACTACAAACATTTAAAGTATTAATTAGTTCATTTTGGTTTATTTTCAGAATTTATTATGAAGAATTAACATTTCAGATATCATTAATGTTTTTGCACTTATTACTTGCTGTGTGTGTAGACTCACAAACTCATAAAATGTCTTGAATAGAAGACAGAAAACAAGTCCTTTCAGATTGTCAGTGTACATTAGATCAACCATAACTAGAGAATAGTACCAAACATTCAGGCTGCAGCGCTGAAGCTGGTTACTTCTGGACCAGTTCTGGACTGAACTGGGCTGTGGAGGTTCTGAGGGTTTCAGTGGGAGGAGTTTCAATGGTGATGAAAAACCAGATTGTAAATAAACAAAGAAAAATTAGGTTTGAGACCAGTTTGAGGAAGACAATGTCAACTAGAAAGAAATATTGTAAATAAAAAAATAAAAAGATGTAAAACAAATTTGAAAACTTGAAAAATAAAAAAGATTTACCGAAAACTATTACCTTATGAATTTTTTTTAGCAGTACAAGATTCTGTTTTGCAATTTGAACTTTGGTTTTTGTTTGTATCCCTCTTGGGTTTTGATTTAAACTTTTTGCTTTTTTAGATTTGATGGTTATTTTAGGTGAGGGTGGGGCTTTGAGCCCATTGGCCACAGGAACAGTGTCTGTTTTTGGCACCACCCGTGTCACACACATGACTGTTTATGAGGCTGAGAGACTCCTCCCCCTGGTGTTCCAAACAGGAAGTACCTGCTTGTTCCAAAGAAGCCAAAATCCCATAGACTTACACTGTCATTCTATTGGTCAGAAGAACCATTCTGGACCTTTTTAACATCTTCTTGATGATCCTCATTTTTATTTTAAGTTATTCAATACACTCAAAAAAATGATTCAAGCCTCTCTTTCATGTAGCAAAATAAAATTCTGTTTGTTTTATTTAAAAATATTTATTTTAAAAGAATGTATCTACATTTAACTGACCTAACACAAAATGTATTAATAGTTTCCCCTATAACACCAGTAATCCAAAATAATTGAGTTCAAGTAAGGGGCATGCTGTTGAATGCTGTTTTCCTGTTTCTCTTTATTTATTATTTTTATAGTATCTTCTGGCGTTTTACAGCTAAAAGATCTCATCTATTTTAACCATTCAACTATTAAAATGTTCAACTTTTTCGTCTAATGCCTGCTATGACTTTTGGTCCTTCAAATCCTTAGACTTTTCGAGGAGAGAAAACTTTCGTTCGTGTTTTTCCACGTAAAAAAGTACTGTGGCTTGAAATCATTTGAACTCGGCTTCTCCCAATAAAACGATACAGGACAAACCCAATTCATAGAAATAATTATTCTATTTATTTTTTACTGGCGGCTAGAAACCGCCATAAAAGTGTTAGCTCAGTGGATTAGTTAGCAGAATTAACATGCAGAGGTTCTAAGTTTGAGGCCGGCTACAGAATGGTGTTGGATGACTTTTTTTGCCTGACCTTTCTTTATAAAATTGAGTTCGACTAACTCAATTATATTTCATTACATGGAAGAATTTTCTTTGAGGTGGGGCTACTCATATTTATTGGATGGAAATCTTGCCCACAATTAAATTGAGTTCATCCAATGCGTTATTTTTTGAGTCTATAAACTGACCAATCAGATGCCTCAATGAAAGTGGGTGGAGCCTGCTGGACCCTACGTCCAACAATCAAAACATTTGTCCAATTTTGTATCGCTTTCCCTTTATTTCCTTTTTGAAAAAAAAGTTAGAACTAAAACTGTATTTTGAGACTTAACGAGAGAAATAAGAAAAGAAAATACAAAACAGCAGCAGTTACTAATAACCATTTGGAGGATGGGGAATGGTCCGGTTTAATTAACTTTTTGTTTTCTTTCTCTTCAGGTCAGTCAGATCCAGCAGACATGTTGGTAAACTTCTCGTCCAAGTCAGATCCTCTTCTAGTCTCCAACTCCTCAGATGCTAGATTAATCTCCTTTCTCAGCTTCTCTGCAGTGAAGTTCCCCCTGGTCTTCCCTTTATGCGCCTTTGTGCTCCATCTGGGTTTTCAAAGATGGCGGCAGCAGCGCTCCTCAAATGCTGTGAGCCACTCTGACATCATCACCTATCACCTGGCTGTCCTGGAGCTGCTGTGGGCTCCCGGGTTCATCTTCTACATCTGTGGTAAATACTTACTCAGTCCTGCAGCCAGACAAATAGGAGCCTGCACCTTCTCCTTGGTCTTCTTCGGAAAGATGTTTTTCCACACGCTGACCTGTCTGGATCGGTACCTGGCTGTTGTCCATCCCATCGTCTACATGGGGCTGAGGAGCGCTCGTGGGGTGAAGATCAGGAATGTTTGCATTGCCTCTGGTTGGCTGTTTTTCCTCGGACTGGTCTGTTACGAGGCCTTTGTGGGGAAATACCAAAGCATCGTATCTCTGGTCTTCTTTCTGGCTGTTTCCATCTTGGTGATAACGTTCTGCAGCTTCTCTGTTCTCTGCACTCTGATCCATCCCAGGCCGGGGGAGGGAGGCGGGAAAAAGGAGCGCGTTGACCAGTTAAAGAGAAGGGCTTTCCACACCATCACCGCCATTTGGCTGGTGCACTGGGTGTGGTTCGTCGCTATTCTTGTTCCTAACATCATCGAACAGTTACCACTTCTGACTGAAAAGCCTAAAATTTATGTGTTTGCTGTTTTAAACTGGTTTGACCTGCCCGTCGCTTTGGTATCACCTGTGCTGTACCTGCACAGAGCTGGAAGACTGCCATGTGGTCGGGTCACCAGACACTGAAAGTGGGTTTCTTCTGGAAATGTATCCAAAGTTAGAAAAGTTTCCCATTTTCCCCTTTCAGTTGTGTCAGAACTGTGTAGAACCTACAAATTCTGGGAGATGAACAGCATAGTTTATGTATTTACTTCAAATGAAAGAACATCTTTGAAGGATCTCTGTTAACACTGTTCTTCAGGGAGGTTCAATGGTTGACCCTGAAGATGCTCATCCAATCAGATTCTTCAGCTCTACCTGCAAATTTACAAAAAAGTTCTCAGACATATTAAAGTCCCATTCTGATCATCTTCTGATGTATTTTTAAAGCGATGGAGTGGATCTTTAGGAGAACACAGCTTTTCCTGGCAATGCCTGATGTATTCCTCCAGGATCAAGTTTAATGTTTTATTTTTATTTTTACAGGTTATCACTATGAGATTGAAGGGGAAAAAGAAAATGGCAGCCTCTCATGTTTGTTTGTTTGTTGGAATTATGTTTGTTATTGGATAATTTGAATTTTCCTATTTTAAACTGGATTACTTTTTTAGTTTATTGTCTTGTTTTAGTCTTTGTGATCAAACCAGTTTCAAACCAGTTTCTTGTTTGTTTTTAGTGTCAGTTTAATGAAGATCTCAAATGTATTTATTGATTAATTTAATATAAACCAATAGAAAAACCTATTTGTGTTTGGTTTATTATTTCTGAAATATAATAACTCTCAATACCATGGTCTGGGTGGATCCTGCATTTTTCAGGAGCTAGCAGCTTTTTGGCCTTCATGGTTTGCCATACCTGTTCAGTCTCCTGAATCCACTGACTGATCATTCAGTGCAGCTGGATCCTGGTGTATTTATTCGTTCACCTACACTCTGCCGGTTCAATGTGTTCTCTACCCTCCAGCAGTTCAAATCAAGTTGATGGTTCTCCCCGCTGATGTTGATCCCAGTTCTGTTTTTGGACGTTGAGCCGAGTCTGCCCTTTGTTGGTTGTTGCATAAGTTTTAATTTTTGTTTGTATTTCACATGCATGACCTTGGACTGGACTTTACACAGATTCTCTGGTGCTTTCAGTTCCCCATGTTAATGTCTCAACTCTGAGCATCTCTCCACAAGAAGCCGTTTCCTGGAGACTCCCCTGTGCATCTGTCAGTATCATCGTTCTGTTATCACCTGAGCTTCACTAAACTGCATTTATCTTACCCTCAGTGTGCTCCTCCATGGGTTGTCCAATACCTCCCCAACTGACAGGATCTTGAGGGCAGCAGGGTGTCTACTAACGGGATAATGTTCACCTAAAAAATACGTTTAGGTCACATAGGTTAAATGTTCGTTATCATTGCTCTGGCCTTGTTGGAGCGTGGAACGTAGGTGGACAGACGTTATTCCACAGTTTATCCAAACATTAAGACAGTAGCAAAGATCTCTGTCCTTCAAATGTCTCCATGATGGACGAGTCAACATCTGTCACATTTTCCCGTCACGCCAATGTTGACTTCACTTTGAAAGTGTTGTCATTATTGCTTGATACAACTTATTGCTTGGTGCAGCGCTAATGCGGTCGACCGATGATCGTAAGATTGCATGTTCAATTCCCACCTTGCAGGCCATGCAAGGCATCCATGCATCCTTGGGCAAGACACCCGACCCCACCTTGCCTCTGGTGGTAGGCGGATGCCTGTGTTTGGCAGTGGAGCCGCCACCAGTGTGTGAATGTGTGTGTGACTGAGTGAATGGGTCTGTGACTGTAAAGCACTTGGGCCTTGTAGGTAGGAAAGCGCTATAGAAGAATATGCTATTTAACATTTACTAAATTAAATATCTGTTTAGAAACATTATCATTAATCCACAAAACCCCCATCAGAAATAATGGAAGAAATACTTCAATCAAAGGGATCTACTTTTGGACTATGTTTCTTTGAAACAAACTTGTTCTTCATCATCTGGACAAAAACAAGTGCTGAGAGGTAAACTATCTCTCTAAACCGATGCTTTGGATAACTTAACATGACGTTTAGCATATAAAATAACTTTCCTCTGGTTTGGAGTCAGTTCAGGTTTTCTAGCTTCAGGTTTTCTAGCCTCAACCATATACCATATCACAAAGATTTTCAGTATAGACAGCATATTGGCTCTGCATCGAAAACAAAAGTGTAGAGGTACATGTAAATACAAAAGAAAACATAAAATCAACGTGAATAAATGAGCATATCAGAGGTGGTAGGTGATACATGAGTGTTGATGTGAAAACCTCCAGGGCTAAACTTATACCATCTGTGTGAAACATTCATTGAGCAGTCAGGGAGGGCAAAACTCATCAACGACTCTGTGCCCCTCAGCAGTCATCCGTAAGGATACGCATGCATCACCAGTCCAAACCTCGGCACAAAAGCGTTAATTAAATTTACATAGAACAAGAAACAAATTGAGAAATAAAGAAAAATTAAAAAAAATCAAATCAAACAAAAAAAAAACAATAAAATAAATCTGTAAAGACCAGTTTCAACCACGAGCGGATGCGAAATAGGTTAATTGTAGGCATAATGCTGGTAGAGTTGGCCTGGCAGCATCTTGGCAATCATTCATTTGAAACATGGAATCAAACAGGTGACGAAAAGAAAAAAGAAAAACAAGACACAGAGGACCGGAGTGACTAGTTTTATCAGTACACTCCACCAGAAGTAAACCAATAAAGTGGGGACCCAGACCAGTAGGGGTCATTCATCTGAGAAGAAATGTGTGATTTAAGGGCCTTGACCTCACTGATGATGTGAGTGAGATCTCCAGAGGAAGAGGGAATAAAAGTAAAAGATGAAACCACGAGGAACAGCTGGACCCATGTTAGCTGGTTTGAAGCTCACTGTAGCTGGAAGAGAGCGGCGCTAATAATAAGCTTTATTTGTATAGCACCTTTCAAGATATAGAATCACAAAGTGCTTTACAGTAAACATAAAAGCAAGAAACACACAATGCAAAACACATATAGAAATAAGACAAGGTTAAGAGAACGCCATTTTAAAAAGATATGTTTTAAGCTGCTTTTTAAAAGAAAATACTGAGTCCACAGATCTGAGGCTAAGGGGGAGGGAATTCCAGAGAGATGGAGCGACTGCTGCGAAGGCTCTATCACCTTTTGTTTTCAGCCGAGTTCTTGGAATGACCAGCAGACCCTGGTCACAAGATCTCAGGGACCTGGTTGGAGTGTAAGGCTGTAGGAGGTTTGTTAGGTAAACCGGTGCTTGGCTCTTCAAAGCTCTGTATGTTAGCAGCATGATTTTAAAATGCACTCGGTAACGGATGGGGAGCCAATGAAGCTGGTTCAGCAAAGGGGAGACGTGTGAATACTTAGAGGATTTTGTTAAGAGCCTAGCAGCAGCGTTCTGGACAACTTGAAGCCGTTCCAGAGATTTTTCATTCAAACATGTGAAAATGGAGTTGCAATAGTCGAGGCGTGTTGAAATAAAAGCATGGATGAGCATTTCCATTTCTGAGCGTGACAGAATAGGACTCAGTTTAGCAATATTCTTCAAATGATAAAAACAGGAACGAACAAGTGAATTAATATGAGAGTCGAGGGATAATACAGGATCTAAAATAACACCGAGGTTCCTCACAGAGGGTTTAATAAAAGATGCGAGTGAACCAAGGCTCTCGACTATCGGAGGCAGGCATTTGTCCGGAGCGCAGATGAGGACTTCGGTTTTAGATTCATTTAGTTGAAGAAAGTTGTCACTCATCCAGCTCCTGACGGAGTCCAGACACTTGAGTAGAGTCTGTATTTTAACAACATCTTGTGGTTTAAAGGACACATATAATTGAATATCATCGGCATAAAAGTGATAAGAAAGATCCTTAAAAGAACTTAAAATATGCTGTAAAGGCAGCAGATATAAGTTGAACAATAATGGTCCCAAGACAGACCCTTGTGGTACACCACAGCTAAGTAATGCTGAGGAGGATTTGAATTCGGAAAAACCTACAAAAAATGACCTTCCAGACAGGTATGAGGCGAACCAATTTAAGGCGGATCCTGATATCCCGACCCAGTGCTTCAGTCTATCTAGCAGCACGTGATGGTCAATAGTGTCGAAGGCTGCTGTTAAGTCCAGCATCAATAGCACAGAGCAGTGTCCTGTATCACTTTCCATCAGGATGTCGTTCGTGACTCTAAGAAGGGCTGTTTCCGTAGAGTGAGCTTTACGAAAACCTGACTGAAACTGATCGGGGATCCCGTGACTCTCCAAAGCAGCCGTGAGCTGTGTGGCAACAACTTTTTCTAAAATTTTAGAAATAAATGGAAGGTTGGAGATGGGTCTGTAGCTGCTGAGAGAGGATGGATCAAGCTCAGGTTTTTTAAGAAGAGGACGAATGACAGCTCTCTTGAAGTAGTCAGGGACTTGTCCAGACAGCAGAGATGAGTTTATTATTGTCAGGACGCAGGGGCCAATGGACTGAAAAACCTCCTTAAAGAGAGATGTGGGCAACACGTCAAGAGAGCAGGAAGATATCTTCATTTTACTAACTAAGCTGACTAGCTCAGATAAAGAGATAGGTAGAAACTTATCCAAAATTACAGACCGTGCTGGGCTAGGGACCGAAGCAGCCCCGGCTGCAGAACGCAGAGAACCTTTGACTGATCTGACTTTTCCGATAAAAAAAGATAAAAACCTATCACAATCGTTGTTCGAACGGATGGGGGCGGCAGGTAGAATGGGCGTGACAATGCTACTAATGGTGTCAAATAACACCTTGGTATTACCTCTACTTTTAGAGATAAGATTAGCGAAGTAAACTGACCTTGCATCCCTGACAGCACTGTTAAAAGAGACTAGAAGGTCCTTCAGATGAAGCAAATGTACAGCTAGGTGGGTTTTTTTCCAAAGACGTTCGGCTTTTCTGCACAACCGCTTAAGGTGACGAATACTGTCATTTAGCCAAGGGGATGCCTTTATAACAGGGGCTAGTTTAGTTTTAATAGGACAGATGTCGTCTAGGATGGACACACAGTATCTGTTAAAATGATCTATTAAAAGATTAACATCTGTGCCTGGAGATAAAACCAAGTAAAAAGCTTCAGAAAACACATCGGCTGAGGAGGAGTTTAAGAAGCGAGAACAAATTTCTCTGCGCGCAGGCTGCAGCGACAGAGTAAAAGACAAGTTAAAAAAAATACAGTGATGATCAGAAATAAAAATGTCTTCGGATAAGATACTATCAATATATACTCCTAATGTAAAAACAAGGTCGAGAGTGCGACCTTTGGCATGTGTGGACCCAGACACATGTTGAGTAAAGTTAAAAGAGTCCATGACACTGATAAAACCTCTGGCAAAGAGGTCAGAGTCATCATCAATGTGTATGTTAAAATCACCTACTATAATAAGACTGGGCAGCTTCATAGTGGAGGATAAGAAATCGCTGAACTCCTTTAAAAACAGACTAGAGGAAACACACCAGGGAGCGCCCTCGCCAGGAGTAGTGTCAGACTGCGGCGGCTTCGTTGTTGGACTTCAACCAGGGGTGCGTCTCAAACTGTCAGTCTGGTGGCTCTCAGCAATTTACAGTGGCTTACGTGAATCCAGGAGGGTCAGTCAGCAATGTGTACTGCAGTTGGCATGGTGAGGAGAACCTTGAAGGGTCCTGTCCACCTCAGGTGTGACCAATCAGTCCGTTGAATGGTCTTCAGGGTAAAGCAGGTCACAGAGGCCTTCTGGTCGGGATGCAGAGTCTGTGGGGAGGAGAGAGCTGGAGGCAGACTCAATGCGTTCCTTTGTTCTCACAGCTTTCTTCAAACAATCATGTAAATCATCAATGGTGTCAGTAGAGCCAGGCATGAGAGTAGAAAAAAAAATCAGGAAAAAAAATAAATAAAATAAAATAAATAAAAATTAAAAAATAAAAATTGTGAAAAAACACATTGAAAGGGAAACAGACAAGAACTGCGTCTCATTTTAACAGCACCATAAGTGTTAGGTACTAAATAAATAAATCATACACGGACACAGTAAAATGGTAAAAACAGGCACGTTGACTAATGGGAAAGTTTGGACAGAAGGGAGTAGAGCTTACTGCAGGTTATTCTGGAGAATTCGCACAAGAGAATCACAGGTCACATTGTTTCAACTATCAGTCGCGCAAACACCTGCAGCTTACAGCAAGTGAGTGAGGGTGGGGGGCTGATCAGATAAGGTGGTGAGGTCCAGGGAGAGAAATAATTTTGCTAGAAACAGAAACTAAATGTCCCAAAAAAATTTAACCTGAGTTTGGCCCAGCTGGAGTTTAGTCTTACTGCACTTATTGCCCTGAGAGTTGAAACTTAGAAAGATTAACAGACATGTCCATTAAAAAAAAAAAAGTAAGGCGAGTTAGTGAACCACAGACGTTCTCAGGAATGCTTTTGAGGGGTCAATCCTGATTTACAAGCAGAAATGCAGGGACCTGAGAAGTGGGGTCAGAAGGCTGCAATCAAACTTTTTATGAGCAGGGAGAGTGAACTAAAAAAAAGGAAATCGGCACCCGCCATCTGAGTCTGATCATGTTTATTCAAGAGGGAGGTGTGTCCTGCACAAACTGATCCACGTCTGCTTTGTAAGAAATGATACTTTCTATAGCTTTTTCTGAACATCAACCCTAGTCCATGTCCTAAACACTAAAATACACACTAAAATACACACGTCCTATCATTATTCGAAGAACAGAGAAAGCTGTTACATCTGCTTACAACGGAGAAATCACCCCTCCTTTCTGCGAGTCCTCATCAGCCTGTCTGCAGGCTCGCGCACTCTGATCTGTGAAGCTGCTCCCCCTCCTTCTACTCTGTCCTGCACTCTGATCTGCCTAACTTTCCATAAAATCCATAATATTTAACCCATTTATCCAAATACTTTATATATGTCTGATCCTGACTTTCCACATACTTCCAAACTTTATGAAAAGCTTTCTGGACCTGATCAATGTGCTTTCTTACTGTTTAGTGAGATTTTGTGAATGAGCCTCACCCATCTTTTTGAGGTTTTTGATCGACGATCAGCCACAAATGCTCTCAGGAATTCATCGACCACGTCAAGCTTCTACAAAGATAGTCTTTGCGGACGTGGCTGTCCTGAGAACCAGCTTCTCAATTTCAATCACAAACCAGAGTTCCCACCCAAGTAACCCGTTTTATGGATTCTCCAGCCCTGAATCTAATCAGCAGAAAAAGCTTGGAGAATCAGAAAAGAAACCTAATTATTTGCCAACTGAGTCACTATGTCGTTTTAGAACGAGGCATTACTTAAAGCGAGCACACACCACAGGGGCCATCGAAAAAGGGCAAACTCAGACACAGACAGAGAGACATAAAAAGCGTTACACACACATCGTTTCCCCGGAGCTCCGTTTCGTCTCAAAAGTCATACTCAGCCATCCCAAGGCTCTATTTCTTCGGCTTCACTCACCGCGGCTGCTCCTACACTTATGCCTACACTTTCATCCCTATTCTCCCATTCCACCGCGGAAGGAAGGCGGCTACAATCGCGGCCTCGCGCGCCGTCCAACACTTGTCCCGTCTGCGCAAGATGACTCGTGCACGCGCAGCACCTTGCCTGCAAGCGGTGCTCTGCTCAGCGTGCTCGCACAGCGGACTGCAGCCGTTTCTCTATTCTTCCCCCAACATTGATGCACGCACACACAAAGACACAGACACAGTCAACATATGGCCCTAACAAGTAAAGAGAGGACAGACTTTCTGTGTGGCATACTCACTTCAAGCAATGAACCTCGTTATTTGATGAGGGTCCGACGCCGCCGAGGGCACAACTGGATCCAGGGCGAGGGCCGCCGATCCTGAAGGCGGATGTTTCAATGCTGAGGATGTGATCTCAGACCGCTAGCGTTTTTCAGGCAACCCCCCCCCAGGGGCTCCAGCGATGTCCAGGGCGTCAGTCGGCCAGCTCGAAGGACCAAATGTGATGAGACTGGATTCTCTAGAAAGGACTGTATTAAATTTTAGGTTCGTACCCCGTCAGTTTCTTACACACAGAAATAATGAATAATGACTCAGAGACAGTTACTTAGCTTTTGTGGAGGTTTTACTTCATACAAACACGAAGGGGACAGACAGATGAACATGGTGCATTCAAAGTCCGAACCAACGAGCCTCAGAGATGGGGTTGGTATAAAAACCCTGCATTTGCATATTCAGAAGATCGCCCAATGGACCCCGTGTGAAAATCACGCCCTCAGGTTACTGCTGGAGAGAAGCTCCAAGGCTAAAGTGAAGATAAGTCTGAGGCCTGCTCAGCAGAAAACACATGCACAGAAAAGAGAGAGTATGAGAATAAACTGTTAGAACAATAGTTTGGCTGTACTTTCTTCAAATGTAATATAATTTTGAGATGACAATACATGCTCAGTGATTTAAGTTTAAACCATTAGTGTAATAAAAGTTAAAGGCAGTTTCTAACTATTCTTCACAGCTTCGTCCTTTAATGTCTGATAATGTAGACCCCGTCAGGCTTTATCCTTTGTAGCTGGAATACTTAAAAACCCAGTTTATTGTCCTTTAGCCTCATTTATAAAGGACCAGCATTAGTGAGATGAACAGAGCAGTAAAGATGAGATCTGAGCAGTTTCTGCCATGACCTCATAGTGTACCACTCATTTGAATGAGGTCAGGCTCGTTCTGGAAAAAATAGATTTTTTTTTTCACCAGGTCAGCGGTTTGATTCATGCTTTTGAATACATTTGATTAGGAAATTTTTCAGACCGATTCTATCAAACATGCAAACACACGTGTATTGAAGTGCTTATAAATGCCATCAGCCGTGCAGGAGGAGGACCGGAGGCTCAGGGTCCACAGAAGTTCACAGGTCTGAGAACAAACTCTAAGGTGGTGAGTTTATCACATTCAGGAGATATTTCTTAATAGATTTGTGTAAAACGTTTCCAACTGTTTCAAAGTTTATAATGTGGTCCCTAAAGAAGCGATGATCATCATAAAGCTTAAACAGTCAGTGTAATAGTCTAATTATTAAACATATTGGGTTTTAAATCTGAATGTTGTTATTTTGCCCTTTAACTTTTATGTTTATTTATTTATTTACAAATTTAGCGTTTATTTGGGCAGCTTAGGAGTTTGTTTACATTCACCAATATGAAGTGCAATATTGTCCGTCTGCAACGGGAATACAATTATTCCAGTGGATTCTGAGGAGAAAAGCAGCTTTGTGCTGACTACGCAATTATTACGTAAATATTACACAGCTGTTTTTTTAAAGTAATTAATTAATTAATTAATTAATTAATTTATTTATTTTTTGCTGTTTTTGTGTAAAATTTGCGAAATGCAAACACAAATTTGTGGCTTTCTAGGACCGTTCCACAGATGTCTTTTCACGCATGTGCCATTGATGTATAATTTTATATAATGTATACAGCACACATACCACATTAAAATTACATAAATTATGCACAAATCACTAGTAAATTGCATATGAACAGCATAATTATCACACACTGTTCATGTTGTATGATGACAATTGAACGATCTTTCACCCCTCTAGTAGTCGATACCCAGTGGCAGTCACCTGTTACCCGTCTCTCGTGGGGTGATGTCTGGCATAACACGGAACAGGGTGGGCCGGGTACGGCGAGCGGATGAAACTTTAGTACAGGCCGGGCCCTTCTTACAGATCTCCCCAGCAGCAGCTCCCACCGGGGTCTTTCGTCTCTGGGGCTGCTTTTGCTGGAGCCTAACAGCTAACTTAGAACTTGTGCGGACCAGGGGAATACAAAAGTATTGCAAAGGCCCGCGGAGGGCGCTGACAATGGTGCTGACTCAATGTGATTTCTGCTCAGTGCTCTGAATGTGAAAGTCACGACATTCAATTTTTTCAATTCAATTTTATTTGTATAGCCCAAAATCACAACAACAGTCGTCTCGATGGGCTTCGAAGTAAAACATGAACTCAAAAGGATCATGAGTACAAAGAGTTCAATAGGAAAAAACAAAAATGGACTAACAAACTGACTAAGCTATACTGGCATCCCTGCCCTTAGACCCCCCTTCGCGGTAAGGAAAAACTCCCAAAAAAAACGGATTCCGGAAAAAACGAAGAAACCTCAGGGGTGCCCACATGAAGGAGGGATCCTCCCCCAGGACGGACAGGCAATGTACCAGAACTCTTAGAGAAGAATTAACTTATCTAAATCTACAACTACATATTTAAAGTCCAGCAGACGAGCTTCATCCAGTCGTGGTTGTGGGGACAGTCAAAGGCGCGAGTCGAGCCGGAGACAGGAACCACAGCCAGGTGTAGGAGTGGAGCAAAGGCGAGGTAAACGGTCTGGAACTGGAGCACGGATGAAACAACTGGAGTCTGGAAGCACTCCCACTCCCCAGGAGGGGAAAGAGGGACACTACATGAATCACTGCAGCAAACAGAGGCATGGAGAACTAAATGATAAATTATGATCAGGAATGGAGGAGAGGAAGGGTAGAAGTAGAAAAGAAAAGAAGACAGAACCCCAGAGCACCATAGTTACCCCAGCTTCAACTTCTAGCAGCCTTTTAAAACAAATAGTTATTAAGTTTAATTTAAACAACTTAACATTAAGTTAAATAATCTCTGAATACTAACTAGTCTGACAATAAGCCTGTCCAAAGAGGAATGTTTTCAGTCTAACTTTAAATGTAGAAACTGAGTCGGCCTCTCTTCCATGAGCTGGGAGTTTATTCCATAAGACAGGGGCTTGGTGGCTAAACGCTCTACCTCCAACCGTACTTTTACTAATTCTAGGAACCACAAGCAGTCCTGCATTTTGCGAGCGAAGTGTTCTGATTGGATGGTAAGGGACTATGAGGTCCTTAATATAGGACGGGGCCATTCCATGTAAGGCCTTATAGGTTAACAGGAGGATCTTGAACTTGATTCTGGAATCGACTGGGAGCCAATGGAGCGAAACTAACACAGGAGTGATGTGATCTCTTCTGCTAGTTCCAGCTAACAATCTAGCTGCTGCGTTCTGAACAAGCTGGAGACTTCTTAAGGAACTCTTAGGACACGCTGCTAACAAGGAGTTACAGTAATCCAGCCTCCACGTAACAAATGCATGGATGAGTTTTTCAGCATCACTCTTAGAAAGTAGATTTCTGATCTTAGCAATATTCCACAGGTGAAAAAAAGCAGTTCTACATGCCTGAGATATGTGAGCCTTAAATGATAAATCCTGGTCAAATAAAACCCCAAGGTTTCTAACTGTGGAATTGGGGGCTATACTTATGCCATCCAAGGAGACTATCTGAGCAGACAGAGCATCTCTGAGGTTTTTAGGTCCAAGTATAATGACCTCAGTTTTTTCTGGGTTCAAGAGGAGGTAATTAATTGTCATCCAGGTCTTGATGTCACTGATGCAGGCGTTCAGTTTCTCTATCTGGTCATTCTGGTCAGGCTTCATGGATAAATACAACTGCGTATCGTCGGCATAACAATGAAAATTAATGCTGTGTTTCCTGATTATGTTTCCTAGGGGTAGCATATAAAGCGTAAACAGGATCGGTCCCAAGACTGAGCCCTGTGGGACTCCATAGTTGACTCGAGTGCACTGAGAGGAATGTCCATTTACATTAACGAACTGATACCTATGGGACAGATAGGATTTAAACCACTGGAGAGCAGATCCTCTGATCCCTATGTCCTGCTCTAATCTATGGAGTAAAATACTGTGGTCGATAGTGTCAAAGGCTGCACTGAGGTCCAACAGGACAAGAATAGAAAGTAGACCCTTTTCTGAGGCCAATAACAAGTCATTAGAGACTCTAACTAGTGCAGTTTCCGTACTGTGGTGGGGTCTAAACCCCGACTGAAAGTCTTCAAAGAGGCAGTTGTCCTGTAGGTGGCAGTAAAGCTGCTTAACTACAACTCTTTCTAAGATTTTAGAAATAAAGGGCAGGTTTGATATTGGTCTATAGTTGGCCAAGATGCTAGGATCCAAACTGGGCTTTTTCAGAAGAGGTTTAACAACTGCATATTTAAAAGACTGTGGCACGTAACCCGTTTCCAGAGAGGCATTTATCATTGTCAATATGGGATCATTGATTAGGGGAAAAGTTTCTTTAAAAAGTCTAGTGGGAATTGGGTCTAACAGACACGTTGAGGATTTGGAGGATGTAATAATTGATGTTATTTCCGCTTGATCCACAGCAGTAAAGCAGTCTAATGTTACAGAGGTTTCTATGGATGCCTCCATTTCTACCACTTCAGCCTGTTCTGGGCTGATAGTAGGAATAACTTGATTTAACTTATGTCTAATATTTGAGATTTTACTATCGAAAAATGTAAGAAAATCATCAGAGCTGAGAGAAACAGGAACATGTGGTTCTACTGAGCTCTGACTGCGAGTTAGTCTAGCAATAGTGCTAAAAAGAAATCTTGGATTGTTTCCATTCTCTGATATTAAGGTTGAATAGTACTGGCTTCTAGCTCTACGCAGAGCTTTTTTATAATTTAATAGGCTATGTTTCCAGATATCCAGAGACTGCTCTGAACCGGAGCGGCGCCATTCTCTTTCCAACTTACGGGTTTCTTGTTTAAGAGAACGAGTTTCAGCGTTAAACCACGGTGCTACTCAGTTTTGTCTGACGAACTTAGGTTTCAAGGGGGCAACAACATGGAGTGTACTCCTGAGGGCTTGTAAGGCATCATCAACAAAGTGGTCATTTATACTAGGACTGATACTATGGGAGCTGGTCTCAGAGTATTTTCTCAGGATATCACTAAGTACTGGCTGAACTGTGTGTTTAAACTCAGACACAGAACAGTCAGTTAAGGTTCTTCTAAGCTGTTTCTTATTCACTGGGGCAGAAGGATGTTCCAGTGTAAACTGGAAGGTAATCATAAAGTGATCAGAAATGATGGGGTTAAGAGGAAGGACACTCAGCTGGCTGATCTCTATCCCATGGGTTAGAACAAGATCCAGGGTGTGCTTATGACAGTGAGTGGGTTCATTCACACTTTGGGTGAAACCAACATCATCTACTAAAGCTGCAAAAGCCTTTCCTAGACAGTCACTGGGGTCATCAACATGAATATTAAAATCCCCTAATATTAAAATTTGATCAGAATCTAAGACAATAGTCGATAGGAAGTCGGAAAACTCAGTTAAAAATTCTGAATATGGGCCGGGGGGGCGATAAATAATTATGAGTAAAACAGGTTTTCCAGTTTTCCTGTTAGGGTGACTTAAAGACAATATGATGCTTTCAAAGGAGTTATAAGCATTTTTAACTTTAACTTTAGGGCTGAGAAGTAAGCTAGACTGTGATATTACTGCCAAACCACCTCCTTTCCCTGAAATCCTGGATTTCTGATAGTTAGCATAAGTGGGGGGGGGGTTGCTTCATTCAATCTAACATTGTCATCCTGTTGGAGCCAGGTTTCTGTTAAGGCTAAAAGACTGAGGTTGTTATCAATGATTAACTCATTGACTAAGAGGGACTTGGAGGAAATGGATCGAATGTTTAATAAACCGCATTTAATTACATCATAATTCTGCTTGTGAGAACTGCCGTCTGTCACTTTAAGGTTTCTAAGACGCGCTCCTTTCATTTGTCTTTCAGCACATAAGCTAACGCTTGAACCTGCTTGACTTTCCCTGCATGGGTTTTGCACCGGCACTAACCCTAAGGGAGGCTCAGAGGAGCGTTTTACACTGCTGCTCTGCGCCCGGGTCTCGTCTCTGGATTGTCAGGTTAACAGACTAAGGCTAGCAGAAATGTTTCTAGAAAGAAGAGCGGCACCGTCCCGGGTGGGATGGACGCCGTCTCTCCGCATGAGACCGGGCTTCCCCCAAAACGCACTCCAGTTATCCACAAAACCAACGCCGTTTTCTGGGCACCATCTAGAAAGCGGTTAAATGATGAAAAGCGGCTGTACATTTCATCACTGACTAAGTTCGGCAGGGGACCAGAGAAAATTACAGTGTCGGACATTGTCTTAGCCAGTTTACACACCGAAGTTACGTTTAACTTAACCACCTCTGATTGTCTCCGTCGGGCATCATTACCGCCTGCGTGAATCACGACTCGACGGAACCTGGACTTACTCTGAGCTAACATCCTAAGGTTCCCCTCGATGTCACCAACTCTGGCCCCCGGATAACACCTGACTGTAGCCGCTGGGAGCTCCACGTTTCTAACTTCAGAAGAGCCTATAACCAGAGTTGAGGGTTCAGCGGGTGTGTCGCTGAGGGGGGAGAACCTATTACTAACGTGGAGTCTCGGGTGCTCTAAGTCTTTGCGTTTAGAACTATGTTTCCTCCCAACCGGTACAAACCCCTGACTGTCTCCCGGCTGTTGGGAGGGCGCTGGGGTGCTAACTAAGGTAGCCCTGGCAGCACGGCCCGCGCTACGAGTAACGACCTGGCTAGCCGGCTTAGCTTCCACTGTG
>CM074505.1:1778415-1804312 GCA_037389245.1 Oryzias sinensis
GAAAAAACAAGGAGAAACATCAATTTATAGAATTTGAATAACATGGAATTTTAACCATTTCTGTTGTAAAATCAGCTGAGACGCTTGTTTCTGTGCCAGTGATGTTCTCACCAACCAAAACAGTAACAATTAGTTTTGAACATTGTTAAATCCTTGTGTTCTGGTTTTTATTTTTATCAAATCATAATCTTCTTTAATCAGTATACAAAGTATTATGTGTCTTACACAGCATCACTGATATAATGTATTAAAGTTATAACCAACAGAAAGCCACACAAGCAAAGACAAGATTGAGGAATCTGCTACCAAGACTCAAGAATTGGCTTTCTGTACCAAAATAAATCCTCTTTCACTCACTCTGCAAAGCATAATCTGGTAAGACTGACAGTCCTGTCTATCTTGGATTATGGTGACATTATCTACAGTTCAGCTTCAACAACTCTCCTTCATGAATTGGATGTCCTTTATCACAAATGTATTCGTTTTGTCAGAGTTGCTCCCTTTTATAACCATCATTGCCATTCATGTAATCTAGTCAAATGGCCTTCAGTTCACTCTCACAGGCGGTATCATTTGATTTACAAGACTGGGTGGTAAAACTCCTTACTTACTTTCTTTCTCTCTTTAATATTTCTACTAGGACTCATAGATTGCATTATGGTGACTTTCTCACTATGGTTGGACACAGAGTTTGTATCACCATGGGTTGCTCCCCAATCTGTTTATCTGCCCCCTGAGTTGAACGAGTTGCAGGAAACCTTGAAGTTGCGTACTTTGGTCTCCTTAGCTGCCTTTAAGACATCTTTTACAGCTGTGGCTTGTGATGATTGCAGATGTTTTTAAATGTGTTTATGGGTCTCCTGCCTTCTTAGTGACAGCAACCTTGATATTCCATGTAGGTCAGCTGAGAACCATTTTTCACTTGCAGACAGCCAGTATCCACGTGTGAGACTTTATTTAGCTAGTTTTGAGTAAGAAACAGTCTGAACCATGGCTGTACTTGGATAAGTAAATGAAAGATGATGCATTTTGTTTAAAATCATTTTATATTGGCAGATTTTAAGTATTGTGTCCATATATATTCATATCAAACATGAACTAGTTGAGTTTTAGGAACAATGGCCTACTATTCATCCATCCATTCATCTTCCTCCGCTTATCCGGGACCGGGTAGCGGGGGCAGCAGTCTAAGCAGAGATGCCCAGACTTCCCTTGCCCCAGCCACTTCCTCTAGCTCCTCTGGGGGAACCCCAAGGCGTTCCCAGGCCAGCCGAGAGACGTAATCTCTCCACCGTGTCCTGGGTCTTCCCCGTGGCCTCCGCCCAGTGGGACATGTCCAGAACACCTCTCCAGGGAGGCGTCCAGGAGGCATCCGGACTAGATGCCCGAGCCACCTCAACTGGCTCCTTTCGATGTTGAGGAGAAGCGGTTCTACTCCAAGCTCTCCGCGGGTGACCGAGCTTCTCAACCTATCTCTAAGGGAGTGCCTCGCCACCCTATGGAGGAAGCTCATTTCAGCCGCTTGTATTTGGTACCTCGTTCTTTCGGTCATGACCCAGCTCATGACCATAGGTGAGTATTGAAACGAAGATCGACCGGTAAATTGAGAGCTTTGCTTTTCGGCTCAGCTCGCTCTTCACCACAACGGACCGATACAGCGACCGCATAACTACCGACGCCGCTCTGATCCGCCTGTCAATCTCACGCTCCGGTCTTCCCTCACTCGTGAACAAGACCCCCAGATATTTAAACTCCTCCACCTGGGGTAAGGATACTCCACCCACCCAGAGATGGCAAGCTACCTTTCTCCGGTCAAGAACCATGGCCTCGGATTTAGCGGTGCTGACCCTCATCCCAGCCGCTTCACACTCGGCTACAAACCGCCCAAATTCACGCTGGAGGTCCTGGCTCGATGAAGCCAACAGGACAACATCATCTGCAAAAAGCAGAAAGGAAATCCTGTGGTCCCCAAACCAGATCCCCTCCGGCTCCTGGCTGCGCCTAGAAATTCTGTCCATAAAAACCATGAACAGAACCGATGATAAAAGGCAGCCCTGCCGGAGTCCAACGTGGACCGGGAACAGGTCTGACTTGCTGCCGGCTATGCGAACCAAGCTCCTACTCCAGTCATACAGAGACCGGACAGCCCTTAGTAAGGCTCCCCGGACCCCATACTCCCAGAGCACCCCCCACAGGATACCACGGGGGACGCAGTCGAACGCCTTCTCCAGATACACAAATACATATGAACTGGATGAGCGAACTCCCACAATCCCTCCAGCACCCTAGATAGGGTGTAGAGCTGGTCCACTGTTCCACGACCAGAGGTTCGACTATCGGACGGAGTCTCCTCTCCAGTACCCTGGCATAGACTTTCCCAGGGTTGCTGAGGAGTGTAATTCCCCTGTAGTTGGAACACACCCTCCGGTCCCTCTTCTTAAAGAGGGGAACCACCACCCCTGTCTGGCAGTCCAGTAGTACAGTTCCCGACTGCCACTCGATGCTGCAGAGACGTGTCAGCCAAGACACTCCCACAGCATCCAGAGACTTGAGGTACTCAGGGCGGACCTCATCCACTCCTGGGCCCTGCCACCGAGGAGCTCATTGACTACTTTGGTGACTTCAGCCCGGGTAATAGACAGGTCCACCCCAAAGTCCCCACTCTCTGCTTCTTCAAAAGAAGGCGTGTCAGTGGTATTGAGGAGATCCTCGAAGTATTCCTTCCACCGCCCGACAATGTCCCCAGTCAAGGTCAACAGCCCCCCACCTGCACTTAAAACTGTGCCTGTGGAGAACTGCTTTCCCCTCCTGAGGCGGCGGACGGTTTGCCAGAATTTCCTCGAGCCCAACCGATAGTCCATCTCCATGGCCTCACCGAACTCCTCCAAGCATCTGATAAATGGTTGAAAGAATGTGTACAAACTTAACTTTCTTATATCAGTAAAACTTCCTGATTATACAATGGTCATCTACCAAAACCAACTACAAAAATTTCAAAGCATAACCCTAAGAAAGATCAAAGCAACATGACAGTTTCAGAAGCACTGAGAAAGAGCACCTACCTTTCAAACGTCCTTTTTTAATCTGGACTCCTTCGTGTCCAAGCCTCACACATACAAAAACTCAGGGAAGATCATGAACAAAGCAAATCCAGCTGCTTTGCATGACTGATGCGCAGATGTGACTCTGTTAAACCCTAAATATTTGCTCTGTGAGTAATCTTTATGTTGTTTCCAGAAACGTTCACAGAAATTATTCAAACGCAATCAAATTTGAACCCTATATTTTTTTTAATGAACATTTCTGTTTGACATTTTTTCTAACCTATAAGACAACAATCTTTTCATACCAGCTACTCTTGACATGAAATAAATCCGTACATTTATCATTGAGATGTTTTTTTTTACTGAAATATTTCCATACCAAATGTAATGCTTCATCAATTATTATTAATTTCAGCTGAAGACATTCATATCAGTCATCTTCATGGAAACGACATAAAGCAGAAACAAGGTCAGGGTTTTTAATGGGGGTTTATATATTTTGGAAAACAGGAAGTGAGTCTCAACCGACAGAACCGACGGGTCATTCTTATGTCATTGTAACCAACCAATGTGACTGAAGAACTTACTGTTGGGTTCAGAGACAACTGATGTGGTTCTGTATTGCATCAGTCGTCTCTGAACCCAACAGTGAGTTCTTCACTCGCATTGGTTGGTTACAATGAAATAAGAATGACCCGACCACCCCATTACTTCAGCTTTTAATTCAACATTTAATATAAAGGTTTCTAAAAGTTTTCAAAATTTTAGTAGTTTAATTCAATTCATTTTTATTTGAATTGGTTTTTCTTTTCCCCTCCATTCCATGTCTTTTTCAATGTCTTTTAAAACAGCTTCACTGTCTCCAGAAAAAAAAAATATATATTTATGTGCAAAGGCCAACTCTTATTGTAAAGTGTAATACAAATGATCAAGTCAGGAGCAAATTAATATCACAAATGTTTAGTATCCCTAATTGAAAAAAAGCGTGTACTTCATTTCAAGTAAATTTCAATTTTATTTTATATGGAAAATTATTTTTAAAAAATGGATATGCTTAGTAAAAAAAAAACTATTTACTAAGGTGCAAAGTTCTTTTGTCATCCATTTGTTTAGCACTGGGGTCTCCACATTTGAAAACATGAAACTGTTATTGTTCTGCCTTTTGGATCCTGAACTTTATCATAGATTACTGGATTAGCGTTGAGTTTCCCTCGGCTGCTATACGACAAACCTCCTAAAGATTAAAGTTAAACCTTCAAAGTCACGGTTCCACATTATTACAACAGAGTTTCATATATTTGCTGCATTTGGAGATTATATTTTCTGAAATCCAAAGCTTTTTCAATCAAAAACATCTTATTAGATTAGAAGTTACATTTGTATATAGAACCCCTTATTTTGCAGCGACTTAAAAATTTTGTGCAATCCTTTGAACTTGTGAGTATTTGGAGAGTTTCTGCTTTTTACAGGATGTCAGTAAAACTTTCAAAGAGCTGCTGTTTGGATCTGAACTGCCTCCCCCACTCATAGATATTTTGCTTAAGGATGCTTCAAAGGTCCTCAATAGTGTTGATGTCATTTGGGGGCCACACCATCAGTTTATCAGCCATAAATCTCTTAATAGTTCAATGATCACGCTTACGTTTTGTGAAATATTCGAAGTTTTCATACTTTGTCCAAAGTATTTAACTATTTTATGCTTTTCAGCAGCAGAGAGATTTGTTTCTTTCCCATATTGCTTGAAAGTGTTAGTTTTCTTAATATTTGTTTTCGCTTTAACTGAACTCAACTGACAAACTAATTATCAGCCCAGAGACACAATAAAATCCATGCTTTCATTAAAAAACAAATAATTTTATCTTTTTGACACAAATACAATTTGCATAATAATTAGGAATGCACTGTTATCGGGTTTTTAGTTTTATGAAGTTTTTTCAATAAATAATCTCCATCCATCCATTTTCTTGACCGTTTTTCCCTTTCGGGGTCACGGGGTTTCCGGAGCCTATCCCGGGCACTTGGGCGTAGGCAAGGGATGCCCTGGACATGTTGCCAGTCTGTCGCAGAGTAGAATATCCTCAACCACACATCCATTCGCTCTCACACTCACACCTATGGACAATTTAGTGTTGCCAATCAACCTATGAAGCATGTTTTTGGTCGGTGGGAGGAAGCCGGAGATCCCGGAGAAAACCCACGCATACAGAAAGGCCTCCGTTGATGTTGTGTTTTTCATGTCCGCCAGCCGGGACTTGAACCGGGGGCCTTCTTGGTGTGAGGCAAGAGCGCTAACCACTACGCCATCCTGCAGTCTTAATAAATTGGTGGCTTTGATTGGACGGCATTTCATGTTTCATTCTTTGCCTTTAAACCAGTTTCCTGTCTGTTTTTCATGTCTAATCAAGAAATTCTTGAATGTATTTATTGTTGAATTTACCATAAAAAATACATTTGTATTCAGTCCAATATTTCTTCGATAAAATAATCCACAGAAACTGTAGAATGGCCTCTGACACCACCTCAGAATCTGTTTTCACAGCTAATTTGAATGGTGTCAGAAATGAAGGATTGTTCTGGACAGAGCAGATTTTTACCAGTAGAGTGTCTGGACAAACCTGCTTTCAGCAGCAGGAAATTACCCTGATTGGTCAAGGACGTATATATGATGCAAACACAGCTGTACTGAAGCCGATCTAAATGTCATCAGTGCTGCAAGAGTCACTGAGGCTCAGGGTCCAAAGCAGTTGCGGGTCTGAGGAGGTGAGTGTCTGATATTTATTTATTTGGTCAAAAGGTTTAAAGATTTCCAACCTTTTAAAGGCTTCTTATGGGTTTCTTTAAAAGGAATGATGATGATTGTGAAAACATCAAACAGACAGTTAAATCATCGGAATATGATGGTTTTTACATCTAAAAGTTTTGTTCGCCCTTTTTTCCAGTTTTTTTCTTTTACATCAACATTTATCATAAGCATTCCAAAATATTGAGTGTTTTCCTAACTTGAGATTTTTTTCTATTTGTCATTTATCATTAAATTTACAGCTTTTAAAAATTCTGTGATCAGCTAGTGCTGAATTAGTGATATATGGCCAAGCCAGAAAAGTCAAATACAGGTCAGTCAGACAACAGGCCATTTGTTGAAGGGGGGAAGCTGAACAAAGTTTGATGGGTTGGAACAGGACCATTGCCAGTCTGTGTAGTCGTTGGTAGTGGGTCGCAGAGAAGGTCCCATTCAATGACTTCTGTAGAGATATAATCTGGAAAGTTGATGTAAGCTTAGTCTGAAGCAAAGTTGACGACAGCAGTTGGGTTGACTTCACTTGAAATTGGACACAGGCTGTAACCAGTAGGTACACCACTACAAACAGTGGCTGATATGGAGACCAAGACCAGCGTTCTTCCATAAGCAGAGATGTGAACTTAACGTAGAGGCAGGATTGCTGTCAATGAGCTACCAAGAAGTGTTCTTAGGCAAGAGACTAAACCCAATGCTGCCCCTGGTGGTTTTATGTGGCACACAGTAGTGATAATTTTCCCCCAAAGTGTGGTACATCGGAGGAGGGATGACAACAGCAGTTATGATTCCCCTTTTTGGTTGTCAAGCCTCAGAAGAAGTTTTAAAGTCTGTCCACTGGAAGATTCTAACCAAATTAATATTTTTTTTGTATCTTCCTCTTCAGGTGTAAGTCAGATGCAGCAGACATGTTGGTAAACTTCTCGTCCATGCCCGATCCTCTTCTAGTCTCCAACTCCTCAGATGCTAGATACATCTCCTTTCTCAGCTTCTCTGCAGTGAAGTTCCTCCTGGTCTTCCCTTTATGCGCCTTTGTGCTCTATCTGGGTTTTCAAAGATGGCGGCAGCAGCGCTCCTCAAATGCTGTGAGCCACTCTGACATCATTACCTATCACCTGGCTGTCCTGGAGCTGCTGTGGGGTCCCGGGTTCATCTTCTACCTCAGTGGTAGATACTTAGACAGTCCTGCAGCCAGACAAATAGGATCCTGCACCTTCTCCATGGTCTTTTATGCAGAGATGTTTTTCCACACGCTGACCTGTGTGGATCGGTACCTGGCTGTTGTCCATCCCATCGTCTACATGGGGCTGAAGAGCGCTCGTGGGGTGAAGATCAGGAATGTTTGCATTGCCTCTGGTTGGCTGCTCTGCCTCGGACTGGTCTGTTACGATGGCTTTTTGGTGGAACACCAAAGCATCGTATCTCTGGTCTGCTTTCTGGCTGTTTCCATCTTGGTGATTACGTTCTGCAACTTCTCTGTTCTCTGCGCTCTGATCCATCCCAGGCCGGGGGAGGAAGGCGGGAAAAAGGAGCACGTTGACCAGTTTAAAAGGAGGGCTTTCCACACCATCATCGGCATCTGGCTGGTGCTCTTGATGTGGTTCGTTGCCCTTCTTGTTTCTGGCACCATCGCACATTCACCACTTCTGGATGAAAAAGCTAGAAATCATGTGTTTGTTTTAAACTGGTTTGACCTGCCCATCGGTTTGGTGTCACCTGTGCTGTACCTGCACAGAGCAGGAAGACTGTCATGTGGTCCATTCAACAGACACTGAAAGTCTGTTTTAAATAAAGGTTAATTTGAGGAAGGGACCTTACATTTTAATGAATGTTTAAAATCATATGTAAATATGCCAGATTTTGGCCACAGGCTGATTTTCATCTCATTTCATTCGTCCTCTGGCAAGTCGATGTTATCAGAAATTAAACTGATTTTCAAGAAAAAGACGAAGAAACTACAACTGATCTGAAAACTGATCCGAAGAGCTGGCTCCGTAATCAGTTGTAAAATGGACATGTTTGAATCTGTGATGGAGAGGAAGACTTTAAATAAGCTTGTATCCATCATGGATAATCCTGAGCATCCTCTACATCCTGTACTTGACGGTCAGCAGAGCTCCTTCTCCAATAGGCTAAGGCAGCTTCACTGTCACACCAACCGCTACAGGAGATCTTTCATACCGCACTCCACTGGACTCAATAACTTGTCATCCATGTGCAATAGGTAAAGTCATTTAAGGTCTGTCTGTTTTTCTCTCCTGATGTGTCACGCATTTCAACCGTTCGTTTTCTCTGATGTTTCTTTCTGATTGATTGTTCTGGTTCCCTGTTGCCATCTATTGTTTGTATGCTGTATCTTGAGCCTAACGCTGACGCTGCAACAACCCAATTTCCCAAGCTGGGATCAATAAAGTATCTTTATCTTTAAAACATAAAATATAAACGATCATGAACACACACAATTCAATATGAAGATTCTAAACTGAACTAGCTAAACTAATCCGGACATCCCTGCCCTTAGACCCCCCTTCGCGGTAAGGAAAAACTCCTAAAAAGACAAATTCCGGAAAAAATTAAGAAACCTCAGGGGTCTCCACATGAAGGAGGGATCCTCCCCCAGGATGGACAGACGATTTACCAGAACTCTTAGAGAAGAATTAACTTATCTAACGCTACAACTACATACTTAAAGTCCAGCAGACGAGCTTCATCCAATTTTCTTAGGTATTTAAAACTCATGAAAAGAAATAAACATGAAACAGTGTTGAAAGTAAAGTCCAAGGGTTTTTTAATTTTTTTGAAAAGGTTTGAAGCAACCACCCAGCACATGCCAGTATGTGTGTGTCTGCATCTTGGCAGCCATTTTCTTTTATTTATTAAAGAAGTTTCAGCTTTGTAACATCTCCTTTAGAAAAATGTATCTAAAATTAGAAAAGTGGCCTTTTTTCCTTTTCAATTCAGTCATGTTTGTGTAGAACACACACATCAACGGTGGGTTAACAGCATAGTTTGTGTATTTTTCAAAGGGAAAAACAGCGTAAATATGTATGTCTTTAAAAAAGAGTTCATATTACTGAAGCCACAGACCTCTGAAATGCCTTTGACACAGTTAACCACCAAATCTTGTTACATAAACTTTCCTTCTGTCCTCCCAGCGATAAAGTTGAATCAAATCTCAGACTGTTAAAATTGACTAACTACATCGCATCCACTAAAGTGCTCTACAGGTGTTCCACAGGGCAGAATTTCAGGTCCCCTACTCTTTGTCCATCCATCTACTTCTGCTCATCCGGACTGGATCGCAGGGCAGCAGTCTAACCAAAGATGCCCAGACTTCCCTCGCCCCGGCCACTTGCTCCAGGTCCTCTGGGCGGACCCCAAGATGTTCCCAGGCCAGCTGAGAGGCGTAGTCTCTCCAGCATGTCCTGGGTCTTCTCTGGGGCCTCTGCCCAGTGGGACATGCACGAAACGCATCCCTGGGGAGGCACCCTAACTGGTTCCTCTAAAATCTAAATGTGATCGTGTACCGTGGGCCAAATACAATACGCTTTTTGCATGTCATTAAATAAAAGCAGAAAACAAAGAATATGGTTTAATGTGTTTATTTTGCTTCTGTATTCATCAAGGTAACACACAAAAATAAACATTCTTTCAAACCATTAAACATAACAGCAAGGCCTCACTGGCAATTTTCAACTAAAAAACAAGAACAAACTAAAACAAACTTTTTTCCAATGAAAACAGCAAACAGCGATCCTTAATGAGAGACATGGAGCTGGTCTTTTGACTGAATGTTGGGCTGCAGCTTACTCACTGATAGTGTTAGTATGTCTTGCAAATGTGAGTCTGTGAGGTTCCCCCAGAGTTTGATCTTGTTCAGGTTCATGAGACTAAAGGTGCTGCCAAACAGAGATAGCATCACTTGTGCATTTTTTCTCATCTGTGGGTATCTTTGTACTATGGATAAATATCCCTCAGGGGTAGTGATACAAATTTTCTACTTAGCTTTGTGTCACATTAAAACTCAATCAACTCCGTCTGCAAATGCTCTGGAACTGAGTCGGGACTCACGCTGAAGGGCTGAGAAAAAAGCTCCATGTTATCTGCAGTCTTCTTAAAGTCCACAAAGCGCAAATCAAACTCCTTGTTTAAGTTGCAGAGAAGTTCAACCTATCCACCTCCACATTCACTTCTCTCAGGCTGGGGAAGTGTGCCAAGTTTCCTAAAGAGACTAAGTTAAATAAGAATGCGTCAATTAGCATAATTAGCACTACTATGAGGCACATAAGCTACAGCACACAAAAGACAACAAGAGAGCAATGAAAGCAGACCCACAAAGACAAACAATGACGTTTCTGTCAAACAGGTGTAAGCACCACAGACAGCGACACATCACAGCGACGGACAAACATGGAGCAGCACGTGTTACAATCACAATCACTGTGTGCAGCATGTTAATGACTTACCTGCTGAAAGATGCCGGCAGAGTAGTTGCAGCTTCATTTGGAAAGCCTTGATGTGGTCAAACAGCTCCGTTCTTTGTCTTGAAGTTGAACATTCAGATTGTTGACCAGGTCGGCGACATCCACCATAAAGGCCACGTCGAAAATCCATCTTTTGTTGGAGGGGATTTGTGTCTCCCTGCTCGCACTCGACAGAAACTCTGCGATAAGTTGGAGCAAATCAAAAAATCTTTGTGTTGCGCGATAGGCTAATTTGGGGAAAACCTATTTCTTGGGAAGGACACATTATTGAAGCAGCTGTGGACAGGCACTCCATCTTAACAAACTTTGTCTTAGAGTCGTAAATCGTCTCCAAAATGTAAGGATTGCCCTATGGTGCGGTGCCCTTCATGCGTTTGTGAGACTTCGGTAAAGAGGACGTGAGAGAGGACAGCATAAGGCCGGTACGGAGAGCAGTGAGGACATAAAAGTAGACACACTGTGCAAGGGGTTGAGAGGGGGTGGCAGCGGTGGGCAGCAAAGGTGCTAACAGCGCCATCTGGAGAACGAAAGTAAATTAAGGTCATAGAGTTTTTACCATCATTGACAATGGATGTGAGGTTAATGGGTTTCACAAAAACACGGCGGCTTGCGCAGAAACGACTCGGCGGGCCAGAAAAAAACCTTTGGCGGGCCAAATTTTGCCTGCAGGCCCCACTTTGGGCACCCCTGCTCTAGATGGTGCCTCTTTGTTTTTGAATAGTACCTCAATAGCTTGACTTTTCCAGTTCTTTTATGTGCTGATGACACTGTTATTTTGCGGTCTGACTCAAATGATGACACAATAAATGACAAATTATGACTATTTCTTTGTTTGAAACCTTTGGACCTAGTCTGACCATATTATTTCTAAAACTTTTCCAGTTTAATAAATTATGAAAAAATAAAGATTGGCATTTGTGAAGATTCTTGTTTGCCAAAGTATTTTTGCCACAGCCAAACATTTGGACATGTTTGGTTGCTCATCTGAGTAGGTTCCTCAGTTCTTATTGCAGATTTCCACAAAATTCCTTGTTTGATGCAAATGGTGTTTGGTGTATTTTTCAGATGTTCCTGTGGATGTAGATCCACGAAGGGCTTTGTTTTCCACAGGTGAGCTGGAATCTGGAATCCCAACTGTATGGCTGGATAGCTCTGATATTGATCGCCATTTTGGTTGTATGAGGAGCAAGGAGCAACAGCTTTTCATCTTTGCCTCCTGCTATGAAACCAGAGGTTCAGGTGTTTGGAATTTGGAAAAGTTTTTGGCTGGAAGACCTCAGGGATTGGCCCGAGGAGTAGGGTGTCAAAAAATCAGCAGCGTAATTGGGAGCTTGTCCATATGAGGCTCTAAAAACTAAGTAAAAATTGAAAATCAACTCTAAACTGTGAAGAGGTCAGTGAAGAAGTTATATGTGCTTGTTAACCGGCTTCATCCATGCGAGAACCTCCCAAATGGATAAATAAAGTTGTCTATCTATATCTCTATCCAGTTAAAAGCTTTGAATTTTGAAGGAGTTGCAGATGATGCAAACAGGGAAAAGTACCGTTTTATTTCAGTAAAACACAAAACATATTTCCCCCAAAATTAGAAGAATTAAGAATCACAACCTCCTGACTAACAGACAAAAAGTATCTATGTCCAGTCAAAACATTTCTTAAGTCCCAAAACAACACGTTTAGAAATGTCTTGCATAGATGACACATTTGCTTTGCTGGTAGTCAGGAGGGATGGCCTTTACTCTCCAAACTCGGATAGTTGAACTGGTTACTTTTACTTTGAAATGTTTGTCTTTGTCTCTACAGGTCGTTTGGATAGATTTAGTTTGGGTTAATCAGTTACAGTAACTAAGCTGGCTGCTCCTCTAACCAATCCTCATTTACCCCTGCAGTGGGGTAGTTTTCCTGCTCGGTGAAGATACAGTAAAGGGGTCACCAAACAGGTTGGCAAGCTCAACCAGGCTAGAGAAGCAATAGTAACACACAACATCATTACTGATCAGAGATGACTGGTCCAAAGCCACCAACAAGATAAGCACTGCAAACCATAGCCACACAGTGCAGAAAATGATCATGATGGTTAGGAAAGCTCTCTGCTTAGACGGGTCGGCTGGTCTCTTCTGTCCACCTCCTTCCCCTGAACCTGGACGGATCAGAACCCAGGGAACAGACAGACTGCTGATAGTAACAACCACGATGGACAAAGCAAGAAAGACCAGCGTCGTGATGGTGACAAGCGCCTTGGTTAAGAAAGTGGAGGTACTCATAAGTGCCAGGCACAGCAGCCAAATACATGCAATCAGGATGTTTCTCATGGCGCATGAATAAACCGGCAAGGTATACGAAAGATGCAAAAACCCAGATCAGCTCCCTGGCAGCGAGGTTGCTCTGTGGATATTACCAAGCATACATCCACAGAGGCGTGGTCAAGGGCAGATGTGTGTGGCACAGTTAATTCAGAGCGACAAGAAATAGCAAAGTCTCTTAAAACTACTGGAACTCTTCAATCGTTTACAGAATTAGCTTAAAGCTGTGTCATACAGCCACTACGTACATTTTGCACATTTACACATATGAAGTTTCGGTCTTTCATGATACATCTGTGACATACATAATTCATGTTTCTTGCGTTGGTCATTTGTCGATGTGCGCAGATGTCTGTTGAGAGTTTCGGCCGATGGGTCTTTACGTGAATTCGGTTTTGAGCTGTTCAAAACTTTTGGTCGGTTAGGAATTATGCAGTTTATAACTATTTTAGGTAGTTTTTATGTTCCATAAATAAGTAAATCCCATGCAATTCTGCCTGACTATAAGATGCACTTTGACTCCCAGTTTGTCAACTGAAAAACCAAGATGCCTTATTTTTACTACCCTGAGCAGACATTGTAAATTATCCTGGAGCAAGTCAACCCATTTGACTCTGAGAGAGAAGAGATAGTCCTTTAGCTGGACTCAGACTGATATTTCTTTTGATAAGATTTCATGAACATCTTGTTCTCATTTGCTGATTCTAGCAGTTGTCTATTCATTTATTATCTGTGCCTGCTCATCCAGGTCAGGATCACAGGGGTCTGCTGGAGCACATCCCAGCTAGTCACAAGCAACTGGGGAGGGGTACACCCTGGATGGGTCACCAGTCCATTGCAGGGCCACATAGATGAATAACCCGGCACACTCACATACACACCTATGAGAAATTTAGTCATTTAATTTAACCACATGTTTCTTGGATTGGGAAGGCAAAGGAGGCCTATTTGACATGTTTTGGAATTTATAGTTTCAACTAGAATTCAACACAAAAAATTAAAATAAACAAGTGAAACAACATATATCTTTACATTGCTGAAGGTTTTCATTGCTTAGATCTCAGAAATCAGATCACACTTGAGGAGATTTCATTGCCATCAGAAAAGAGAGGACGACAGAGAGGAGACACACTGTGCCAACAGAAAAAGCAAAATATGCCACGATGTGGCTTTCAGAAAAGGTTGGGAGGCCTCTCCATCACAACACAATTGAATGTTACACTGCTGAGGAAGAGCCAACTGCTTTGGTCAGAAGTACGGTGTCAACTCGCTTACAGAGTTTCCTGTGTTTCCTCACTCTGAACATGCTTCAGACTATTCGGGACTGTGTTGTTCAGCATGAACGTCAGACAGAAGATGACAGCTGGTCCATGGCCCTCCCTGAACTATTGGGGTTCATTGCCATCCTCCTTGTGAGGGGGGGATAAAACTTCCATCCATGCAAAACGCAAGATGCAAGATGGTTGGCGAAAATGGGAAATCCACTGATCTATACAAACTATGGTCAGAAACCACTTCAAAGATATCATGCGGCATTTACACTTTGATGTCTAGGGCACGCGCATGGAACAAGTTGGGACTGACAGGTTTCCTGCAATCTCCAATGTTTGTGGGTTTGTTGTTGCCAACTGCATCAAACTTTCAACCCAGGCAAAATTCACTGGGAGCTTCCAGAAACAGTAAAAAACCTCGCACAGGTACATGCGGGAGCTGTGAAGGCGAAAAAGGAATACTGTGTTTGGTGACAAGCTCCCATACCTGGCAAAGGGAAACGGGCAATATGCCAGGTGAATAGTCAGTACAAGAACAATAATGCCAGAGTGCGCTTTGTTGATTGCTACAAGTATACCATGTGGCAAATGCAGAAAGGAGATTTTGGGGCAGTACCAAGTATGTGCAGACAAGTAGTGGGTTGAAGATATGACTTTGACCACATGATTTCCTTGCTTGAACATTTCAGTATTATGTCGGTAAAGAAGTGTCTCTTGTGGATGAACGATAAATCTCAGCCAAAAAGAAAAAACAAACTGTGGTGACCTCTTACTAGAAGTGACAGAGGTGAGGGGAAATAGTGAAAACTTGCGCAGCCACTTGGCTTCTCCTTTTTGCATGCCAAAAGAACAACCTAATGGCTGTGCTGTTCATGTGCAAACTATGTTGAAGGCTGCTCTTTGGGCATGTAAATTTTAACTAATCCAGCCACTTGGCTGTCCCTTGGACATTGTAGGTAGAAAAGCCAAATGGCTGCCCTACGGGCGTTCTAGTGCTAATGCCATACTCCAGTCATTACTAAGCTACAAGTCATGGCTCCTTACTGATTGTTTGCTATGACTCAACATGACTTGCTACGATCTTGTCTGTAGCCAGGTCCCTCTTGGATTCTGACGGACTCTCCCCTCCAGTATCCTGGCATAGACTTTCCCAGGGAGGCTGAGGAGTAGGTTGTTGGAACACACCCTACGGTCCCCCTTCTTAAAAAGGGCAACCGCCACCCCCGTCTGCCAGTCCAGTGGTACAGTTCCCAACTGCCACGCGATGCTGCAGAGACGTGTCAGCCAAGACGCTCCTACACCATCCAGAGACTTGAAGTACTTATGGCGGACTTCGTCCACTCCCACGGCCTTGCCACAGAGGAGCTCATTTATAACCCAAATGACTTCCGCCTAGCTCAGGGGTGGGCAATTCCAGGCCTCGAGGGCCGGTGTGTCTGCATGATTTCCAGATAGTCCTGCCCTACTCATGGCTGATTACCTGGTTCAGGTGTGTCCAGCCAATTAGAACATGCCAGAGCAGGGTATGCTGGAAAACATGCAGTAATGCGGCCCTCAGTGCCCACCTCTGGCCTAGCTGATGGACAGCCTCATGTCCTTTATGGACACAAGGCTGTCTATAAAATAGTCTTCATTCTTAATTTGATCTTTTACAGATATAAACAGGACTTAAGGCCCGTACAAACCGGGACGAATTTCGCCGGCGATTTTCGCCGACGTTTAACGCCTCGTGACTAGACAAAGGGCACCAATGAGAGTGTGCACACCGACGCGAAAAAACGCGACGCGTTAAAGCGTCAAAAAAAAAAAAACGCCTCGGGTTCGTTTTTTTTTTCCGACGCGTCGCGTCGAAATCTACTCGACCAATGAGAATGGCGCTTTTGCACACGTGTCTGGAGCTTCTGAAGTTACAGTAAAACACAACTTGGGGGCGCTCAAACACAAAACTGCCGTGCTGAGCACACATATCAGCGAAGAAGATAGACGTCAAGTAGCGTCTACACTGCCGCGAAGAAATAATGACGGACATTCTAAAATATCCCCGAACCAAGCACCAGTTGGAGCTACTGGTGCTTGAAATATTCATGTTTTCTTTGTTTGATTCTGACAATCGCGTAAATACTTGCTGTCTTCTTCTGAGTGAAAAGCGACTTTGAGAAGCGTAAAGTTGCGCAGCGCCACCTTGTGTACAGGAGTATTTCTGTTTACATTAAGCGCCATCTAATGTCAGGGAATGAAATTGCATGTTCGCTCGGCTCATCGTCAGCGAAAATCGCCTGGGTGTGAACACAAAAAACGTGGCGAAAAACGCTGGCGAATAACGCCTGGCGAATATTCGTCCCGGTGTGTACGGGCCTTAAGACAGTTAATAAATAAAAGAGACAGAATTTTTCAGATTCAGTGCACAGATTTACTTAAATAAAATGTATTGCAAAATTTTATATTATCAGATAAATGTAAAAGTCAAGTAAAACCTTTTTTTTCTTCTATAAAAACCATTAAAAAAAGATTTTTATAATCAAATCATATCAACCAAAAGGGATTAATCTTTCTGCAGGGATCACAGCTCCTTGATATCTACTATAAACACAGTACACACCCAGTTTTTCCTTACTGAGAAGGAGGGGCCAAGGGCAGGGAGGCCCAGTTTAGTTTAGTCTGTTTAGTTTAGTTTAGCAATGACCTATTGAATTTTGTGACTGATTATATGTTTTGCACAATTAGTGAATCCTCTTGAGACAACTTGTATTGGGCTATATAAATAAAACTGAATTGAATCTATATCTATATCTGAATTGAATCTATATATATATCTATATTCAATGTAGGAGTTACTAAAATGCCGGTTGTAATGCATATTCAGACAATAATGTAGCAAACTGTTTTTGCGTCACAACCGGGACCCTTACAGACCCACTCCTGTGAAAATTGTGTTTTTAACATTTCTTTTGGCATTGATCTCATGATGATGGACACACATAGCAAAAATTAAGATTCAAATATTATTTATTTAGCAGACAAAAAAATGCTGTTTAAAAAAAATCATGTTTGTGGCGGAGATAAAAATACGCTGCAGGCAACAACCTCACTGCTCAACGCCAACAGCCCCGCCCACAACTCAGAGGTAAATTTCTGATTAACCTCTGCCGCTCTGCAGAAACTATGTCCTAGAAAACAGCACAGGTATTTGGATCATAATCATAATAAAAAGACCACTGGGAAGACTATGAAAATAGATCAAGAAGGATCAGAGAGGAACTTTAAAGGGTTTTACAGAAAGAAATGTTCTTTTCCATTTAATGGAATGTTTTTTTTGATTGATTTACTAAAACTGTGGCTGATTATCCGATATTTAACTAATGAACAGAGGCCGCTGTCTCACGATTGTGCACAGCTTCTATGAATTATTAGATTAATATTAAACCAAATTGAAGACATGTATGTTTTGAATAAATGACTCGTCTAAATGCCAAACCATCATTTTAGGTAGAGTTGGTTGGAATCGTCCTTCAGTCTCTGACTGTCGTTGACTCTTCTGCATGTGTGATTGTGAGAATAAGTTCAGTAAGTCGGTCATGGCTTGAGTTTGTGCATGTTTTAAAACAATGTATGGCTGTTTCTCGTGAAAACCGTTTACCTTTAAATTAATTGAATAAAACTCTGGTCCATTTGAATATGAATGATTTATTTAAATACAGAACAGATTCAAAACCTACTTGTACAAGGAAGTGAATCAACATTGAGCATCACATCCAACATAACAGAAAGAATAGCCAACAAGGAGAAATAGAGCTCCAAATTTCATGGCTCTTTGGTCGTTTACAGAGTTGGGTTTCTGTCGTTCGCATTCTGCTGAGCCCTTCATGCCAGGGTTAAAAACCCCTAAACTTTTAGCATTGTTGGCCTCACTTCTGCAGTCCTCTGGTGTCCAAATGGAAGTTCTTCTCATCTGCAGAAGGCAGGCAGGACCAAAAATTGAGGGTATAGAAGAGGATTCATAGTAAAATCCTTTCAGAACGCACAAGTCTGCAGTGTAGCCACTGTTTTGCATTTATTTTCTTAGAAAGGACCCAGTTTGTGTGAAAAATCCATCATGTTTGACATTGTTGATATGTGAAAACAAATGAGGAAGCTTTTGCATTAAATGAATGGAGGAACTTTAACATCAAGAACTATTGTAGCTATTGGGAAGGAACGAAAGAAAGGCAGAAGATAACTACGAAGCAACAAAATCTAAACAACAACCAAGGATCCACTATCTTTGACTGCAATAAACAAGCATGGAAGCTCAAACCTCCTTCTCTCTGGACAGAAATCCCAGATAATATATTAGCTTTATAGAGAGACCCTGTATGATTAGTATTAACTTTATCATAATTAGGTACATTAAAAACTTTAAAATCAAAATATTTTTACACTATAAAGGCATCTCTATAATGCGTTACGTTCCATTGTCATGACGTCCCTCTAGGTGGTTGTATGAGCCTCAAGGGAACCGCTAGACACACCTGTGCTCCCCTTACGAGGCAGCCACTCCTCTCTAGGATCCTCCGCGAACCTGGACAACCCGAAAACCGTATGGGGGGTTGACCTTTACATGTCCGGACGCGGAGCATGTGACTAAAGCAACCATCACACCGCCCACATATAAACATGTAAACACGTAAACATGTGTATGCATGTGGTACAGTGGGTTCAAAATGTTTGTAATCACGAGTAACTATGCAGATTTTTAAGTCGGTATTTTAGACTCTACAAAATGTGCAACCCTTGAACGTGCAATAAAAGTTAGACCTGTTAACCTCAGGGACTCAGATTTGGTAGTAATGAATAGATGGTGTGCCTTTAAATATAAGTAAGTGCCAACCATTTAAAAAAATGATCATGAAGTAGATATGAATAACTGTGGTTTGTGTATGGCTTGATTTTCCATGACACCAAGTCTTTCATATATCAGAATAGAGCATTGAAAGAAAAAGTCTGAAGAAGGTGTCACCAGATTTACACCACTTTGACATTTCACACTAAGACTCCTCTGACTGTAGGTGGCGGACATGTTCTAGCAAATAGTAGAAGAAGGGCAAACATCATAGGCTGAAGGCAATTCTTGATGGTGTGGTCTGCCGTCATCGGGCTTTAAAGATCTAATCATCGGAACAGAGTTGTTCTCTCTTACAGCAGACCAGAGGCAGTTTTCCAGCTCTGTTCAGAAAAAGTAGTGGTGACAGCAGACTGCAGGCCAGGTTGAACCACCAAACACTCAACAACACCATACATGCGATATCTGCAGCCACCAGAGAGGACTGAGTCAGAGCGCTTCCAATAAGAAGCACCAAAAACCACAACCACAGGACGGTAGATGTGGCTGTGATGGTGTGGAAAGCTCTTTGCTTTAACTGGTCAACATGCTTATTTTTCCCACCCCCCTCCCCCGGCCCGGGACGAATCAGAGAGCAGAGAACAGAGAGACTGCAGAATGTTACAACGGTGATGGAAACAGCCAAACAACATAATACAGAGATCATCGTTCCTTGGCCTGTTGTATCTCTTTGTAAAAATGAAAGTCCAAAGCAGAGCAGCCAAACAGATGTAATGCAGGCGTCTCTGATCTTGAACCCCTGAGTGCTCCTCAGACGGACATAGATGATTGGATGAACAACAGCCAGGTACCGATCCACACAGGTCAGCATGTGGAAGAACATCTCTCCGTAGAAAACCACAGAGAAAACAAACCCTCCTATTAATATCATCAGAAAGTTGTTGAGGAATGTTCCACAAAGATAGCAGATCATCCCGGGGCCCCAGAACAGCTCCATGGCAGCCAGGTGGAAGGTGAGGACGTCAGAGTGGCTCACAGATTTGAAAGAGCGCTGCTGCCGCCATTTTTGGAAACCCAGGTAGAGGACGGAGGTGGAAAGAGGGAAGACGAGGATGGTTTTGATCAAGAAAATGCTAGTGAGGGAGTGTCTGGCTTTTGAGGTGGAGCAGAAGTAGACCAGTGGTTGATCAGAGATGGACGAGACGTTGGACATATTTGCTGCCAACAGTGAAGACCTGAAAATATTAAAAAAGAAAAAAACAATTACAATCTTCTATGATAATAATACGCCTAAACCCGATACGGATAAAACACTTTAAAGCATAAATAATAAAGACAAATTCTATCAAGTTCAAGTTCCATTCAAGGCTTTCTTTCGTGCTCGGTGCTCCTTTCTTCGGTTATAGCTTGCAATTCGGTTTGCATTCACGGCTTCACAAACATTTACGATGGTTCTTCTCCAGAGCAGTCGGTCAGCAACCAAATCCTTCCATTGATCTAAAACTCCTCCTGACTTCAGAATACTTTTACAGGTGTCCTTATATCTTAGTTTCGGTCGACCAACAGGACGAATACCATTGTCAAGTTCACCATAGAGGAGGGATTTTACAGGACGATTGTTATCCATTCTAGATACATGACCGAGCCAGCGCAAACGACTTTTAACTAAGGTGATTTCAATATCCTCAGCATTCGCTCGCTGTAACACCTCTTCGTTGCTTATGTAGTCGTTCCACTTTATCCTTAGTATTTTCCTCAGATGACGCTGTTGGACTGTCCGAAGCTGACTGATGTTATGTCGGTACAGTGTCCAGGTTTCGGAACCATATGTAAGTAATGGCGTCAAACATTGGGTATAAACTTTCAGCTTTGTCGAGGGTGTAAGGTCATGGGAATCGAAAACACGTTGACGTAACCGACCGTACGCAGATGATACAGCTTGTGTACGTGTGATTAGTTCCTCTTTTACTGAACAATCGCTGGTAACAATGCTCCCTAGGTATTTGAAACGGTTTACATTTTTGATTGGCTTGCCGTTGATGAAAAACTGCTCTTCCGGACCAATGCACATAGTTTCAGTCTTTTGGATATTGATAGGCAGACCCATTCGTTTTGCCATGTCGTTGTATGCCACTAGCAATGTCTGCAGACCAAGTGAGGAGTCGCTAAAGATAGCGATGTCATCAGCGTACTGTGCTTCTCTGATAAAGTTAGTAAAGGTTTTGGTTTTGGCTTTCAATCTCTTTAAGTCAAAGAGATCACCATCGTAGCGGAATCTAATTTTGATACTGAATTGTTGGCTAATATTTTTGTATGCAAGTAGAAGAAGAACTGAAGCATAGATACCAAACAGTGTGGGTGCTAACTTGCATCCCTGTTTCACACCACTGTTATATTCAAACGATTCGGTCAAGACTCCATCGACAATAAGACGGGCATTAACTTGAGAATAAAGACTTTGAATCAGCCTGACGAACTTTGGTGGACAGCCGAGCTTACTCAAGATTTTAAAGAGAAAGTCCCTGTTTACGGTGTCGAAAGCCTTGGTAAAATCAACAAAAACAATGTACATATTTTGACGTTGTTCTTTAGCTTTTTCCATAAGTTGTCTGAGAGTAAAGATTCCATCAATGGTACTTCTGTTTTCACGATATCCGGATTGTGACTGGGGATAAACCTTGTCAGCTATGCGTTTGAGTCTCTGTAAGAGGATATCAGCAAACACTTTCCCCACCACACTTAACAGAGAAATCCCTCGATAGTTCCCGCATTGACTTCGGTCTCCCTTTTTGAAGAGGATGGTGATGTTTGGGTCGGTAACTTCTGATGGTATGTTTTCAGTGATCCAGAACATTGAAATAATCTTGAAAAGGAATGCTTTTAGGGTATTACCACCATGTATAAGTACTTCAGGCAAAACACCATCAGGACCGGGGCTTTTACCAAGTTTTGTATTTTTGAGTGCAATATCAAGTTCTTCTTCAGTTATTGGAAGATCAAGTGAGACATCGGTTGGGAGCTGTTCGATATCATCAATAAGACTCGCGTCAACAGTTGTTGGTTGGTTAAGTAGCTCGCTAAAGTGTTCTACCCATCTACCCTTAATGCTCGGGGTTGATGTAAGAAGGGCGCCACTTTTCGACCGTACTGGGTGTGTGGTTTTACTCCTGGGACCGTAGATCTTATTGATAGCTGCATAGAATTCTCTGTGGTTTTTGGACTGAGCGTGACGTTCAGCCTCTGCTGCTCTTTCATGAAACCATTGATTTTTCAAAAGCCTGATGCGTTCGCGTAATTCATTTCGATTCTTTTGTTTATCTTTCAAGAGTTGTTGTATCTCCTCGTCTTGATCGTCGAACCAGTCATTTGCTACTTTTTTCTTTTGATTAAAAGTGTGTTTAGCAGCTTCCTGCAAGGTCACTTTAAATTCTTCCCAATCAAGGTTACAATCTGGAAGCTTCTCATCAAGAACACTACACTACACGACACTAAATGGTGCACAATAGTGTCCCTTGGCAGAAGATTATGTTGCCCAGTGGCACAACATAGTTGAGACGACTGCATAACTCTTCTGTTGCTTGAGGAAATGTTATCGAGTTGATAGCCAGAACCGCCAATGTCGTACCCTGACTAGGGAGGCTCGGGATGTGCTAACACTTGCCCAAGGTGTACACCCAGGCTAGTGGAGGGAAGGAGGAGCCTTACATCTCCATTCTAGACCAGCTCCAAGCAGAGTCTAGCCACTGCCCCTGAATCTTCTATGAATAGCTTGACTTAATCAGTTTACTTCGTTTAAATTCCCTCTACCCGTTTATTACCCCCCCATTCTGCTGCCATACTTGTTCCCAGACTTGGTCCCTCCTGTGTTGACTACTGTAACCTCTCTCTTCAGGCCCACCTCAAAAACGACTTTGTAAATGTGGACTTCCTGCTTTGGTTCTGGAAATCTATCCAGGGTGAACCAACAGTTTATGTGGAGTGAATAAACTGTTATAGGCTCCAGCAACCCTATGACCTCAAAGGGATTAAATGGGTTTAGATGGATGGATGGATAAGTGGATGGGCAGAAGGACAGACGGACGGACGGATGGGTGGGTGGGTGGATGGTTGGAAACTTGTATACAGATTTTCTGCCAAGATTATGATCAAAACATTGGTTTTCTTATCACTTGACCTCCATTTGAAATAAAAAGCTAACCAGGCTTCCTCTCCACTTTAGAATCCAAGTCAAAATCCATCTGTTTGCTTTTGAGGCTAACCATTTCCTGTTTAGTTTTGTGTCTTTCTCTAACTCTTTAATATTCTTAAAACCCGTCATCCCCAACCCCCAAGCCACGGTCCAGTAGCGGCCCAAGGGTCACTTGGTACCACACCAAATACAAAAAAAAAGAATTCTGTTTTGTTTATTCTGAAAGAAGTTTAATTTAGGAAAACTACTGGATTCTGTCCACCACATCTGTCTATGACTTATTCGTCTGTTGATTCCCAGAGTCAGAACTAAACAAGGGGAATCAGCGTTTCAATATTCTGCAGCTAAAATCTGGAACAGCCTCCCTGAAGGTGTAAGACAGGCCTCTTCTGTGTTCATGTTCAAATCTAGACTTAAAACATTTCTGTTTAGCCGTGTATATGACTGAAAGGTCCTATCTGCACTTTTCTTTCCTTCCTTTTTTTTTTTTTTTTTTTTTCTTTTCTTTTAAAGTAAATTTTATGTTGATTATTTCTATGATGTATTGTGATTTTAATGCATTTTTCTGTTTTGTGAAGCACCTTGAATTACTTTGTGTACGAATTGTGCGATACAAATAAACTTGCCTTGCCTTGCCTTGCCTTCTTCGTGCATGTCAAGTCGCCCCGGACGTGTTTTGAATCCAGCCATTATCTTTTTAGAGCGACAGCTCTGACCTCTAAATTAAAAGCCCAACGTTATTAAAAAAACAAATGTTTTCAGAAGATTACTTTGGAGCCACTGAGGAAGTAGAGGAAGGGTCTACCTCAAAGACCTCAAAGAGAAATAAATCTGCTATTTACCGATAAAACCAGGAGTTTTTCCTCAAAATATGGATTTATTGCAACAGTTGGTCTCACATACATAACTGGCTCTGTATTATAGAGTTCATGTTTCATGTTATTACCAGTTTTATGACTGCACTGTTTAATGTAACTTTATTTATCCGTTACACCTTAAAGGTCGGACCCAGCCAAAGTTAGCCTCTGCTTTGACGTTTAAGGGGAAATTTACATCACAGTTTGACAGATCTAACACGAAGTCTAAGTTTATAGAGGCTGAAAATATTGTTCAGAACATGAAGATTCAACAAAATAAAGTTTCTGAGTCGTGGAAACTTTTCAAAGGGATATTAAAGATGCAAATCTAAAGAAAAACTGAAGCTGGTTCAGAAAATAAGCACAGACAGTACTCCTCTGTTATAAAGTAATACACAAAGAATTAGATGTAATAAAAACAAAATATGATTATTCTTTTTGCCCTGACAGATAATCTGAGCCTGGATTGAGTTCTCAGTGTTGTAATGGCATTCTATGAAAAAAGAAAATGTTGCATTTATTACATTTTTTACAAATCAGAACTAACTTTTACACATCAGCAACTTTGTTTCGTTGACTCTTCATCATCTGTAAAATATCAACAGGCAGTTTTAAATTTTCCTTTTACACTAAATTTCATGTTGTAGCATTTTAATTTGAGATATAGATATTTTGGAAACTGGACGTCTAAAGTTTTTTGATAATCTGAAGTCAGATTTGATTTTTGCAACAGTGTAAATCATATACTTGTATAAGAAAAACTAAATGTATCATCAAATTCAAATGAGGCATCAAAAACAAAAGAAAAATACTAAATATGTGGGACCAACCCAATCCAAGATATGGTGTAAACATATAGAAACAGAGAAAGATCAGAGAAATTATTTGCAGTCAAAATGATAAAAACTGGTTTGTTTCTCCATAAAGTTCGCAAAGGTTACTAGATAACATTTGGTTTAAAGAATTTTACATTTTTCTCTTTATATTCCTATATTTCTAAAGTTTAATTGTTACATAGAGGCTTTTGGAAAAATTATAAACAAGTAAAAAATATTAGAAATAATAAACATGAATCAATAAAATGACTCAAGTAGGCTATAGAAATCAACCTGATGCTGAGACAGAACACTTTGGTAAAAATGTTAGTCTACACAGGAAACACTTACATGTTTTATCTTGATGTTTCTCCGGTTCATGAGGACCGTGGCAGCAGCTCTCTGCTGTGGTTGTGCTGGTGAGGTCTCCAAACCACACTGGACTCAGCAGTTTGCATGTTTTACAAGCAGGAACTTGATGAGCAATTCAATAATCAAATGTGCTTTAAATAATCCATGAGGATACAAAAGACACCTGAATAATGGTTTTATTAAACATGCTAAATATACTCATACCATAACTCATGTTGCTCATAATAAATAAATTAAAAATTTATTGACGTGTTCTCCCTACCATGACAAAGGTGGATAAAGGTGGAAAGATTTCATGTAATCCATGGACACCAGTGAAGATCACAAATCATTAAAGAATGAGTGGTGGTGATGAGGTGCTCGTCTGGGGCTGTGGGCACTCTTCTGGGGCGGGGGCTGCTCTCCTGGTTGAGCTGGAGCTGTACTCTCTTGTCCCCCCCATGCCCCCCCGCTCTCTGACTTTGGGGGCCCCGTGGTGGTCTTGCTGGCCCTGGCCTGGGTGGCAGATGCGATCGCCCGGGGGGGCGATTGTTCTCTATCTGCTGCCGTGCAGACGTTGTCGGGTTCCGGCTGCCGCTGCTGCTGCGGTGGGGGTCTTGGTGTGGGGATGGCTGGGAACTCTCCTTCCCTCTTTTCACATTCCACCATCCATTTTAGAAGAACATAAACACTCACCTGAGCACAGGTGTTAGCTCATCTTTGCACTAATAGTTTGCATGATTGAATGAATGAAAGTTGGTTTTAAGGCATAAGTATGTGTGTGTGAACACTATCTGTTTTGTGAACATGTGGACATTTTTGGAGCTAACATGTGTGTTGAGAACATTTCAGTGTGTGTGGACAGGCCCTGCTCCTTATAGCCTTGTATTGCATCTGAACCTCACTGTAATGAGTATAACCATCCAGAAACTTGTTGCTTTATGCTGCTTCATGGTTTTACCCCCCCCCT